>CM075303.1:5573063-5955759 GCA_037672795.1 Lagerstroemia speciosa | reverse complement strand
TCCCAATTGTCTGGAATTAAATTTCTATGATACGAGCTTAAATTTCAAATCCACTTGCACGTATGCTCTTTCTAATCTCAGTAAATCATGACAGTTTGTTGAGTCAGTGGATCAAACTTATTCCTACTCTTCCGATGAAAGGCCTTATCGTCCCCCGATAATATGCGATGTTTGCAAGGAGCATGTAAGTAAACTTTTCTTAATTGCTCATACTGAAAGCCTTACGTCACTCATAATTTTTTAGGTTAGAAAGAAACCGCTAATTAAGAAGAGATCCGGGAAAAAGTGTTGAGGAATATTAGAACTTGCATAAATTGGATTAAGGAATAAACTTATATTTATAAGAGAATTAAATACCATCACCTAATAGTTTAAACTTTTAGATGAAAATGGGTTCAGCTCTTATAGTTTAGGTGAAAATATGGTATCATAATAGGTTCGGCTCACACCTTGCCAAACTAGTGTGGAGCTTATGGCTTGTAAATTGAAATTAGAAGAAAAATACTCACTTGGTGGATTGTACTTGATCTAAGTATGAAACTCCTAGAGTTAAATCCCAAACTAGAAGAAAACTGTTCAATTCGTGGTCAACAAATCAAGTACAGGAAAAGTTTGGCTTTCATCAATTGTAAATTTAGGATGGAAGAGAAAACTCACATCATCTTTAGCTATTTCCCCTACCCAAATATGGAAGAAAAATAGTAGATTCGATATCGGTTATTGAGGATGGATATTTAAGGGCACATGTCAAGTGTAAACAGATCGCCACATGAGTTCGAGGTGTTGAGAATTAGATTCCATATCAATTGGATTACAGAATAAACTTTAGTTTATAAGAGAAGTGAGAACCATCACCTAATTATTTAAACTTTTAAGTAGAAATGAGCTCAGTTTTTTACATGACTAAGTAGATATTTAAATATGAGAAAAAGAAATAAAGAATACAAGAGATTGATGTGGCTCTGCTAAATTCATTACCATTACTTGTAGTTGGAATTAGTGTTCAATTCTTCTTTTTCCTGGACGAGGCATTTATAGCTGCAATTCTTTGTCCATGCTCTTTTTTCCCACTTATTCTCTGTAATCAATCATTAACTCCTATCAAAATATGTATATGCTACACTACAATGATTTTTTAATAGAGAATGCACATAAGTCTAGGAATGGAAGAAAAAAGAGGGAATAAAAGGATATAGGAAGTCTTACATGTGAGATCGAACCCAAGACCTCTAGGTCACTGGGCGGTAACAGTACTAACTATACCAACACCGTAAGGATTTAGAAATATCACTAGTTTAATCTTATCATAAATATAAAACATAAGCAATAAGGTACATCAACAATAAGGTGTTAGTAAGTGAAAGTTAAAACAAGAGCCAAATGAGAAAATGGTCTTAGTTCAATAGCATAAAATTCCGTCTTACAACAATGGGAAAAATATTTTAGATGGTCCTGCCTCACAATGAGGTAGTGAGGAAGAACCAAGAAAATTTTCTTTAATTAGTAATAATTATGACAACTACTTGAGTGATTAATATTAATTTACTCATTTGCCATATTTTGATTGGTCTTTTCTGTGCCATGTTGTGAGGTAGTATCACCTAATGATTTCTCTTAAGAGAATCCGAATTTGATTTGTTATTTCCTATAATTATACTAGCTTCATGTACCTCTCTTACTAGTGAAAGAATAAAAGAGAGAATTATTAAGAAAAAAAGGTGATTGTTGTTCATGCTCGATATCTATTGCCAAAATTTATATTCACACATGTTTTTTTCTATTTATTTAGTGATAGAGGACACCCATGGGCCTAGTACAAATATATATAAAAATAGGGCAAATTATATAAAAAAAAAGCAAGTGGTTTGCACCGTTTCTCAAAAAAAGTCAAACATTTTAAATTAAAAAATAAAATCACATGGTTTCATTTATTCCCAAATTAAACCAAATCTTACAAATTTAAAAATAAAATCAAATTATTTCTTTTTCTTCCCAATTTAAACCAACCAAATAATATTTTAAAATTAAAATTACATTATTTATTTTACTATTAAATTAGAATAATTCATTTAACCTAATATTCAATAACTAGGTGGCTCATTCTTTATAACTTTTCATCAATGTAGTATAAAATATATTAGATTTTTTTTAAAAATTTACACTAATCTCTTATATAAAGTTCTCCTTATGTTTTCCAATAACTAATATTAATCTTAATTCAAGAAAAAACTATTAAATTAATTTTAAATAAAAATTATCCCAATTTTATCGATTTGTAAGTACGTGATAAAAGAGTATAATATATTGTACAAGAATATCACTTTATATTTTAATATATTGGTCAACCTGTCAATAAATAAAAAACATAATTTTTATTTTCAAAGTTGAAGAGTTTGGCTTTATTTGAGAATGAAACAAAACTACATGATTTAATTTTCTAAATTTGAAAAGTTTGGCTTACTTTGGGAACAAAATGAAATCTCTTGATTTTATTTATCAAAATAGAAATGTTTGGCTTTTTTTGAGAAAGGAAGCGAATGATGTGCTATTTTATATAATTAACCTTAAAAATAAAGATAAATAAAAGAAGCATAACTCTCAGGATGAGGAGTAAAGTCAATACCTCTACGCTGAGAATTCAAATTTTGTGTCACTGTACTAAGACAATATCCTCGTTTTAGTTTACTTATATTCACGGTCTCTCTTTTGTATTTATTCAATGCAGGTTCCTACAAATTCAGATGGGAATCCTAAATGTGAAGAAGTGCCAATTTTCCATCAGAAGTATTGTTCCAAACATCGCAGCGACGGTACAGCTAAATGTTTCTCCTGTGAAAGGCTCGAGGTTAGACCCGGAACAACATCCAACTGAAAAAAGAAGGGAAAAATTGATTTTGATCCTTTTGGATCAATATTTAAATTTTACCTAAATCTTTCTTTAGATCAATTCCGGTCCTCAACCTTTCAAGTACTGCTCATCTTTTGTCCTTTATATTACTTTTAGTATTAAAAGATAATTTAATTAATTTTTTTTAAAAAAGAAAAATCTCAATGGAAAAGATGCTCATATCCCGGTGTCACAGCTCCTACGAGGTCACTGGCAGTACCAGAACCTAAGGATAACCTTTTTGGGCAAAATCTCCCCTTGAGCAAGTAACTCTTGATAAAACCACTCACACATGTGTTTTGCACATATGAGTCTGGGGAGAATAAACTCAACGTTGTAAAATTTGTATTTTTATAATAAAAAAGTCAAGTCACTTTTTGATATTAAATTTATTTTAAAGCACTAAAATTAAAAAATATGTAAAGGGTTTAGGACTAGAATCAATTCGAAAAATAGGTTAGGTCAGATATGAATATGGTTTAAAAGGTTGAGGATCAAAATCAATTTTTATTTTTCCAAAAAGAAAGGAAGATCCTTCTTTTTTACAATATTTAACAATTATGACCAGTATGTAACAATAATCTCAGCTGAACATTTGCAGCCCAGAGGAACCAAATACTCGTCATATAATGATGGTCGGAAGATATGTGGAGATTGTAAGGAGTCCGCGATAATGAACCGGCGTGATTGCCAGCCTCTTATTGATGAAATACTTGAGTTTTATGAGGATCTCGACATGAAAGTGTGGCAGGAAAACATTCCCATCTCCATGCATGACAAAAATGAGATGAATGTAAGTACAGCAAACCTCTTTTGTTTCGGTATAATTAAAGCAAATGTTTGGTCAATTACAACGGAAGTTCAATACGATACATTTTTGGCATGAAAATATTTTAATATGAGAATTGTATTTTGATTGTATGTGTTGGAATACAATAAAACATTCCAATTTATAGATTGGACCGTATTTCTCAAAAAAAAAAGTATAGATTAGACCTCAAGGGCAAAATAGGAAACAAACATAAACATATCAAGAAACAATCCCATAGAATATACAGATGAACCTATAATCAATACTATACATTGTACAGTAACGTTCCCCTGAAACTCAAGAGGGTGTCTGAAACTCAAGAGGGTGCAATAGACACCATCTGGAGTTTGTAAATCAAAGTACGAAAATGTCCGGGAGAATTTGTTTTGGTGGAAATGTGCTGGCTGATTTGTGGAGGTAAGACACTCTAGAGAACTGTACTATAGAGAGTGTGTTGACAGATGAATCTAGACTCGATGCTATACAATATACACTAACATAGTAATTGAACCCAAGAATATTATTTTAACCACATATTTCAGTCTGAAACAATATTGTTTTGCTGACATAGATTTTACGCTTCTATAAGAACCGTTAGTGATTCAGTGACATTTCAGACTAAAATGTTTAATGGAACTAATTTACAAGATTGAACTAACTATTTGCAAACATACAGTACACCATGTAAAAAAGAGTAAACATATAGATTTTCTGCTATAATTATCTCGTTTCACCAATATAGTTGCTACGGTCTCTAATTTCCATAAAATATCTCTAACATTCTTCCCTTGTTGGTGCTTGTTCGTGCAGAAAGATCCCAGAGACAGAGGAATAACCAGAGGAATAACCACAGCATATGAGGATCCTGTCATTAAAACTGTCTGATGGCGTGACCTTCTTCCTGGATACATGATTTTTATTTCATTTGATCAAACTGTACTGCATCAGAATACATTTATAGTCCAACATGAAATGTAGTTTTAAAGCATGCATGTAGCAGCATAACTTATTCTCCATTCGACAAACAGATGATTCAAACACCAAGATTCGGACCAGACAACAAGATTATCGGAATAAAAGAAGAGCCTTTCAAGCTAGTGAGTCACAAGCATGTAGAGAGAATTCAACTACTGAATGGGTGCCCCAGGTAATGCTCTTTGCTGCCCACCTCTTATCATGTTTTACGTATCATGATTATCAGACTAGGCAGTCTTAACCGCTACAAATAAAAGTCAGGTTGTATATCGGTCGAACCCTAGCTCACGAGATGATGCATGCATGGATCCGTCTCGAAGGTTCGGTTTTCAGTACCAAATGGAATTATATTTGTTTCTTTCTAGTTTCAATAATTCATACTATCAAATGGTCGTCTGTGGTAGGTTATCACGAAAGCAGAAAACATGTAGAAGGGTTTTGTGGAGCCATTCCAAGCAGTCTTGAAGAAGCAGTTTGCCAAGTTATGGCTCATATCTGGATAGAATCAAAGATTCAAGATATGTCTAGGAGTGGTTTGAGTTCTTCATTTGAGAGGAAACTCGCCCTGCATATCAAGCATAGCATTGAAACGAATCCTGATCCTGAGTATGGAGGAGCTAGCTTCGAATTAGCACAAAGCGTGGTGGGCAAGTACGGCCTCAAAGGAATGCTAAATTATGTCAGATTGACTGGAAGCTTTCCAGAATGAATCGGAAACACAATGCCCGATGACAGTTCTTCAATAAGTACCGGTCAGCCAATGGAAGCCAAAAGAGAGACATCATGGGAACTGATGGGACCAAACTCAGGAGAAAACGGGCTCTAGGCCTGAAGAAGCCAGACTCGGTAGGGACAACTCGATTTTCTATTATCAATGGGTATCGGCGCATGGGGATCCCTTGATATCTGTGATTTATCTCAATTCTCCTAATCTTTGATTATTGTGATTGTACTATGAATTGAGAGGGATGGTTAGATTGTATGGGCGCTGAAATCTCTAATGTATTGGCCTGTTGTTTCATTATAACACTCCATAACAGGAACCGATAGATCCGTGACGTTTTGTTGCCGTTTCCCTTTTATCCATAGTCCCTGCCATCATTCCGAAGATTTCCTCAGCAGGATTATCTTTGGATTATTCTTCAATCACATTGTAAGTGGCAAGGAAGAGCAGTATTCATTTCTTCACAAAGAACCGGATGTGCATCTTTCTTTTCAGTTTATATATATCACTCGTACTCAGAAGTTAAATATGTTCTGACTAATCCAGTTTGAATTGGGTTAATCGTTAGGGGTAAAACTCTCTGTGAATTTTTTCTATTAAAAAGATCCAAACTTGATACCTCATTAAAGGAAAGATATGTCTTATCATCTCAATCAATTCGCTTTAGTATTAGATGTCATCCTTTACATTGGTAAATTGCAAGGAAACGAATTAATGGTAATATGTTAGGAATAACTTTTACATGCTTCGGTAATATGTAATGCAATTCATTGCAAAATTGTAATTTATAATTTATTAGTATTCAAGAGAAAGATATGAAATTCATAAGAAATCCAACCTAAATTATAAAAATGTACTTGGATGCATATAAGTTAACCAGTAGATTGTTCATAAACTAAGAACTAAAGAATAATAAATCCCATTATGATAAAATCTGAAATAAATTAATATTTTAATTAGACATTAATAGAATAATTGAAATGATCCCAAAAATTAACGAAGTTAATAACTGTAAACTGAATGAAAATGAGAATATTTAATATATGCTTGCGAAAACAAATTATAATATTTGATAAGCACCATAAAATTTTTTATACCTAAATGACTAAAATTCTAAAAAAAAAGCTAATAAGATCGGATTTATAAGTATCAATTAATCCAAAAAAGTTGAACGGAAATAAATAAAACAAGAAACCTTTATCCTGTAATACGCACTCACTAATTCACGTCAAATCACTTGCTGATTAATGTGATGCCGAGTACAAGGTATATTGCCTGAGACAAAAGCATACCCCAAGTAATCACGAAATTGTCTCACAGGGAAGTAATAGAAAAAAAATTAATTAAAATGCTCTGATTAATAATAATTAAAGCATCTGCTTGGATGGTTAACATCAATTTACTCATTATTTAAAATGAATTGAAAATTTAAATCGTACTATTACAAAAGTTGCTTTTACAATTAGAACCAATTTGTATCACTTTAAAAACATTGCAAAGCTTATAAGGGGGATTTTAGACATTTTTTTTCAAAAAATCCAACTTTAATCCTCCCATAATTTCTACCCTAGATATGTTCATTTCATTATATTCTCTCCATAGCCGTCTGTTCCCTTGCCTTCTCCATCTCACCAAGTAAGCCCTAGTGCCGCATCTTTGTTCCATTCTCTTTTCTCCAATCTACATAGCCTCCCTGCCCCCTCCCCTTACCCCTGATCCTAACGGACTCCCTCCTCAGTTGCAGCAGGCTAGTTGTGTAAGGAGCTTCCTGGCGTTCCCACTTATGCCCGTGTCAATTTCCACTGGGGTATTCTTTAGATGAAGCTGTTGTTGTTTCCCACCATTATCTCAGGTATGGTGTTGCTTACAAATTCTAAAAGTTGCCGAACTCGTACATCTCAATTTAAATTACATTAAAAAAGAAACATCTCCTTATATTTATAATAAATTGGATTATTCTAGATGTTAAGTGCTTCTATTCTGTCTTACACGTTGCAAGAATTAGCCACCGCAGGCAAAGGTTGATCAGCTTCTGAGGAAAATTAGAAAAAAGAATAATCTACTTGGGCAATGGGACTAGAGCAGAAATGGGGCGGTTAATCCCCCCGATGCGTTGATTTCATTGGGCATTTTCTTTTTTATTAGCAGCAAAGATCAATTACTTTTGTTCACAAAATCAATTGTTTGATGGGATGATGAAGGATGTGGGATGGTTGTAATAAGATGATAATGGATTACATGTTGGTACAGACACTATGTCTACTCTAATTAGCAAAAAGTACGACATTTCTCGTGCTTTGTGTTGCGCTCTATGAATGGATGCCAAATGGTGAGATGGGTTGTCATTGACATGTATGGTGGTTGGAAGCATACCTGTTGTCTTTCAAGAAGATTGCTCTAAAGAAAAAATCCTCATGACTAACTGTTGAACTCGTTATTTCCAAGTGATCAGTTGCTCGTTGCATAATTATAATGAATAGATAGGTCCAACACATCATAGATAAATCTCAATACATCATAAATAAATCTAGTTATTGTACAATTGCATCTTGGTGCAGTATAAATAGGTGCAGATATCACATGATAGATCACAAAATTGTGTAGATACGTTCCGGACTTGCAGAGTGGAGGGATAGCTCATGTTGCCCACTGTTGCTCTCAACACTTTATTATTAGGTCCCAGTGTATTATAAACATGTCTCAGTCTATACAAATAGGTCTGAGTTAGTTTGAAAACGTTTTGATTTACTGTAAATAATTCTCAGTATAGTTTTAAAAGGTCCCGGTTTAAATAATTCCCATTACAAACAGGTCTAAGATATAATTTAAAAAGGTCTAGATTTATAGTAAATGAATGCTGGTGTATTATAATAGGTTTAAATGTAGTATAAACTGGTTCTGATTAGCTTTAAAAGGTCCCAAATCTGTTCGTGGCTGTCGCTGGTGAGGGAAGGGAGGGGAAGAGTGGTAAGGAAAGTGAGAAAAGGAGATAGTGGGAGAAATGGGAAATTTTGACTTTTTGGAGAGGAAAGTGCTTTTCAACGGTGAAATAAGGGTAAAGTTGACATTTGTCCTAACTTGGTGCTATTTTTAAAATTAGTTATAAAGTGATATTATTTGTGTAAGATTAGAGAGGAAGAGTGTTAAATTTAGCCATTAACACTATCCCATCATCTAATTAGTATTTTCTCTTATCGTATGGTAAGACAAAATCATCTGACAATTTCTTCTTAATCAAACTTTTCTTAGAAATCTTCCATATACTTCACAGATAAAGTGCACTATCCAGCCTGTATATCCATTCCTCACAAATGTAAAGGAAATTCTCTTAATATGAACCGAATTCATCTTAGTACTATAAAGTCCATATAATACGGACCGACAATCGTAGACAACAAAATTGGATAGAAGCTAACGAGAGAGTATTGTGTGCAACGGAAATATCACATGGTACTATTGATGTGGTGTCGCTAGCAAATGAAATTTAATTATTTTATAATTTTTAAATAAAAACTTAAAAAATAAAAAATAACCCTAGAAATATTTCAATCATATTAGTTTGTGAGACATTGCAAGAAATTAACCTGATATCATCCGAAGACCATGGAGACTCGAAATTCTTACTCCAACTTGTGCTGATATTATCGACATAGTTGCGGCTAAGTACTGTAAAATACACTTGATGATGAAAAAGGGATGGTAAGGAGCCGGAAGTCAAGGTTTTCTTTGCATTTATTTACAATTTAACATTGGATAACTACCTAATCTTATGTCCATTGGTATTTTCGTGCAAGTAGAAATTTATGTCAACATACTGTCTAGTTGTCCCTTTTCTATCGGACGAAATTTCGTCACAAACATGGACAAAACTTTTTACACTTTTTGTCCATCTATTTGGATGAAACTGTCCAACTCTCCTAAATTGTTCCTCCATTTATAATGAAATTTTATTGAATAAATTTTTGCCAAATTTATTTTCTTCCATTATAACATAAATTATGCAAATTCCCATAATGGAAATGTAATAATAGTTAATTTACTGGAATTAATATTTACAATAGGAAATAATTATATTAAACATAAATTAATATACAAAATATATACAACCACCATACCAGAAGTGATTATATGACTGTTCAAAAAACCAAAAAGTGCTTCTGTAGAAAGGCCAAACAATTTAGAAGCAAAATAATTGCATCGGACAATTTCTAAACTTCTGCTCGGTATTAGCTACATATTCATCATCACTCCCTTCAGTAGGGGATCCAGAATCATCATTGTCAGGATGACGTGTTTCATTGGGAGCAAAGGGGGTAGGAGGGGCTTGTGGCACATGAGAGGCTTGAGGCATATGAGGATTGATGGGGATGCGAGGTAGACGGAAGTTGCTCATAATTGGCACGAGAACAACTTCTCAGTTCCATTCTCATACCAATCAAGTAGTTCATCATGTATTCATAATTTCTTTCATGTGTTTGAGCTTCCAAATCAATTCTTCGAGCTTGTTGGTCGATTCACTACATGACATCTGGAGCTAGTGCAACAACGTTGGTCTGCATTTGGCTAAATAGTTGTTCCCATGCAAAAGATGAACCAATGTGCTCTAAGTGGGAAGTTGTCATGCCAGATAATACTTGATAACTCATCCCATAGATCCTACCAGCATGTTTTTTACCAGCTATTTTATCCCACAATTGTGCTTGCACGTCAGGTGTTAGTTCATATTGGGAATGTTGCGTAAAAAATTCTGCAATAGAAGATTCATATTGAACCTGCATTGAAATACACACACACACATATATATTATGATAGAATGCATAAATATTGAAAAACAATTGAACATTTTGCAGTGATTTTGAAACTGGCCTAAGCAAATAAAAATTATGGCAAAAAGAGTTGAGAGTAAATTACATATACAGTAGAAATTTTCTTCAAATTTACATCAAATTCTTATATATGAAGTTCTATTTATATTTTCTCGTGACTAATATTAATAATGTGAAAATTATTAAATTAAGTTTATATAAAATTACTCTAGTTTTGTCGACTTGTGGGTACATGATAAGAAAAGATCAAATAGAATATGTTACCCAAACATAAAACTTTATGTTTTAATATATTAGTCTAACTCAACAAATAAAATAAGATGATTTTATTTTACAAATATGAAAAGTTTGGCTTATTTTGGGAATAAAATAAAATTACCTGATTTATTTTTCAAACCTAAAAGGTTTCTTAATTTGGGAAAAAAATGAAATCATGTAATTTTATTTGTCAAATTCGAAAAATTTTACTTCTTTTGAGAATATGAGTAAACTATGTGCTTTTATATGTAATTTACCCAAAGAGTTAAAGTGTGATAAAGTCAAAATACCTATTAGTATGAAACATATATATATATATAATAAATCAAAATTTATAGCATAATACAAATTGATAATTAAGAAAATACGAAAATATAATTTACATTTGTTAATAGCGACTGGTTTTCTACCCAAGTTTAATCTGATTGTCTCATTCGAGTTCTGTAAAGCACTTCTTGTGTTGTTGGTTTTCTCTTCAACTCTTTCTCCTACATTTAATTATTTTATATTCAAAAAACTTATTATTTCATATATATAAAAAATCAAACAAATTACATAATGATAGTAATGGGGGACGTGTACCAAGTGACATATAACTACCCGTATGATGGGCTCCCCTTTTTCTGAAGAACGGTTCACTTTATTTGTATTTGATTTTTTCTCGAGCTCTTTAGTACCCTAATACTTATTCAGGTTCCTACACAACTCATCACCTATCCATTCTGGCCGACAAATTCTCACTTGCCTATAATGTCACTTAGCTGCTTACCTGCCTTCCGATTAAAAAATTTGCACATCAGCAACTCATGTTTTGTATGCCAATACGCAATTTTCTGCAATTATAAATTAATACCTAGTGTGCAATTTCACGTGCATAATTTAATTGAATGTTTCAATAGGAATAATTTGACTTAGTTGAAATATTCATTAAGGATTATACCTTCCATGCGGAAAAGAACCGTTGACAAATATCCTCGGAAATTTCATGCCAAGACTTGTAAAATGTTTGCAAATTTTGTAAATTTTTGTGAATTGCCATTATCAAAGCTTCAATCCTTGGCTTAAATTGTATGTATCTGCAGTAAAATAATTAATGTAGCAGTAAGTATTTAATGCAATTCCACATTTCGTGGTTAACGTATTTATAAATTTAAACCTAATTAAACATAATGAATTTCATATAAATTTATGAATTTTGTATAAATTTGAAAAAGGATATTATTGTATCTCACCAAGGAGCACCTTCTGGCTCTAAATAAGTTCATGCAACATCTTCGATGCTGAGCATGGTAACTCCTTTGCAAATTGAGCCGGCGCATCCTCATTAGATGCTCTTACTTCCACTTCAGGATGTTGTGTAGTCCAAGTGCGCAGCACAGTAGAAGGAAGATGGATCAACCCATCATCTGGTCAAACATTTCCTCGTCATTGTATGGAGGGTGAACTGATAATGGAATTCCCAACGCATTGTCTTTCAGTTGCAGAGCAGGTTCGAGAATGTAGGGGTTGGGGGAAGTTGACGGGGACCATAAATATATATACCTTCTACATCGGCAGCAGATGTATACTACCATCGGATCTCTAAATTTGTAATAATACTATTGTAAAAAGTATCACTTAAATCACCACATGACTGCTCTAGGCTTAGTGCCTATGTGTTTGGAAGAGGTTGCCTATAAGATGATGCTTCTCTGCACACAATGATGGATATGATATTGATTGTTGGCGATAGGGATACTGTAATACTTGAGGTCTAATTCGAACATGTGCAGCAGTTTGTCCAATGCCTCCACTAGGTTGGGTGCTCTGGCTGTGTTCCCTGCGTCTGGACATATTGGCTTTTTTTTACCCTTATCTTTACTAGAATGGGGCAGATGCGGTGACATCTAACATCCAATTGATGTTTAGAGGTAAATATAAACATTCTTCAATTACTCTTTTTGTGTTATAACTTCAATGTAAAGAAATTTTTTCACTTCAAGAATAGCAATGGCTGGCATGGGTAACAATAAATACAAAAAGAATAACATATAATAATCACTTGAGTATTGACCAAAAGCTCAAAATGCAGGAGACCAAGAAATAAAAATGCAGATCTTTAACAATAAGAACAAACTGAGAAAGGAAGAGGCAGATGAAGAAGAAGGCGAAACAATACTAAGATGACTCCAGTAGAAAGAGAGGTTCTTGTTGCCTATAAATTAGTGCAGACATTAGTGGAGGCAAAGGAAGGAAAAGAGCCATGTGGAACTGACAGCATGCAAAACTTCCTCGCGTGCAAGCTGAGATTGTTGATAGATTGGAGTGATTATGGTAACTTGGTGGAGTTTCGGCAAAGATTATATGACAAGAGGACAAAATGGTAAGAAAAAAGTAGGTTTATGTCCATTCGCATCCAACTCATGCAGCGGCCGCCAATTCAATGTTGTTTCATTAACGTCAGTCAGACGCATAGCATTACATTCCTGATTTTCCTCCATCATAGCACATCTTAGAAAGATATTATTAGGTAAATTTCCTATCTAATTGGATCTCATCCGATTGAATGAACTAAAATGAGTAAAATTAAGTTACCATATAAGGTAGAGATATTAATCATATTTATAATGAGATTCTTCTAATATATAAAATTATCTTATAAATGAAATTTTTAACCTTTTTAAAGTTATATACTTCAAATTTAAACCATAATTTATGTACATATGATAGTAACTAAGAAGTTGTACTTATATAGAACTTTATTTGTGAAGCAAATATTATGGAGCTGGTATTTAGAGCGACGTTTTCTATCAAATATTGCCATGAGATTTAGTTCATACACATTATATAAAAAGCGTAAGATTTACTTATTTTTTAAAAATAAAAATGAAACATTTCAAATTTGAAAAACAAAATGATGAAATTTCTTTCTAGATCCAAATTAACCCAATTTCCTATATAAAATTCTCTCGATATTTTCTCATAACTAATATTAATATTAATTTAGGAGAAAATTGTTAAACTAATTTTAAATTAAAATTACTCTGGTCTTGTCAAGCAATTCAGTTCGATTTGAGCCGTTAGCTGCACTAATTATACTTAGAAATTAACGTAATCGCTTTTCATCTAAAAAACTGCACCAAAATAGAACCGGTTGGGTTGTGGTTCAGTTCTCCCCGAACCGGTTTTTTTGCTCACCCCTATTCGTAGGTACATAATAAGAAAAGACTAAGAAGGATATATTGAGAAAGCATATAACTTTATATTTTAATATATTATTTTGAAACATCAACAAACAAATGCGATGAGATTTAGCTATATTCTTCATTTTGACTATCGAATTCATCATCATTGCCACCTCAGTTATGATATTAAGGGAATTCATCTTCAGTGCCCCACCCATGTGGTCATTAGTTGGTAGAATATGCACATTCTCTAGTGGATATTTATCATCAGTCAATGACTCCCGATATCACTTATTGGTACTATTATAACAGTTGAATAAAAATCATTTTTATATGCTTTTTACAATGAATATGGAATTTCCACTCATCGAATTGGTTCAGTTTGAATGACAGCCCACCAGTTAGACTTTCTTGTAACACCCCTTAGGTATGGGATATAGTAAACAAAATGCAATGATGAATGGATCATATTTGAGGTACCTAGCATGATATCGAATTCAACAATGTTGTACTCCAAACGAACTATAAGTGTACCTTGTCCTGGGGAAAGATCAAACCATTCACATCAAAATAACACAGCACAATTGCGATTGGATCCCAAGTACTGTTATTGAATGAGATAATGACATCGGGAGTCCTACATATTTATTGATTCTTGCAAGTGAGTTCCAAATATTTAAAAGTGTTAAATCAAGTTCTATATATTGTCAGCTTTACAACATCGAGTCCTTTCCATCACTTACCGTTACTTTAAGCTGACTTGTAACAGCGCCACATCAGTATAAAGTAATGGTAGGTGACGGAAAGGACTCGATATTGTAACGTGGACAACATATAGGACTTGATTTAATACTTTTAAACATTTAGGACTCACTTGCAAGAATCGACAAATATATAGGACTCCTAGTGTCTTTATCTCGTTATTGAACAATCTCTTCCAACATCCCATAATAATCACTACATGATCCATCCACATCGATGCCTTTAACTGAAATGCCATTGTTGCATGTTCTCTTTCCTTTGCTGCTTGTATATGGAATTTATATCTATTAATGAAATATTTATGCCATGTCATCACCTACCTACTAGGATTCCATGCAAGATCATGAAGTGACATATTGGTAATTCCATTTCTTGGATCTTCAATATAATAAAATGACAAGTATAAATATTCATTATAAATATTTTAAATTTACGTTTCAAAAATAATTATTGCATAAGAAAACTTGTACTTACAAATTGCTTGAACCATGTTGTAAACTAGTTATCTAAATAATTATTGATGTGCTCAACTAGAATATTGTTGAATGAAATGAAATACTTATGGTGAAATATCCCAAATAATATGAACGCATAGTGCATGAGAGACAAATATAAAAGACTATGTAATTGCAAGTAACTTACTACATGAATGGTTTAACCTTATCACAGTTAATAACACATGTATCGTTGCTGACTTGATCTCTTTATCAGTTAAGTACCTAGTTATACATGCACCAGATGGATGACCCGGGTGATTGAAAATTGAAAGGGCTGAGGGATTTAAGCTTTGCGCCTGCCATCATCATTTCTATGAACTCTTGTCCTTGAGGTAAGCACGTTTGACTTACAGTAAATGAGCAGAAATTAACTGTCTCACATAAGTAAGCTTGATAAATAGAACCCCCAATTTGTACTTTTTGCTTCACTGTTCTCTTTAACTTACCATGATATCTGGAAAATATAAGAATGCTAGTAAGTATTAATAATTTTATTGTATGATAAATAGTACTTATGTTTGCAAAATGGATATATCTTTCAAATGGGTACATCTATTTATATTGAACAAGACCTCCGTGTCATGCTTCATTAATTAGATGGATCGGTAGATGCTCCATACAATAAAAAAAATACAGGTGGGTATATTCTCTCAAGCTTGCATAAGATATTTGATCAGGCAGCTCTTTCAAGTTATGGGCAACAATTGTTACATGAACACATATGACAGTCGTGACTCTTCCAAGAATAGCACTTTCCTCATGATGCAATGACATGCCTTGCAATGTTGGAAGAGTATTCATCAGGCATACGAAGCTTTTATATCTAATCACATATGACTTGTCTCTAATATGAAGTGAAAGCAAACTTAGCCTTCGGTTTGTTGTACATTATTGGTATTATGATTTGTATGATTTATTTGCCCATTCTCAACCTAGATTCATGAGTCTTAGGCCACTTTTCATATGGATTAGATACTGCTGGGATTTAATTATTATAAATGATAATTTTTAGAACTTTAAATATGGATTAGATACTGCTGGGAGTTGTTTAATATGCAGGGAGTGAAAAGAAGAAGTGCAGAAAGATGAGGAAATGGCGGGCTTGAGGATTCAACATTTGTTGCAACAAGTTTAAGAGGAAATTTCTCATATTCTCTATATGAGCAGGGACTTAGGCTGTGGCCTACTAAGCACTATGTGCTTTTCACGCGGTTTCGAGAAACGAAACTCAATCTTCCTTATTGATAATACCATAGAAGTTATATTTGAAGTACACTTTCAGATCTTAAACTTGAGTTGAAAACATGCATCCCATTTGTTATTTGTGTTGTTTTTGGTGAAATGTGCATCTTTCTACTCCTTATCCATCCGCTAAGTTTGTCTGCATGTTTGCAGGACTTCCTCAATAGAAAACATGGCAAATAATATATCAACAGAAAGCTCGTCGGGTCAGGAATCCAACACATCAAATTGTGCATGATTCGGAGTTAAAATGAGGAAGTGTGGCTAACTGAAGAAAACTGTGCAGAACAGACACGGTGCACTGCGGTGTGAACAGTGCAACACCGCAGTTCACTGAGAGCATTTAGGGCTGAATTTTGCCTCAGCTCATTGCGGTGTAGCACTGTTCACACCGCGGTGCACTAAGGCGAAATGGTGGGACCCAACATTTTTATCCCACACTGACCATGCCAGGTTTGGAAAGGGTAGAAATACCTAATAAATAGAGGTGCGCACCCACAAAAGAGAAAAAAGAGGGATAGAATTTCATAACTAAGCATTCCCGGATAATATTCTTGGCCGAGCAAGGTTACGAACCCGGGGCATCAGAGCATGGTTCGGGAATAGAAGAAGCTAAGGAATCAAGTTCTTCATTAGTGTTTGAGACTCCTTCTACTCTTAGTTCCTTCTCTTCATTTTGGCTTCGTAACTTTTAATTCCAATGAACATGTATTGTGACTTAACCATGTCCGGCTAGTTTCTTATTCTCTAGGGTAGTAAGTGGATCTTAGTGTTTATCTCATCCATGTATTGAACTTCTATTTCCCGGATCTACGAAGGTATTTTATTTCTCGTATGTTTACTGTACTTCATGTGTTTGTTGATGTTTGGCCAACTCGATGAATCGATCTAAGGGACGGTGAGGAAACACGAGAGAGAGAATCTCGTAGCCTAAGTAAACATAGCTTAGGAATAATCATATCCAGAGGTAGATTAGTCCTTCTAAGAGTTACAAGAGACATGTGAGAAGGCCCGAGAGGTAGCCATCACCCTAGGCATCTCGATACAGTTACGAACATGACATTTGTTCCCTTAATTCTAACTACCTAGAGATAGAGTGGGTTAGGATCATCCTAGGGATACATCCTAGCTACGACGAGAATTGGATTAGGTGACTTTCGAACCTATGGATAGGAGAAAAGAACGCTTGACTTGATCCGGTTAATTAAGTTCGAAAGGATTGAAATAGACCTAAGTGAAGCTGAGTCCCTAGAATCGTTTTCATGTTGAGATTATATAAAACTATTTCTATTTTCTGTATGTTGTCTACTTTTACTTCTGTTTCCTGCTAATTTTGAACCAACTTGATTATTGTGCAGTTTGGCTTGATATCTGGTGTTCTAAATTTGTGCTCGATAGGCTTTGATCCTCGTGGGAATGACACCCGCTCGCTGGGTTTACTACTTGCAATCCGTCCTCTTGCGGGTTGATAAGCACAACAAGTTTTTGGCACCGTTGTTGGGGATCAAAGTGTAACTATTGACCCGAATTGAAGCACTTGACTTCGACCAAACCAATTTACTTTTATGCACTTTTATCTTGTTTTGTAGTTATCATTCCCTTGTTTTGTAGTCTCTCAGTGTATGAGTAGGAGATCTCAACAAGACTTGCTATCGCTTGATCCGGAAATAGAGTGAACTCTCATTCGGAGGAGGCGAGAACAATCACTTGTGGAGATTTCATCTTCTCATAACATGGAGGACCCGCAGGACAACCTCGTGCTAAAGATGAGACTCTACGTGAGACCGCGAACGGACAACCGATCGAGTATCGCCAAACCAGCTATACAAGCTCACCCTTTTGAGATTAGATCGGCGATGCTCCAAATGATTCAAACACCATGCTTGTTTAGCGGCGGACCAAATGCGGACCCTCATGCTCATCTTGCTATTTGTAATGATTTGTGTGATACTTTTAGACAAAACAGGGTTCCTCAAGATTATATCAAAATGACTTTGTTTCCTTTCTCTCTTAGGGATAAGGCAAGGACATGGCTTAACTCATTCCCACCGGGATCCCTTAATAGTTAGGACATCATTGTGGAGAAGTTTCTCACGAAGTATTTTCCACCCTCCAAGATGGCTAAGTTGAGGAGCGATATCACATCATTTAAGCAACTTCCGATGGACACCTTGCTGGAAGCATGGGAGCGCTACGAAGGCTTGTTGCATAATTGTCCACATCATGACCTTCCGATGTGGCAAGTGGTAAATACTTTTTATAATGGAATTTCTGATGCCTTACAAACATACATTAATGCTGCTGCAGGAGGTACAATGCTTGAGAAGACACCAGAGGAAGCATACGACCCAATTGAGGCATTAGCAACAAATGTGGTGTCAGAGCGAAACATGGCTCAAAAGGGGATAACCGGAATTCACTCGGTCGATGCTTTAACAACCCTCTCGGCCAAGATGGATGCCTTAATGGCAACCATGAAGCCACAAGGAGTCGAAGCAACCTCAACAGTGTTTGAAGACTATCCAATGGAAACCGGGCATGAGGAGGCAAATTTTGTGGGAAGCAACTTGAGGAACAACCCATATTCAAACACATACAATCCTGGTTGGCGAAATCACCCCAACTTTTCGTATGCTAACAACTGGCCGACTCAACCACCGGGACCGATGCAGAAGCTGTTACCAAATGACTTTGAACGGTTGACAAAACTTGAAAATGCTTTCCTAGAGCTTATGGTGGCTAACAAGAACACTAATGCTAATGTACAATCCAACACTAACGGCATTGTTACCTTGCAGGCACAAATGAAGAACATGGAAACTCAACTTGGACAAATTGCTCAAGCCGTTGGAGTCCAGGCACAAGGATCACTTCCGAGAAACACCAAGATGAATCCAAGGGGAGGCGGATCCAAGCATGTGAATGCTATCATGTTGAGAAGTGGGAAGAAGGTAGGATTTGATCGCAGCCAACCTGATGTCGAAGCAGAAGAGAACAACCCTCCAACATATGGTGAAACAATGAAGCACACCTCCGTATGCCAAGAGTCCACTGCGGTGGGAAGACATGCAGCACCGTGGTCACCAGATTACAGCACCACGGTACCCACCAGCCACACCGAGGTGTCCCAGGACCAGAATGGCCTGAATGCCACAACCAACTCCCAGGTGGAAAGTAGCAACTCACAGCCATCAAGAATGACCAGAGGAAAGGAAGATAGCACCAACAAGCCTACTCAAGCATGCCCTCCATTGCCATATCCACAAAGAGCAAAGCGGGATCAATATGAGTTTCAATTTCGTAAGTTTCTTGATACATTCTGTAAACTGCACATCAACATCCCTTTTGCAGAAGCATTGGAGCAAATGCCGAGCTATGCCAAGTTCATGAAGGATATCCTCTCATGAAAGCAGAAACTTGTCAATTATGAGATAGTTGCACTAACAGAAGAGGCAAGTGCAATCCTTTAGAAAAAGCTCCCTCTAAAGCTCTGAGACCCAGGGAGTTTCACTATCCCTTGTTCTATCGGTAAAAACTTCGAAGGTAAGACATTATGTGATTTGGGTGCTAGCATTAATCTTATGCCTTATACTATATTTAAGGAATTAGTGGTAGGTGAGGTTAAGCCAACTACTATAACACTGCAATTAGCTGATAGATCATTGGCTTATCTTTAGGAATTGTGGAGGATGCTCTAGTGAAAGTAGACAAATTCATATTCCCTGTTGATTTCATTGTTTTGGATTATGACAAGGATAGGAACATCTCAGTAATTTTTGGTTGCCCATTCTTGGTGACTGGCCGGGCACTAATTGATGTGCAGAAAGGAGAACTGACTATGCGTGTGAATAGCCAAGAAGTAACATTTAATGTTTATAATGCATTGAAACATCCTAGTGAACCTAATGAAGTTCTCTCTATTGATGTATGTGAGTAAGTGACTAGGACAGCTGTCCATGAGATAACATTAGAGGATCCTCTTGAATCGGTTCTAATCGGGAAGTCATCTTCCGATGATCAAGATCCTCCAGAGGTCCTCAAGATATTGGAGTCCTGCCTCGCGCTACCGCAAAATGTGTCATATTTCAAACCTTTGGAGGTCAGACCTAATTCTTTAAAGCCATCCATTCAAGAACCACCGGAACTGGAACTTAAACCCTTACCAAAACATTTAAGGTATGCTTTCCTTGGCACTGCTTCCACACTTCCTATTATTGTTGCATCTGATTTAACATCGGTACAGGAAGAAAAACTCCTTAGAGTTCTTTGGAACCACATGAAAGCAATTGGGTGGACCATTGCTGATATCTAGGGATCAGTCCCTCGATATGCATGCATAAGATCTTGCTCGAAGAAAACCACAAGGAGTCTATAGAAGAACAAAGGAGGTTTAATCCTATCATGAAGGAGGTAGTTAAGAAAGAGATCCTGAAATGGCTCAATGCAAGTATAATCTTTCCTATCTCTAACAGTAAATTGGTAAGTCTAGTACAGTGTGTGCCTTAGAAAGGCAGAATGACAGTCATAGTAAATGAAGGTAATGAGTTGATTCCAACTAGAACTGTGACAAGATGGAGAATATGCATGGACTACCGCAAGCTAAACAAGGCCACACGTAAGGATCATTTTATTGATGAGATGCTCGATAGACTTGCAGGTAGGGAATATTTTTGTTTCTTAGATGGCTATTCAGGATATAACCAAATTGCCATAGCTCCTGAGGATCAAGAGAAACCACCTTTGTGTACCCTTATGGCACATTTGTGTTCAAGCGAATGCCATTTGGGTTGTGTAATGCACCAGCCACTTTTCAGAGATGTATGCTGTCGATATTTTTTGATTTGATTGAAAAGTGCATAGAAGTTTTTATGGATGATTTTTCAGTGTATGGCAACTCATTTGATGAATGTTTGGCTAATCTATCTCTTGTCCTTAAAAGATGTGAGGAAACTAATCTTGTTTTAGATGGGGAAAAATGCCATTTTATGGTAAAAGAAGGAATAGTTTTGGGGCATAAAATTTCTAAAAAGAGCATGGAGGTAGATAGGGCCAAGATTGCTTTAATTGAAAAGTTGCCACCACCAACAAATGTCAAAGGTGTTAGGAGCTTCTTAGGACATGCCGGTTTCTATAGAAGGTTCATCAAGGACTTTTCAAAAATAGCAAAACTGTTGTGTAACCTCTTACAAAAGGATGCTCCTTTTGTGTTTAACGATGATTGCTTGCAGGCCGTTACTGAATTGAAGGCAAGACTTGTTTCTGCACCTATTATAGTTGCCCCTGACTGGTCTTTACCTTTTGAACTAATGTGTGATGCAAGTGATTTTGCAATAGGTGCAACTCTAGGCCAAAGGATAAACAAAATCTTCCATCCTATATATTATGCAAGCAGAACACTTGATGAAGCTCAAATCAACTACGCAACAACAGAGAAGGAGTTTCTTGCTATAGCTTTTGCTGTTGTAAATTCCAATCATACTTGATTTGCAATAAAGTTACTGTTTTTACTGATCATGCAGCAATCAAGTATCTGATCCAAAAGAAGAATGCAAAGCTGAGAATCATCCGATGGGTCCTTCTTCTACAAGAGTTTGACCATGAGATTTAGGACCGGAAGGGATCAGAGAATCAAGTGGCAGATCACTTATCCCGACTTGAGAACATGGAATTCATGGAAAAGGTGGTAATTAACGAGTTCTTCCCTGATGAACAAGTCTTTGCCTTATCATCTGTTCCTTGGTTTGCTGATATTGTGAATTATTTGGCATCTCGATACATTCCATCTGAATTCAATGCTCAACATAGGAAAAGATTTTTGAATGATTGCATGAAATACATTTGGGATGAACCATATCTGTTTAGAATAGGACCTGATCATTTGTTGAGAAGATGTGTCCCAGATGATGAGCAGCTAGACATAAGAAAGAGTTGTCATTATGGGGGACACAAAACTGCTTGGAAAATCCTAGCGTCGGGTTTTTATTGGCCAACCATTTTTCGTGATGCTTTTCCTACATCTCAACTTGTGACAGATGTCAACGAGTAGGCAATATTTCAAGAAGACATGACATGCCATTGAATTCAATTCTCAAAGTAGAACTGTTTGATGTTTGGGGAATAGATTTCATAGGGTCATTTCCTTCATCATTTGGTAACCGTTACATATTGCTTGCGGAGGATTATGTTTCCAAATGGATAGAGGCAATTGCTTCCCCCACATGTGATGCTAATGTTGTTCTTAAGTTGTTGCAAAGAAATATCTTTTCAAGATATGGAGCACCGGGAGCGGTTATCAGTGATGGCTGATCCCACTTCTGCAACAAACAGTTCGAGAAGCTCTTGGCCAAATATGGGGTACACCACAAGGTAGCATTAGCATACCACCCACAAACCAATGGATTGGCAGAGAGCCGAGAAATCAAAAGGATACTTGAAAAAACTGTCAACATTTCTCGGAAGGACTGGGCTCACAAGCTTGATGCTTTATGGGCACACCAGACTGCATTCAAGACACCTTTAGGTACGTCCCCATATCACTTGGTTTTTGGTAAAGCATGTCACCTTCCTCTAGAATTGGAGCACAAGGCTTATTGGGCAATCAAGGCGCTCAACTTCGACTTGAAAAAGGCCGGTGAAAAGAGGGTTCTTCAACTGCATGAACTGGACGAGTTCCGTGGACAAGTGTTCGAAAACCACCGAATTTACAAGGAAAAGGTGAAAGCGTGGCATGATCGGAAAATCATTGTAAGAGAGTTCCATCCTAGTCAACTTGTGCTATTATTTAATTCATAGTTGAAGTTGTTTCCAGGAAAACTGAAATCAAGATGGTCGGGGCCATTTTGAGTTAACCAAGTGTTACCATATGGTGGTCTCGAGTTAAAGAGTGAAGTCACCAATGAAACATTCAAGGTAAATGCTCAAAGAGTCAAAGGATATTTAGGAGGCCCGATCAATCGAGGCGAGGCCTCGGTCCACCGAAGGAGGCATAACATCAGGAAAGTCGGGCCACGAACTCTCTCGGTGGTGCTTCTTGTGATGTGATCCATGATACGAGCTCGATACCTGCAATCAAAGTCTCTCATGATCCGATGATGAGAAGCTCGTGCACGACAAAGAAGTGGATATGAATATGCATACAAGTGATGAGCAAGCAAAATGACTCAACATTATCCATAATAT
The DNA here is from genome assembly GCA_037672795.1 of Lagerstroemia speciosa. Classification (NCBI taxonomy): domain Eukaryota; kingdom Viridiplantae; phylum Streptophyta; class Magnoliopsida; order Myrtales; family Lythraceae; genus Lagerstroemia; species Lagerstroemia speciosa. Next base: position 5,932,434 of record CM075303.1, on the reverse strand, counting down.
TTCAAAAATGGACCAATGATGAAGGCCACATATTTCAGCTGAATGTCAAGAGTGAAAGTGCTTCAAGAAATATATTTCAGTTGATGTCAAGAGGGAAAGTATTTGAAGAAATATATCTCAACTAGATAGAATCAGGAAGAATACGGGCATGGGATAGGAGGTTGTATGTGGTTCCCCTGTTTGATTACTTCACTTTGCCGACGTGCAGGTATCCCGTTGAACGAGGCAACGGATGACGCCACAACTTGTGAGCCCATTAATGCAACAACCATTCGTGACATGCGGGATCGTGACAACGAAGGTAAGGAAGCTCAAGGAGCCTACCAAGCAGAAGAAGAGCAAAGACCGAAGGAGGACCTATTCTCTCGAATGATCTGAGAAACACATGCTTTAATAGTGAAGATGAATCAACACCAAAAGAAGTGGACTCGGTTCATCGGACAAATAGTACACATTCGGGAACAAAATGAAGGACTTATCAGCCAAGCATTGCGAATCAACCTCCATGAATATCCACCCATTCCATCAACAAGTGAGGAGGAGTCCGCTGATACAAATGAAACGGATGTGGATTCGGGTGACTATAGGGAGGAAAGCGATGAAGAGGATGACTAGAAGGCTGCCACATCGACTTTGACACAAGGGGAGCATTCATCAACCCGTTCTCTTTACTTTTCTAAATATTGCGGACAATGCTTGGCTTAGGTTTGGGGGGGTGAAGTATGTTAAATTCGTGTCAAAGCTGGTTAGATTATTTGCTTGCTTGTTTGCTCTTTGCCTGCATTTGCATGACATATAACTCATAGGGTGTTAGATAGTTGCACGTTTATTTCATCTTGCATTTATTTTCGGCTTTGAAAAATTTTTTTTTTGAAAAATGGAAAAATGATGATGTTTTTGATGGATAGGAATGCTTGTAAGGCGTTAGTAGGGAACTTGAGTTGATCCTTGTTTTGTGAGGATAATTAATGGCTAGTGTGATTGCTTCAATCTAAGTGAATTTGTGATGAATCTTGTGATAATTTTTAGCCCCAATTAATTGTACATGAAACTTACATCTAGATTTTAAGTCAAGGGCAGTAAGTGTCATCTTTGGAAATGTTTTTGCAAAAATATGTTAGGCTAAAAATTGAATATACAAGAAAAGATGTGCCAAGGCTTTGAGTACCTTTGCGCGGGTTTTAGCCCAAACTGATGCACTAAGTGTGTTGGAAATACGACCTGGCATGTACTTGTGGGGGACTATCTGTTCATCCGACTGGCTCATCAAAAGTGTGTGAGTAAATCACAAAGCCAATGGAGGTGCGGGCCCTTGAAAGTCGTGCACCACCATAGTAAGGGTTGTTTGATAAAGTGTAAAGATGAAAAAATAATAAGAGCAAAATGTGAGATCATGCATTGAACTAATAGCTAGATGCATGTTTGCTTGAGTATTTCCTTATGATGCACAATGGTGAGGTCAAGACTTAGGGTTAAGTGTAAGGGATTGCACGACACTGCACGGGTTGAAATGAACTCATGAGGTTTGAATCAATGAAACTCAAGGTTAAGCAAGAAACATGACCATCTCTGAGAACTTTAAGGGAAAATCTTGAAAGTACTGAAGGCAAATTATGGGCATTGCTACTAATTGAAGAAGTGAAGATGCATGTTCAACTTTTGAACTGCTGTGCTTAGAGTTTTGCTCGAGGACGAGCAAAAGTTTCGGTTTGGGGGTGTGATAATGCCATAGAAATTATATTTCAAGTAGACTTTCAGACCTTAAACTTGATTTGAAAACATGCATCCCATTTGCTATTTGTGTTGTTTTTGCCGAAATGTGCATCTCTGTACTCCTTATCCATCCTCTAAGTTTGTCTGCATGTTTCCAGGAATTCCTCAACATAAAAAATGGAAAATAAAACATCAATGGAAAGCTCGTCGAGTCAGAAATCCAATGCATCAAATCATGCATGATTCGGAGCTAAAATGATGAAATTATGGCCAACCGAAGAAAACTGCACAGAACAGATATAGTGCACCGCGGTGTGAACAGTGCAACACCGCGGTTCACTGAGAGCATTTAGGGCTGAATTTTGCCTCAGCACACCACGGTGCAGCATTGTCCACACCGCGGTGCACTGAGGCAAAATGGTGGGACCCAGCATTTTTATCCCACACTGACCATGCCGAGTTTGGAAAGGGTATAATACCTTATAAATAGAGGTGCACACCCACAAAAGAGAAAAAAGAGGAATAGTATTTCATAACTAAGCATTCCCAGGCAATATTCTTGGTGGAGTAAGGTTACAAACCAGGGGCGTCAGAGCACGGTTTCTCGGATCTATGAAGGTGTTTTATTTCCCTTATGTTTACTGTACTTCATGCATTTGTTGATGTTTTGCCAACTCGATGAATCGATCTAAGGGACAATGAGGAAACAAGAGAGTGAGAATCCCGTAGCATAAGTAAACATAGCTTAGGAATAATCATACTAAGAGGTAGATTAGCCCTTCTAAGAATTAGAAGAGACGTATGAGAAGGCCTGAGAGGTAGCCATCACCCTAGGCATCCTGATACGGTTACGAACATGACATTTGGTCCCTTAATTCTAACTACCTAGAGATAGAGTGGGTTAGGATCATCCTAGGGATACATCCTAGTTCTGACGAGAGTCGGATTAGGTGACTTTCGAACCCATGGATAGGAGAAAAGAACGCTTGACTTGATTTAGTTAATTAAGTTCGAAAGGATTGAAATAGACCTAAGTGAAGCTAAATCCCTAGAGTCGTTTTCTTATTGAGATAATATAAAGCTATTTCTATTTTCTGTATGTTGTCCGCTTTTACTTCTGTTTCCTACTAATTCTAAACCAACTTGATTATTGTGCGGTTTGGCTTGGTACTTGGTGTTCTAAATTCGTACTCGATAGGCTTTGATCCTCATAGGAACGATACCCGCTTGCCAGGTTTACTACTTGCGATCCATCCTCTTGCTGGTTGATAAGCACAACACTTATCCCAACAACTTAGGCAAGCTTCTAGAAGTATTTCCACGTATATTTCAGCAATTAATGGTTAGGAATTAAAGAGGAAAGTGGTCAAAGATTTGGAATATTTGGCTGCAAATTTTTAGGGAAAGATTTGAAGATCGAATCTATCTCGATAGATTCTATCTCCCTCATTATATAAAGGGCATCACATCAACAACCTCAACGAACAATTTCTAAACCATTATCAACATATTTTACTAGTGTTTCAAGAGCGAAGAAAGGCATCAACTTGGAGCAAGAAGAAGGGCAGTGTTTAATGATGGTGGAGGCGTGATCGAGAGATTTGACTCCACCCCTATCTAGAGTTTATCCCTTTCCCTCTTATTTTTATGATGTTGTCTTCTCTTCCAACTCTTGTGCTTTCTTTTATTATGTTGAACTAAACCCCAAGACTCCTAGGAGGATCAATGGAACCTATTTTAATGTCTTGAGTAAAGTTCATTTCTCTCATGTATATGATTTTATTGAGGTATGCCTCCTAGGTGTTATTTATGCATATCTCGTTCTTCATGCTTTCTGTTGGTTTGATCACCCATGAGAATGATCTTGAGATGGAGAGGAGCCTTGAGAGAGGGAATTGAAATCACGCTAGAGAGTGCATAGTCTAGGTTAACTTATGCTAAGAGATGAGATTATTCGTGTGCGCGCATTGAGAGATGGTGAGCACCCTAGATAGCAAATTAGGGTTGGTTTAAATTGGTCTTTCAACATTAATCGCCTGGAGATAGAGTGGGTTAGTGTCTTCCGCCTAGGTACATTCTTGCGGCATTGAGAGGTTCGTAAGGAGGTAGTGGGGAAACCCCAGAACCCTAGGTTAATAACATGGTAGAATTAATTACATGAGAGGACTTGGCTTAAGACTAGAGTAGAGGAAGTTGTTAACCCTAGGAGCATTTTAATTGATTAATTCTTGTTTTCCTATTTACTTTCTACTTCCATTATTTGATTGCCCTGGCTTGGATACGGTCATGCTAATTTTAGTGGTTAGTAGTGGATTGGAACGAGTTCTTGTGGGAACGACACTCTATCATCATTTATCACTTGATTGTGATACATAAACTTACGACCACTCTCATTTACGCAACATGTACACCATTACCTCTATCGATAAGGTGAAGCTGAGGGCATATGCAATATTTAGGCAAATCAAGCCAAGCCTTGATATTATCCCTTGTTTTGTTAGGAATGTCCATCTCAATATTGAAAATGTTGTCAAAAAAGTTCTTCTCAATGTGCATGACATCAAGATTGTGACAAAGAAAGTTCTATTTACAATAAGGCAACTTCCAAAATACATTTTCTTCTTCCAATTATGTTGTGTACCATATCCTTCAATCTTGCAATGACCACCATGTTCAATATCTTTAGGAAAATTTGACACAAAAGAATAAACTTCCTATAGATAGGGAGCAACATCTTACTCGTATCGTCTCCTCAGAAAATTGCTTGTATTAGACTTGAAATTGTGTCCTGCATGGAGAAATTGATGATGGCAATGAAACCAACTAACCTTCCTGCCATGCCTCTACTTGAAAGCTTTTGTGTTTGACATGCAATATAGACAGACCAAACATACAGTAGTCATCCACCCTGAGAGCATACCATATATTCGAAAATTGTTTATCACCCATATCAATCCAGCTCTCATTATAGATGTTTCATTTGCTGACACATCGTAAGTTGACTCCCCTACTTTCCACAACAGTTTGAGCTCTTCAATCGGTAGCTACAAGTATATATCTACATTATTTTTTGGACGATCAGGGCTAGGTATGATACATGCGAAGAACATTTATGGTGTTGTCATGCGCATCTTAGGTGGAAAATTGTACGGTATAACAATCACTAGCCAACAAAAGTATGGTGCACTGGATAAACTAAAAGGAGTGAATCAATCTACACATAAACCTAATCTGACATTACGAGGATCTATTACAAAATCATGATATCTGGGAGTAAACTCTTTCCATGCAAGCCCATCTGAAGAGTGACAAAAGATATCAACCTTCTCAGCCTAGGAATAATAGGCAAATAATGTATTCTTTTAATCAATAGTTCCTTAGTAATACTCCTTCCTCGAGTTCGTGTTTTCTATTGATTAACACCACAAAACTTGCAATTACGAAGGAAATGATCATGCTTAAAATACAGCATACATCCTTGTGGACATGTTGCCAAATGATTGTGGGTAATGCACCCAAGTATACGTATCACAGACAAGTAATACAGAGTGAGTAGAGTATCGTTTCCATGAGGATTCTTCTACTAAGCACTAAAATTAGCACAACTAATTCCAAGCCAAGTCAATCACGTCGGTTGAGTAGATTGCACGTAATTAAGGATACAGAAAAGAAACAAACAGAAAATAAACATATAGGATTCAGTCGATGAAAAGCTCCTAAGGTTCACAATTTCACCAATTCTAGTCTTAAGCAAGAATCCTTCTTTCACGCAATCAATTCTGTCATGTTATTAACCTAGGCTTCTAGGGTTTTCCCACTTCCATTGTACGCACTTTCTGCTGTCATACGAATGTACCTAAGTGGAAGACACTAATCCACTCTATTCCTAGGCGATTAATGTTGAAAGGCCAAACTAAATCAACCCTAAATGGCTATCTAGGGTGCTCACCATCTTTCGATGCGCTCACACGAATAACCTCACCTTCTGGCATAAGCTAACCTAAATTATGCAACTCCTAGCATGACATCGACTCCCTCTTCCGAGGCTCCTCTCTGTCTCAAGTTCGACCTCGTGGGTGATCAGGCAAAAAGAAAGCATGAAGTACGAAATTGTATAAATAACACCAAGGAGGCATACCTCGACAGAATCACATGTATGAAAGAACAAAACTTTACTTAAGACATAGAAAAGGGTCCATTGATCCCCCTAGGAATCTAGGGGATTAGTTCCACATATTCGAATAAACTATAGGAGTTAGAATAGAAGACAACATTATGAAAATCAGAAGAAAAGGGACAGAAAGAACTCTAGATAGTGGAGTCGAATCTCCCGATCCCGACTTCCTGAATTGTTGTTGTAGTCCCTCTTCTTGTAGTGTAGTTGATGCCTTGTTCTTCTACTCTTTTCTAAGGGTATGTATGTATATGTATTCGTGGGGGTACACCGCTATATATAAAGTATTTGCACTCCCTCCTTTCTTGGTTTAATTAGTGTGGGATAGAAATTCTAGGTCCCACCATTTTGCCTTAGTGAACCGCAGTGAAGCATTGTTCACACCGCGGTGCATTGAGGTGAATTTCAGCCCTGAATGCTCTCAGTAAACCGCGGTGTGGCACTGTTCACACGGCGGTGCACTGAGTCTGTTCTGCGCAGTTTTCTTCGGTTAGCCATAAATTCCTCATTTCAGCTCCAATACATGATCCATTTGATACGTTGGAATCATGACTCAACGAGCTTTCTGATGAAATATTATTTGCCATATTTCTCGCACATTGAGCATGAGAAATTCCCACCAAAATTTGATGCATCGAGCAAGTCAAGTCTTCATCATTTTTCTGCACAAGTTCTTCCTTCCCTGCACATCAAACAATTCCCAGCAGTATCTAGTCCATATGTAGAGGTCTAAAAGCTATCATTCATAACCGTTAAGTCTCAATGATGAAAAGCTATGCAATTGACCTCTAAATGTATAGGAAGTGGCCTCAAACTTAGGATTGTAGGTCGGGAATGGATAAACAATTCATACAAAATCATATATCAACACACCCCCAAACCTAAACTTTTGCTTCTCCCGGGCAAAAAGTAAGAAGATGCAATCAAAAGATTTAAACGAAGTTGATCCCAAAACATTCTCAGAAATGGCTTCTTACTCATCACACAATATTCACTTCGAATGCTTCTACCTTAGGATGTCAAATTTTCACAATCATTTAGCCCTCACTTGTGCGGTGTTAGTGCAAAACACTCTTAATAAAGTTCAAGCACCCAATCAATAGCTAAGTTGGTCGAGCAAACAATCAAAAGACTCAAGCACTTCTCTAGACATTGCCCTCGACACTTTCGCTCGTTTCTTTTAACTTTGTGCTTTATTTGGTGGTGCACGACTCTAAGCGTCATGTTCAAGAGCTAGGCCTGTGCAGCAAGGAATCGACCAATGGCTCCCATTCCAGTTGGTGTAAGGCATTAGGTTTTGAGATACCCCTTCAGATTTATCCTTGAGTTTCGACTCATGGACAATTTCCACTACAAGCACTTGCTGGGCCATATTGCGTATGCTTTTTGCACTACATTCTGCTCAAGCCCGTACAACGGTGCTCAGAGTCTTGGCACATTTTTTCATTAAGCTCATATCTATGCACTTCATATGATTTTTCACTTTTACCGTATTTTGTTTCTTTCTCTATTTGCCTTTTGTAGGATATCTAGGTTCAAGTTCTTGTCCATTCTCATGTGAGCCATACAACCAAGCAATTTCAAGGGTCATTTTAAGCTATCCCTATTGCAAGAATGTCGTGAAAATAATGAAGTTTGGGCATCCTGACAACTTTCTAAAAACATATCCTAAGTTCATTGCAATCTCAACTTCAATCAAGTTCCGAATCTTCAGCCATTAGTAGTATCATAGAACAAGGACCAACCGGTTTTTCAAAAGATTTTTTTTATATATGCATAAACATAAGAGCAAATCACACCATGCAACCTAGAAATACCTATTATGCAACTACTATCTACAAGCAAACCTAATCCTAAGACATAGATTAAAGTGCATCAGAAAGCGAACAGCTAAACAGAGAACCTACACAAGTAGGGCATATGTTTGCATGTTTGCACCACCCCCAAACCTAAACAAAACATTGTCCTCAATGTTCAACAAGAGTAGGAGAGGAAACTTGCCTTGTTAGTGTGGAGCTACATGAAAGTCAAAGCTCATTCTTTGGAGGAGCCGTTCCCTTCCCTTTCTTGGGCATCTTCATCACTTGTGGGAGGTGTGGATGGGTATTGTTCCACAGGCATTCCGAGCTTGTCAGCGATTTGTTCTTGGTTCCTTGAATGCAATGCAAACTAATCAAAAGAAAATAGTGATCATAAACTAAAATGCATGAAGCAACTAAAGAGGAAATGAAAACTTATTCTGATCTTGGGTTGCCTCCCAAGGAGTGTCACGTTTAAAGTCCTTGGCCCGACTTCACGGTGCATTAGTTGTCTGAATATGGGTCCTCTTGTGTAGAGGAGTCCCCAAGGTAGAGCTTGATTCGTTGGCCATTCACCTTGAACTTGTTCCGTGTCTATTCATTCATTAATTCTACCACACCATATGGAAACACCCGTATCACTCGAAAAGGCCCCGACCATCTTGACTTGAGTTTTCTTGGAAAGAGTTTCAACCGAGAATTATATAACAGGACCAATTGACCGGGTTTAAAATCTCTTACCAGTATTCTCTTATCATGCCACCTCATTACCCTCTCCTTGTAAATTCTTGAATTCTCGTAGCATCGGTGTTGGAGCTCATCGAGTTCTTGAAGTTGAATGAGTCTCCTTTCTCCGGTGGCTTGTAGATCAAAACTGAGCTTCTTAAGAGCCCAATATGCTTTATGCTCTAACTCCAGCGGCAAGTGACAAACTTTGCCGAAAACAAGGTGGTACAGTGTTGTACTGATTGGGGTCTTGAACACTGTTCTGTATGCCCAAAGAGCACCATCAAGTTTGTGAGCCCAATCCTTCCTTGAAGTGTCCACTGGTTTTTCCAAAATCCTCTTGATATCTCTATTTGACACTTCGGCTTGGCCATTAGTTTGTGGATGATATGCAAGGGCTACTCGATGTCTCACTTCTTACTTGGCTAGGAGAGCTTCAAATTGTTTGTTGCAGAAATGAGAACCTTCGTCACTTATAATGGCCCTTGGAGTCCCGAACCTTGTGAAGATATACTTCTTCAAAAATCTCAAAACCACATTAGCATCATTGGTGGGGGAAGCAACAGCTTCTACCCACTTAGAAACATAATCAACTGCTAACAGGATATACCGAATTATTGAAAGATGAAGGAAAAGGACCCATGAAATCAATTCCCCAAACGTTGAACAATTCTACCTCATGTATGTTATTCAAAGGCATCTCATGCCTTTTTGAGATATTACCTGTCCTTTGGCATCAATCACAGCTAGCTGCAAAAGCATGAGCATCCTTGAATAATGTGGGCCAATAAAATCCTAAGTGAAGGATCCGTATTGCTATCTTTTTTCCTCCATAGTGTCCACCATAAGGAGAGTCACGGCATCCCTTCAAAATTTCTCTTTGTTCTTCGTCAGGAATACATCGTCTCAACACATGGTCTGCACATATCCTAAACAGAAAAGGTTCGTCCCAAACATACCTTCGAGCCTCATGAAGAAACTTCTTTCTTTGTTGTGCATTAAACTCAAAATGGATGTGGTTAGATACCAAATAGTTCACAAAATCGGCATACCAAGGACCATGAGACATATATAGCACAAATTCATCGGGAAAAAATTCATTAATTACCCCCTCCTCTTGGCTTGCTTCATTTTCAAGTGGAGACAGATGATCTGCTACTTGATTCTCGGAACCCTTCCTGTCTCGAATTTCTAAGTCTAATTCGTGGAGAAGTAGCACCCATCGGATGAGCCTTGGCTTGGCATCCTTCTTTGCAATCAAATATTTGATTGCTGCATGATCTATAAATACCACAACTTTAGTTCCAATGAGATATGGTCGAAATTTATCAAAAGCATAAACTACCGCCAATAGCTCTTTCTCCGTGGTGGTGTAGTTCACTTGAGCATCATCCTGTTGATGAGATGATTTGCACAATTTACTTGTCCATTCCCAACCTAGAATCGTATGTTTTCGGCCATTTCCCATACATTTAGAGGGCAATTGCATATCTTTTCTGTATTGGGATTGAATTGCTATAAATGACAGTTTTCAGAGCTTCACATATGGATTAGATACTGCTGGGAGTTGTTTGATGTGCAGGGAATGGTGAAGACAGGGCTTGTCCGATGCAACAACTTTTGTAGAGAATTTCTCATACTCCCTGTGTGAGAAATGGGTCAAATAATATACCATCAGAAAACTGTTAGGATTCCAACGCATCAAACAGATCCCAATTTGGAGCTGAAATGGGGAAGTTATGGCCGAAAGAAGAAAACTGCGCGCAGAACAGGGGATAGACCGTGGTTTACTGAGGCATTTTTGCTAGACCGTGGTCGTAGACCGCGGTCTACTGAGCTGAAATTCTGGGACCCACAAACTTTCATCCCACACTGATTAAACCAAGAAAGGAGGGAGTGCACATACTCTGTATATAGTAGGGCATACCCAACAAGTGAAGGGGGATACAAGAGTGGGAGAAAAAGGCACCTACTACAACACAAGAAGAGGGACCACAACAACACTTTGCAAAGTCGGGATCGGGAGATTCAACTTCACTATCTAGAGTTCTTTCTGTCCCTTTTCTTCTGATTTTCAATATGTTGTCTTCTCTTCTAACTCTTGTAGTTTATTCGAATATGTGGAACTAAACCCCTAGAATCCTTGGGGGATCAATTGAATCATTTCTATGTCTTAAGTAAAGTTCTTTCCTTTTACATGTATGATTCTGTGGAGGTACACCTCCTTGTTGTTATTTATGCAATTTCGTACTCCATGCTTTCTTTTGGATTGGCCACCCACGAGATCGATCTTGAGACCGCGAGGAGCCTCGGAAGAGGGAATCGATGTCATGCTAGAAGTTGCATAATCTAGGTTATTCGTGCGAGCGCATCGGAAGATGGTGAGCACCCTAGATAGCCATGTAGGGTTGGTGTAGTTTGGCCTTTCAACATTAATTGCCTAGGAATAGAGTGGATTAGTGTCTTTCGCTTAGTTACATTCGTATGACATCGGAAGGTGCGTACGATAGAAATGGGAAACCCTAGAACCCTAGGTTAGTAACATGACAGAATTCATCGTGTGGAAGAGGGACTCTTGCTTAAGACTAGAATTGGTGAAGTTGTGAACCTTAGGAGCTTGTCATCGATTGATTTCCGTCTGTTTATCTTCTGTCTGTTTACTTTCTATCTTTTAATTACTCACATTCTCTTCAACTGATTTGATTGACTTGGCTTAGAATTAGTTGTGCTAATTTTAGTGCTTAGCATAAGAGTCCTAGTGGGAACGATACTCTGCTCACTCTATACTACTTGTCTGCGATACGTATACTTGCGTGCACTACCTTTAAATACGCAACATACCAAGGTATGACTTGCATAATAAATGGGGTGAAAGATCCTCTCTTTCCTTTGTCCAAGGGCAGCACCTATGGCATAGCCACTAGCATCACACATTAGTTCAAATGGTAGAGACCAATCAGGGGAAATGAGATTAGATGCAGTGACTAACCTCGTTTTCAATTCATTGAAAGCATGCAAACATGTTTCATCAAAATTAAATGGAGCATCCTTTTCAAGCAGATTACAAAGTGGCTTAGCTATTTTGGAAAAATCTTTGATGAACCTTCTGTAAAACCCAACATGTCCCAAAAAACTTCGTACTCCCTTGATGGAAGTTGGAGGTGGCAGTTTTTCTATGATCTCAACTTTGGCACGATCCACCTCCATTCTAAGTTTTGAAATCTTGTGACCTAACACAATTCCTTCCTTGACCATAAAATGACATTTCTCCCAATTCAACACAAGGTTAATGTCCTCACAATGCTTCAAAACAAGGTCAAGATTTTCTAAACATTGATCAAATGTCTCACCAAATACAGAAAAATCATCCATGAAGACCTCTATGCATTGTTCAATCAAATCAGAATATATGGCCATCATGCAGCGTTGAAAAATAGTCGGTGCACTGCATAATCCAAATGGCATGCGTCTAAATGCAAAAGTTCCATATGGGCAAGTGAAGGTAGTCTTTTCCTGATAGAAAGATGCGATCGCAATCTGATTATATCCATAATACCCATCAAGAAATCAAAAGAATTCCTTACCGGCTAGGCGATCAAGCATTTGATCAATGAAAGGGAGACGAAAGTGATCCTTACAAGTCACCTTGTTGAGCTTCCTGTAATCCATACATACTCTCCATCCGGTCACCGTCCTTGTGGGAATGAGTTCATTTTGTTCATTTGTTACAACTGTCATCCCACCTTTCTTTGGCACACATTGGATCGGACTTACCCATTTGTTGTCGGAAATCGGGAAGATTATTCCTGCATCAAGCCACTTGATGATCCCCTTCTTCACCACCTCTTTCATCACAGGATTCAGCCTTCTTTGTCCTTTGATTGACTCCTTGTAATTTTCTTCCAAGATGATTTTGTGCATGCATAGAGATGGGCTTATCCCGCGAATGGTGGCGATAGTCCACGCTATAGCCTTTTTGTGCTCATGAAGAATACGAAGGAGTTTCTTTTCTTGCACATTAGTTAAGTCAGAAGAGATAATAACCAGAAGAGTAGAAGAAGGACCAAGAAAAACATACTTGAGGTGGCTAAGAAGAGGTTTCAATTCTAGCTCTGGTGGCTTCTCGATAGAGGGTTTGAGAGTTGATGAAGATAGCTCCAAGTGCTCAAAGTGGTTGATTGCCTTGGGGATTGAGAGTGATGACTCAAATGCTTGAATTGCTTCTTCATGACTTGTGTCATTCTCCTTGTATGATCTTCCTTGCAACACTGCTTCTAGTGCATCTTTGGGTTGACCCTCCTTGAAAACTTTGTTTGTCATCTCGTTTATGATGTCAACAGAAAAACACTCATTAGCTTCATTCGGGAATTTCATGGATCTATAAACATTAAATGTAACCTCTTGATCTTTCACTTTCATGGTGGGTTCTCCTTTTTGTACATCAATCAATGCACGACCGGTTGCTAAAAATGGTCTTCCAAGAATGATAGGTATATTACGATCCTCATCATAATCAAGCACCACAAAGTCAATCGGAAATATGAATTTATCAACTTTCACAAGAACATCTTCAATAATCACATGAGGATAAGCAAGTGAACTATCAGCTAATTGAAGTGTTACTGATGTTGGTTTCACTTCTCTCAAGCCTAATTTCATAAAGACAAAATATGGCATCAAGTTTATACTAGCACCAAGGTCACACAATACCTTACCCTCAAAATCTTTTCCAATAGCACAAGGGATGGTGAAATTACCTGGATCCTTCAACTTTTGTGGCAACTTACGTTGCAAAATTGCACTACATACTTCAATCAAAGTAGTTGCCGAGCCTACGCTTCTTCGAGATTATTTCCTTCATAAACTTGACGTAACTCGGCATCAGCTCCAGAGCTTTAGCAAAAGGAATATTAATATGTAATTTCTTAAAAACTTCTAAGAACTTACGGAATTGATGTTCAATTTCTCCTTTTGCACTTTTTGTGGAAAGGGAAGAGATGGACAGGTTCGGATCGGCTTTCATGTGTTGTCCTTAGCTCCACTGATCTAAGGCCGGTCAATGTTGGTGTCTTGGGGTGCCTTAGCTTGGGGGTCAATGCTGCCTCCACCTTGGACCACGGTCGTAGACCGCGGACTACTGAGTTCACCTTCTGCTTGGTTCTCTTAGACCGTGGTTGTTGACTGCGGTCTCGCCTCGTCTCGTGTGCTCAGCAGCTCCTTCCCACTTCGTAGGGTGATGGCTTTGACTTGTTCATTCCCTTGACCCCGGGAATTGATCTCCGTATCGCTCGAGAGTGCTCCGTTAGGTCGGGAGTTGATTGCTTGAGATAGCTGCCCGATCTGTGTCTCCACATTATGCATCTATGATTGCAAAAGAACAATTTGGTTAGAATTTGATTGAACAGCAACATGTGTCTCTTGTGAAGATTTCATGAATTGGATAAGAGTGTCCAATCTCGAGAGGTGATCAGGATCCGAAGATTGTTGCTTCTGAGTTGATTGGAATCGGTGGTGGATCGGCCCTGTTGTTACTGTTGGCATAGGAGAAGTTGGGATGATTTCTCCAACCCGGGTTGTATGTGATTGAGTACGGATTATTCCTCAGGTTGCCTCCAATGTAGTTGGCCGTCTCTTGAAATCCCTGAACCGGTTCCATGGATGTTCCTTCCTCGTTGGTTCCATAGCCTTGCCCCGCTCCTTGGTTCTTCCATGACGTTACCTCCTTGAACAACGCATCCTTCTTTGCAGAGAGGGATGTTACGGCATCGATTGAATGTATCCCAGTAGCTCTGCCCCCCATTGTCCTCTCAAATGGCCATGATAGCCATTTCATGCCATCTCCCTGAGCAATTCATAGGCTTCCTTGGGGTATTTGTTCATGATCGAATCAGCTGCAGCAGCATCAAGAGAAGAACGACAGTTTTCCAATAAACCATTATAAAAAATCTGTACCAATGTCCAAATCTCAATGCCATGATGAGGGCATCTCGTTGTAGCTCCTTGAACCGCTCCCATGCTTCGTAAAAAGATTCCGAGTGCTGCTGCTTGAAGATCATAATGTCGTTCTTTAGCTTCATCATTTTGGATGGTGGAAAATATTGAGCCAAGAACTTCTCAGTGATTGCCTCCCATGTGTTGAGAGTGCTTGGTGGGAGTGATAGTAGCCACGGCTTCGCTTTGTCCCTAAGAGAAAAAGAGAAAAGAGACATGCAGATGTGCTCAGGAGAGACTCCGTTGAATCGAAAAGTGTCACATATCTCCAAGAACTTTGCTAAATGCACATGGGGGTCTTCATTCGGTGCTCCTCCAAAAGAACATGAGGTTTGAAGCATCTGAATCACCGATGGTTTGATTTCGAATGTGTGGGCCTGCACCGATGGCTTGACAATGCTTGACTGATTCAAAAATTGGGGTTGTGCATATTCCTTGATTGTTTTCCAACGTTGCTGTGGCACTACTTCACCTCCTTACCCTTGTTCCATGGCTTCTTGAGGTTGCCCTTGCTCTCTTAGCCTTCTCCGAAGGGTTAGTTCTATTTCCAGATCGGGTTGAAGTAGCTCTCTTTGGTCTCTTCTTTACATGCAAGACGAAATATCTCACCTAAACAGACAACAATAGAAACAAGTGAAATACAAAAAAACAACTTGGTCGAAGAACAGTTACTTGGTATTAAGTTAGCAGAAAAAGAATCCCTGGCAACGGCGCCAAAAACTTGTTGCGAAATGATTGTGGGCAATGCACGCAATATACGTATCGCAGACAAGTAACACAGAGTGAATAGAGTATCATTCCCATGAGGATTCTTCTACTAAGCACTAAAATTAGCACAACTAACTCCAAGCCAAGTCAACCATGTCGGTTGAGTAGATTGTATGTAATTAAGGAAACAGAAAATAAACAGACAGAAAATAAACAGATAGAATTCAGTCGATGAAAAGCTCCTAAGGTTCACAACTTCACCAATTCTAGTCTTAAGCAAGAATCCCTCTTTCACACAATCAATTCTGTCATGTTATTAGCCTAGGTTTCTAGGGTTTTCCCACTTTCATCGTACGCACCTTCCGATGTCATACAAATGTACCTAAGTAGAAGACACTAATCCACTCTATTCCTAGGTGATTAATGTGGAAAGGCCAAACTAAACCAACCCTAACTGGCTATCTAAGGTGCTCACCATCTTCCGATACGCTCGCACGAATAATCTCATCTTCCGGCATAAGCTAACCTAGATTATGCAATTTCTAGCATGACATCGATTCCCTCTTCCAAGGCTCCTCTATGTCTCAAGTTCAGTCTCGTGGGCGATCAAGCCAAAAGAAAGCATAAAGTATGAAATTGCATAAATAACACCAGGGAGGCGTACCTCGATAGAATCATACGTATGAAAGAACAGAACTTTACTTAAGACATAGAAAAGGGTCCATTGATCCCCCTAGGAATCTAGGAGATTAGTTCCACATATTCGAATAAACTACAAGAGTTAGAATAGAAGACAACATTATGAAAATCAGAAGAAAAGGGATAGAAAGAACTCTAGATAGTGGAGTCGAATCTCCCGATGCCAACTCTCAGATTGTTGTTGTGGTCCCTCTTCTTGTGGTGCAGTTGATGCCTTGTTCTTCTACTCTTGTCTAAGGGTATGTATGTATATGTATTTGTGAGGGTGCACCACTATATATAGAGTATTTGCACTCCCTCCTTTCTTGGTTTAATCAGTGTGGGATAAAAATTCCGGGTCCCACCATTTTGCCTCAGTGAACCACGATGTAGCACTGTTCACACCGCAGTGCACTAAGGCAAATTTCAGCCCTGAATGCTCTCAGTGAACCGCGGTGTGGCACTGTTCACACCGCGGTGCACTGAGTCTATTATACGCAGTTTTCTTCGATTAGCCATAACTTCCTCATTTCAGCTCCGATTCATGATCCATTTGATGCGTTGGAATCTTGATTCGACGAGCTTTCTAATGACATATTCTTTGCCATATTTCTCACACATAGAGCATGAGAAATTTCCTCCAAAAATTGATGCATCAAGCAAGTCGAGTCTTCATCATTTTTCTGCACAAGTTCTTCCTTTCGTGCACATCAAACAATTCCCAGCAGTATCTAATCCATATGTAGATGTTTGAAAGCTATCATTCATAACCGTTAAGTCCCAATGATGATAAGCTATGCAATTGACCTCTAAATATATAGGAAGTGGCCTCAAACTTAGGATTCTATGTTGGGAATGGATAAACAAATCATAAAGACAACAATCTATCTTCAAGCTTCTAAGACCTAACTTAGACACAAGAATACTATGACCAGATGGTGTGCACTCAGACATCAATTATAACATCTTAACAACACCATCATGGGAAATAGCCCAATCTAACTTAATACTCATCAATATGACGCCCACAGAAAGAGGTGAATGCTCTGTGCAGTTAGGCCATAATGGTTTTTGGCATTCTCATAGCAACTCGAAGAAACTATCTTGTTCACAATATCGATCTTCTACACAGAAGAAATTGTCATGATGATGATCATCATCATCAGTTACCCCCACTCCTGCACTGTATTCTTGGACAACAACATTGACACATTCTTGCTTTGCTACAATATCATTAATCATGTGCTTATGTGCATGTTGCATTCATCATGTCTCATCGCCACGGAACTTGTTGATCCATGTTCAGTTGTCATTTGATATGACCCTGCTTTAGATTTACTCTTACCATGATCAATCAAATACCAATAATTTGGTCTAAATCCAAGTCAATGCAGGTGATCACTAACATCATTAGGTAATACTAAGCTTTGCTTTTTGTACTATTTCAAAAAAAGGACATTTGATCTTTCCATCAATTATAAATATTGATAATCGACTAGTAGCATGTTCTATGAATGTTTTAGCACCATCTAAAAACTATGGGCAAAGACCCCTCCGACCAGGATTATTCCTATTGTACATCCATGACCTATGTGGAGAAATGTCCATCTGCAATGATTTTATATATTAATAAATATTAATGACACTTAACATTCCTCAAAATTATACATACAACACATTAAATTTGGGTTAATAACCTAGTTAGACATGAACTTAGATCAATTTATCACTTTTGACATGACCTTTCCAGTGTAACTTAATAATACATGAAATATGAGATGTTTGTGACGTCACAATTCCCGTTGAAACTAATGAGTGTGTTTGACGTGGCACATTAAAATTGATTATGTGGCAAGTGTTGGGTAACATGGTAATGCCATCTCGACAAAGTGGGTCTGGTTAGTAAAAATATTATTTATGCCCCTTAACTATTCTTCATTGATTTGAATTCATGTGGGACAAAAATATAATTTTATCTTCTTCTCTTTCATCTTCTTCCTTCACCCATCATGGCCACTACCATGCCCCTGGCCCGGTGTCATGCTGCTCCTCACCGCTCTGACCCTTTGCTCTCAGCCACAAGCTCCTCTTTTTCAATCTTCTTGCAATTCTTCACATCATGATTATGATCTATCCATATTTACAATAACCTCTCTTACTCCTTTCATTCTCGTCCCACCCTCTATTGCGCTACCCTCTCTTTCTTTCACAGTTCATAATGGCATTGCTCTAAAGATTGGCCATAGTTTCTAAAGGAGGGAACATCCAGTTTGCTACTCATGCTGTCCATATAAAAAATTGCAAGAATATTGAAGACTTATGATCCATCTCTTTGTAAAATATGATGGGCTCGTAAGGAAACGGTAGTGGAATGATGAAGAGATGGGTTAGGGACTGGAAATTGAATATGATAGGTCACACCAATGAAGAGTTCTTGAGATCTATTGTCGGCTATATATCTTTGGCTTGAGCCCACCTAGGCTTAATTGTGTCCTCTCTTGGCATAGAGAGAAAATTTTGATATATGTAATGGTTAGTTTTCTCTTTATCTTGAGAGACTGAAGCAATGTAAATTTTTTATTTTGCAGTTGAAGTAGATGATGAGTAAGTTTCTGTTGTGTCTTTGCAAGATGACTTATCAGATTTGCGTTGAAAAGATGAATTCCATGTCCACATGCATGAATCAGTCGAAGAGCTCATTATTACCATAATCATCGGCTGCCGGTAGTGAGAAGAGCTATTCTTGGTGGTTGGGAACCAACCAATCAACCTGGTGGTTTCTGGGTGTCACGTAGAATGGCCCCTTCCCGCAGCTGCAACCCCCCCTGCTCCTCATGCTCCTAGGTCCCAAAATCCTCTTTGTAAGTATGAGTCGATCAAAATCGACATGTGAATGATTGTAAGAATATTGGGGAATAGGGGATCGTGAATGGGACTGGATGGCCACAGGCGGCAAGGTTTGGCGGTGATGACTACTGAGAGGTGGAGGAAGAAGATGGCAGAGAAGAAGATAAAATTACATTTTTGTCTCACACAAATTCAAACTAATGCAGCACATTTAAGTGTATAAATGACATTTTTACTAACCGGACCCAGTTTGTCGAGGTGGCATTGCCATGTCACCCGCCGCTTGCCACACAATCATTTTTCACTTGCCACATCAGACATACCCATTTCTTTTGACGGGAATGGTAACATCTTTTTAAGTGAGACAAATGTCTCATTGTTCATGCACTATTAGATCACGCTGAAAATGTCACGCCAAAAGTGGGAAACTACCTAAGTTCAGGCTCATTTAGGTTATTAACCCTTAAAATTTTAGCATCACAATAATATTGATTTAACTCAAAAACAAATATAGAAATAGGATTATCTTCTTATTGTTGTGTATATACGCAATTGTGAATTTGCTTGACAAAAGGCTCCTGCAAGTAACGAGTTGTAGATAGTGTAGCAATAGCCTACTACAATTTCTTTAAAGACATTTCAAGGAATATCCTGATATAATGGAGGAGAGAAAGCGAATGTAAGTTGAGAGGTTAAAATGTGCAAAGAAAAGAGAAGAGTATTGATAATGAACATCAGAAAATTTGGTTAGATATTTGTTGAATATATTTTAATATTCGAGAAAGAGGATTTAGTACAATTGGTACTACTCTTATCTTGTGTCTAAAGGTCCTAAGTTTGATCTCACCAATGGGACTTCTCATAGCCCCTTTGTCCCTTTTTTATTCTATCTTTTGTAGGCCTATGAGCCTACTTTGTACACCAAAAAAAATTGTATTGTTCTGCCATAGTTAGTCAATTGCAATATAATTTTGTTTGTTGGGTGAATCGAATCAAATCTTCGTGACCTTCCAAGTTCCGCAAAATCAATCATAAAATGTACCCATAGAATATTAAGCATGAGTTGGTACTGATCACGTGCATACTTATTATCCACATTAAGGCGACAATATCAGTGCATTTAAGGATATGAATTGTAAAAAATAAATTTTAGAACAAAAATGGTAAAAGTGAAAAAGGTTGAAGACTAAAGTATCTTTTTTCCTTTAAAAGTTTCATTATTAGAATAAGTTTATCATGATGGTTGACTTGACTTAAATATAAATTAATCAATTTCATATATTAATAGGTAACAGTAAAAAAATAATGATACCTTTCAATTTGCTTCCACATCTCTGGACGGATACATCACCAAATATGCAACATGCCTCTTCAATTTACGTCCAATTAACGTCCAATTTGATGGCAAGAACTCTATATTTTTTTGTCCAATCAAATGCCCAAGAAAAAGGACGAAAATCATCTGGTGTCCTCCGCATTGCATCCTCTTTTTAACGATAAATAAAGTATATTGTGAAAATGTGAAATTCATCTGCACGTAGTAAGTGGATGATATGCACAAAAAAATTGAACTGTCTATCATTGTGACGCAAATATCCACGCTAATTGAAGGATTTATTATAGTGACACCATGTCAACACTATCATGTGCTATAGTGTTACATATAAGAGTTTCTCCAAGCTAACATTCTTGTTAGAAACATATCTTAACATTCTAAAAGACATTGACAGTTCCAAATATACTGAAGATGGATACACAATAAAGGATTTGATCCGAGTGTCGCAGCCTTCTGGTTTCTTCCCATGTAATCTAGCAAGTTAAATGATTGCTGAAGCATTACTATAATAAAGTGATAGAACCTTAGGATTATTATGGTTACTTTATTTATTTAGGTTATTTTGGTTATTTTGGGTAAGAGGAATAAATTCTTTATGGACATTTTTGGATGTTTCCTAATTTAGTTTATTAGGATTTTATATTTATAGAGTATCTTTAGGATTATTTGGGGCAGGAGAATTGACGAGTTTTATGTCTCATTGTTATTTCATTGTTTTTCTTTATTGGGAGAGTCCGGCTGCCTCTCGAATAGCAGCCACCGTTATTTTCAATTCAATAAAGATTGAAGGTTCCTATCAAGTGGTATCAAAGCAGTTCATCCTGGGGCTTTGACAATATGGTGATCACCGGAGTCCAAATCGAGTCAGGGGCAAATCGATCAGAAGACATACTCAACAATATCAGGGTCATGCTCATCAACCTGGGTGAATATTGGGGAATGGACATGACATCTTACAGAATTCAGCTTTGAAGAATTTAAGGCAAATTGGTAAGCTTGAACAATATATCAATTCCTTTGAATCTGTGTTAAAAGGAGTTGAAGTTAGTGAGAAACAAGTGATGGATTGGTTCGTGAATGGCCTCAAACCAGAGATTCAAAGGACAATCCATCTATTCGAACCACAAACACTACACGAGACCTACTTCTTAGCCCGACTCAACGATTCCGCAATGGCTCGAAAAGAGGCTGAAAAGATTGACTCCTTTGAAAAGGAAGGGACTGAAGCGCACGAATGCGATCACTTCACTGAAGTCAAAGACAACAGTTATCGAGCAAAAGGGGTGAAATCAAGCCGAGTCGTAGTTCCAATAAAAACAACGGTCGAAGATGGAATAAGCGTGGGGGCGACAGGTTGTGGAGTAGATCGAAGGGAGATTGAAGGGGACTTGGGGCTGACTGGAATGGGAAGGATGATGATGCACCTTAGATTTGGAAGGGCCCAAATCAGGTCAAATGCATATGGGCCTACAAGGGGAAAATAGGGTCTGACCCAGCAGCGCATATTTGAGCATAGACAAGGGATGAGCATACCCGTATTTGAGCCTAGACAAGGGATTAGCGGACTTGGCCAGATTCAAATCATGGCCTACTCATTTCAACAACCCATCGAGTTCAGCCTAAGGCAACTGCACCATGGATGACGCGGGTGCAACCATGACACTCCCAAGCCAGAGTCGACGCGAGGGTCAAGAATTTGAAAATGCGCATTTTTGAAAGGGGAGATTTTTAGATCGCTCACCAACAATTTCCTAATTCTTACCTTGAGGACAAGGTGTCTTGTCAGGCGGGGAGTAATGATAGAACCTTAGGATTATTATGGTTACTTTATTTATTTTGGTTATTTTGGTTATTTCAGGTAAGAGGAATAAATTCTTTATGGGCATTTTTCGATGTTTCCTGATTTAGTTTATTAGGATTTTATATTTATAGAGTATCTTTAGGATCATTTGGAGGAGGAGAATTGACAAGTTTTATGTCTCATTGTTATTTCATTGTTTTTCTTTATTGGGAAAGTCCGGTTGCCTCTCGAATAGCAGCCACCATTATTTTCAATTCAACAAAGATTGAAGGTTCCTATTATAAAAGTTTCATTCACAGACTTAGAGGCATTGATCAAGAACAAGAACAGTGCCTTGAATAGCAATTAATCTTCCAATGTAGTGCATGAAACCATCTTAAAGCAAGAGACAAACCCATTTTGAGTTCCACACATCTTGTCTGTGAAACCCTTCTCTACAATATCCATACATGCTCATGACAGTTGAAGAACTCATCAAGAAAGCCAAGTGACAAGTAATCAAAGCCTTCCCAAGTGCTAACTTATCCTTGAATCTACAGTTTAAGGGCAAGCACAGCCAAGTTTTGAGAAAATCATTTTATATGAAAAGATCTAAATATCATAATCCAACCTATTTGAAAAACTTGACCCATATAGCTCTAACTTCAGATTATTCCACTTATAAAGGATATCCCATTTATCATTATTCATGTATAGAAGATGATGGCTTTAATGACTAATCCAAAGACATAACGTGAGACCCTTTTCAGTGCACAACTCAACCAATCCTAAGCGAATGAATTCATTGGTTAGAACATGTGATGCGAAACTTGACGAACAAAGGCACGAGACTGAACAAAAATAAAATGGAAGTCAAATCCGACATCATCCAAAGGAGGTTTCAAAGATCGAGAATATTGACCCATTGGTTATAAAGAACCAAAAACCAATATTATAGACAAGCGGAGAATATTGACCCGTTGGTTATAATGAACCAAGAACCAATATTATAAGAAATTTGAGAATCACAAGTTATGCACTTACAATTCCTTACAAAGTTGTTAAAGAACAACAAGGAGAAAAACTCTCAGAAATATGATGTTTGTTGATCTCTACTATTACCACTATAGAGGTTTATATAGAGCTCTTAGTAAATGGAGATGGCAACTTCCCAAGCATGGGAAACAAAGAAAACACTTAATGAAAGTCTTCGTGCAAGAGCTCTATAGCCTCTATGGAGTATATCTATCTTCCAACCTCAAAATTCATCCAAAATGCCGTGGCAATAAATCACACACCAGTTCAAGCTAAATAATGTGTTTTACCACATAAAATGTTTTCATTTTAATGTGGTATTGGGTTAGGAACTTGCTACATCATATTTGTCCATGTTTGAGCATGTTATTTGGACTTGTATGATGTTGAACATTCTGACTTGCTTTGATTGTAGCTCCATAGCTTTGCTCTCCCAAGATACAAATTATCAAGCCTTGTGTAGCATGCAGAATCTGCTTGACTTGCAATCTCATGATTGGTCCAGTTGGCACGTGCAAGTTTCTATCATGCTCCTCTTGATTTGGGAAGTTCCTCTCACCATGGAGCTCTTCTTTGATGGTTTCCAGCTGACCCAGATTTGCATCAACATGTTATTCGTTTTTGAGTAATGGAGCATTGTATTCATAAAAGGAGAACTATCTGTGAATTAATTGATAAGAACACTTAAGGGGGAGACCCTTCAACTGTATATGTCATCATCATCCGCACCCTCATCAACTGTACATTATACGTAAAAATGCATGTTAAAACAAAAGAAGAAGAAGAAGAAGTTGAGCTCAATGCAGAGAAGAGACAAAGTAGGGCTTGATGGATAGTGGGGATATATGTCCGATCATAATTCAATCAAAGCTCATCGAGATGATGCTGGTGTTAGGAAATAACAGATGGACATGTTCAATCAAACAAAAACAATATTCAGACATAGATTTAGAGCAGAAGCTTAGAAATTGCTGCTTAATGCACCGGTATCAAATGAACGGCATAGAAAAAGAAGAGTTCCAATTGATACTTTGTGGAGTAGCCAAGCTTAGAAAGGAAGGCGATTCGGTGACTTGAACAAGGTGGATCATAAAGAGTCAATGGAGTACGATCTCAGTTTTCTTGGAGAAAGGTAGACGTAGGAAGCAAATCGCCAATGACAAACAGCCCTAAAAAATTAAAGTAATTGTTTTGTAGATTAAGATGATAATTTGGACGTTATGTATATTTTAGCTCAATAAGTGGCAGGAAGAACTAGCCCGTAGTGAGAAACTCACATATGAATATCTATGAAGTCTTTCTAATTGGGTTGTAATCGATCTGAATTACCCTTGTTGGGCTACCAAACAAGCCATTAGAAGATTTTGTAGTCAATTGTAATAAAAGTTTGTGACAAAATAAAATAGATACAAAAGATTTTTTATTGTTAGGATAATTTTCCTAATGGTAACTCCAGAAGTGGAGGGAGTGGTTGGCTCTTTTTTTATATGAGGATTCGAACTTTGGGGCTATGTTGAAGTAGATAGGAAAAATCATCAAAGTGGAAGAATGATAGAGTTAAGTGAGAAAATTGAGAAATTGAGTGTAGTGAAAATGTTTTCAAATGACAAATTTATCAAAATTTGACAAATAATGAGATATAAAAAGGTAATTACAAGTTTTAAAAATTTAAAAAAATATTTTTAACACTGTTTAGTGTAATGTCGGATTTTTACTAATATATTGATGGTGTCATTAAGGTGTGGCAAAATAGTGGATGTTTAGGTCAAATTAGTACAAAAAAATGTTTGGGAAATAAATTATTGGTTTGCTAAAAATAGATCAAAATAAAAATTTACACTTAAAAAATAAATTACGCCATTATACCATATGGATGCCACATAGGATTTTTTATGGTATTTTAAAGGCTATATTAACATGGTGGTAAAATGATGAATGTTTAAGTCAAATTGATGGCAAAAAAGATTAGGGACCGAATTGTTAGTCATGTATAATATGAGAAATCAAAGTGACTATTTACTCAATTTTTTAACTACTGTTATGTAGAATTTAAATTATATTTGGCTCATTATTTCTCATAATGAATTGGACATGCATTAATAGGGGATGATTGAGTCCGAGTACCTTATATTTTTTATGGTACCTAGACCCTATCCTGTATAAGACAAATTTTCCTGTATAAGACAAATTTTTAAATCCTGGATCTGAATCTTACCCTGTTAAATCTTGGAACTGGACCCTACTAAAACCTGTAAGATACAACAGGTTTTACATACCCTGTTAGAACATATTTTTATTTATTATTTATTCTTTTACCTCTATATATGAATTACTCAGATGTTTTTCATAATTATTATTGTTTTATAATTTTTTTATCATAATCAAATGCATATAAATTTTAAATATATTTTCATTGTGTTTCAGTACTATTTACTACTAATTTAAAGTTATAATGATGTTTTAGACATAAAATATTCATCAAATATGCATAATTATTATTGCAAATATAAGTTCATCAAGTTAGGAATGAAATGATTTAAAGGGTTTGCGAATTGGAGATTAAATGAGGAAGTTACGAACAATTAAAATTAACTGCACAAATAAATTAACAGGTTCCGGTTCTGGTTCCGGGTACATTGCGTACTGAACCGAAACCAGCTGGTTCCTTAAATCATTACCCAGGACCTACCATATTTTCATTGAGATCTACCCAGAAACTACCATATTAAATAGGTTCCTACCAGTTTCGGGTCTACTCTATACTCGTGCATACCCCTAGGCATTGAAAGGAAATATGGATATGGAAATATTTTCATGGGAAAAGAATTAATCTCACCAAGGAGCGTATATAATTAGTAAATTTTATTTTTTATGAACTACTCGAAAAGTTTGAAGCATAGAAACGTTGGGAATAAAAATCAATTAAAGTAATGGAGAAAATTTCACTTATCTACATACATATACAGTAAAACAGGATTTGAACAACCATCTAAACGAGAGTAGGATGAATTTCCTAATGTCATCCCTCTAAGGGGAGTAAAATAGGGTTTCAACAACCGTCTAAGGAAGAATATGATGAATTTCCTACTCACAACCCTTTAAGGGGGAATAAGATAAATTTCATACTCTCAAACATTTGACGGATATTATTTTTTTCTCTCTCCTCAATTTTTTTATTTCTAATATTTTTCATAAATTTAAATACGTCTCCATTTACATTCTTCTCATTATTTATCCATTTCTTCCATCTCTTTTAAGATAAACATTCTAATATCAAAAAAATTATACATAAGAGATGAAATGAAGGTATAAAATTGGAAAATATTGTCTATTTATAAAACATCTTTTCTACAAAATTTTCAATATTTTTTTTATATAGGAGGATTCAATTTTTTAAAAAATATAGTTATATAAATAAGAAGAATCACATACTTTTAGTCCTTGGAGCTTGAAGCCAACTATTGCCTGCAATCTTAGTATGCCAACTTCATACACCATAGTGCTAGCATAGAGGGACTCTCACCATTGCTTCAATCATGAGGTACACCTGCTCTGAGAAATCCAAACCTTTTTAATGGCATGCTTGCAAGTTCCATGACTTCATCAAAGCATGTCTTCCAATTTGGAATTATTGCTGACTTGCCCCCTCGTGTCCTACAGAGTTTAAAGTCAACCAGGGCATTATTATGAACAAGAGATCCCAAGAGATAGTTTGCGAGGTCTTTCCACTACAGTAATTGAGGTGTGGGTAGGAGCGACCACCTAATATTTTGGAAATGTTTGGACTCAAATGAACTCCCTAGTCTAAGCTAGTGAGGGTGCCAAGCTAGCAACACTCATAGCCTTTGCTTCGGGTAGCCATCAAGCTTGATATAACATGTTCGAAATGACCAACACTCTATCTGAAGGAATTGACACAGCACAGTTCATTCCTGTCACTTTAGGCTTTTCAATATATTTTTTTAAAATCATGTGTAGGTAAGGCTCTCATAAGTTAAGGCTTGACAATGGTACCTACAAAGAAAAAGAAAAAAATAACAAAATGAGCACTTGCGAAGCATGACTCATAATGATGATGAATGAGAAAACCGCTAGTGAGTTGCTATTCATCTCGATATTAAAGGTCTTGATTACTTGTTGTGAGAAAATAAGAGATGCTCATGTGACAAGATAGTTGATCAAGATCTTCTTCACACATTTTTAAGCCACTTAACTCATTCCCCAAGCTCATTAAGTGCTTCCAAGTCCTGTTACTTGAAAATTTTTTTTGACCAATTTTAATTTTCCTTTTGAAATCCTCCAAGGAAGCAATCAATTGAGCCATTTTCTTGTCACGCTTTGTGGACTCTCTACTAGGCCTTGTCGAGTTCCTCACAAACTCGACCCCTTCCTTCTTCCTGGAGGGTGTCATGTTCAATCATGCTTTACCTTGAGGCACTAGTGTGTATATCAACAAGCACTTTTATACCATCGAGAGACTGATGCCGAATATTTCTCAACTATCACTGACATACTACCTCAATCACTCTTAAATCAATAAATGCATCCCCGAGAAATTCCATACTCATCTTCATCCATGGAATCAATAGGTATCTCTGTCAAGTGCTTCATACAAATTACTCCTACTCAGAGTAGCTGATCAAGCTTTGTCTCGCATGCTTTATTGTGGATAGTAACAGATTCATTTATATCACTAATAGCACTGAGCCAAACACTTGTCATGTTTCACTCAACTTTTGCCTTGATTTTTCTCAAGAGTTAGTAAATAAGCTATTGAAAAGTTTCATATGCAATCTTTCTATCTATGTGATAAATAGGCACCTCCATCAAGTGATCTACATCACCTATAATTCAGGAAGTCGATCAAAAGTATGTCAATTTATGGTGAGGAATATTGCTAGGATGCGTTGGGCTAGTGCGAGCGAAGGACTTTCCACTTTGTCCAAAGTTCCTATGAAATTGCTTGACCTTCTCACAGCTCTCAAAGAGCAATTAAAGGTTTGACATCACTTGTCACTAACAAGTGCCTATAATTCGAATGTCTTGAGAGTGCAATGTGTCATGGTACTCAATGGGCTATTCTATGAAATCCTCAAGTTTTCAAATCAATAAAAATTCTTTACACTCAACAATCATGGACAAAATCAACTAGGATAGGAGCATGACCTAGGAGATGAGCTCGCAATGTGTATGATACTCGCTTGTAATTCTTTATCTGCTACCTTCTTGAATTTCAACACCATTGAGCCTTCAACCAAAAGGCGAGGATGAAGATCCGGCCTCTTCTCGCTTGAAGCACCACGTCACCTAAGGCTGTGTTTACAAGGTCATGAATAAGGAAAGTTTCAAAGTAGAATATCACAAGCTATGCTCCTTTGACATTCAACGTTCCTAGGACTTTTGGCTTTTGATTTTTCCACCAATTTTAGAAAGCTCTTATAATAAACTATTTCAATCATTATACATAGGTTCCCTAGCCATTTCCACTTTTCTGCTCCTGGGATGACATGAAAAGGAAAAACATGCTGATTGTATCAAGATTGGAGTCTTATCGATTCGATCAATCACTTAGACAATGTGTGCCTTATCTCAAAAGTTGACTAATTTTTCAAATAAGCCCCAATCTACTTGATAATCAATCAATGTCTAGTATTTTCGACCCATCTCTTGGTGCTAGCTCATGTAATCGAATCGAATCGCTTCATCATCAGCTGGCTTCATTGGTCTGACAAATAAGAAAATCGATGTGAGGACAAGCAATTCTAGCTCCATCTTCGTTCAGGGGAAGGAGTAAGCAAATTAAGGTGAATGACAACTCAACTAGATTTTATTTTGAAAATAGGAAGTAGGTGCAAAAGATGAAATCAATCCACTAGTTTGATCATAATTACATGTACATCAAGATCTTAATATAAAAGAAAAGGGCTATCTATCTTGAAACTAGCTAACCTAAGAGTCCATACCAAAATACAAGAGTGAGGTTGTTCCACCTTTTTGTACTTTGAGCTATGGGCCTCATTGATCATAAAAGAGTAAATAAGCAAATTCGTCCCTGAGAGATATGATGGGCATCAAGTTTGTCCTTTTCTTACTTTGTACATCAATATAGTCCTTGTAAACATAAATTATGTCTTGTGAACATCAATCAAGTCCTCCAAACAACAACTAAGTCAGGTGAACATCTATTTCATCCTTCTAAACGTCAATATCGTCCTTGGTTTTTTGAACACAAATTTAATCATTTTTGTACATCAGATACATCCTTCTGTCCATAAATTTTTGTGTATTTAACGGAAAACATGTTGAACATCCATTAGATCCTTTCGTGTATTGTAGCTACATTTCTACAATTCAGTTCGTCATCCCTAGCTTTCGTTTTTTTTTTTTTAAAATTATTTCATCCGTTCAATTGAATTACCTCTCTCCCTCCCTCACTCTGACACTCCCACATTCACTGCCCTTCCATGACCCATTGCATTTTGAGCGTGGGAAAATAGAAACTTCATCATCTACCAATCATGGACCCTTCTCTATTTGAGTGATTGATCGACATTCAGAGATACGAGAAGACCTTTTTTGTTCGTAGAAGCTTGTCATCTTTGTTTGAATGGAAGAAGGGTAATAACCGATGTCTGGGTTTGCGAACGAGCAAAGGTGGGTTGCGACAACAAGTGTAAAGATCCTTTTTATCTAAAGTTTTCTGTTATTTTAAGTTGAAACTTGTGTCGTGAATTGTAAGGAGCATTCTTGCACAACTCGAATTTTTGATTCTTGATCGTTAGGGTTTGACTAGTGTTCTGTTTTGTAACTTACAATCCATCTATTTAGAAGACCATCAATGTAATCATTCATCATGGTGGAGAGTTCGTAAGGGAC
The DNA here is from genome assembly GCA_037672795.1 of Lagerstroemia speciosa. Taxonomy (NCBI): domain Eukaryota; kingdom Viridiplantae; phylum Streptophyta; class Magnoliopsida; order Myrtales; family Lythraceae; genus Lagerstroemia; species Lagerstroemia speciosa. The sequence continues at coordinate 5,902,771 of CM075303.1, read as the reverse complement.
CCTATGCTAAGGTACGATGGTGGGAATGAGGAAGTGAAGAAAAATGTCAACTTGGACACTTTCACTGCAGTTGGTATTGAGGAGTTGATTAGTCATTTGTATCACAGCAAGCCGACAGGATGCTACTTTAGAGACACAACATTCATGGACTTTGAACTTGGTTTAGAGCCTTCACAACGTGATAAATATGTTCAATATTTAATTTCTAGAATGCAAAATCAATCAAGTGTGCACCTATTTTTTGAGAACCTAAAAATCAATGAAGGTGTAGAAGCTAGACTTGAGGAGGCAATGGAGCTTGAGAGGATGGAGAAATTAGCTCAGGAATAGGAACAACCACAGGAGCATGAGCAAGAGGAATAACCAGAGGAGCGTGAAGAGGAGGAACAACCAGAGGAGTATGAAGATGAAGAAGTAATTGATAATGATGACACTACTAAAGATAGCAATTATAAGATGGGCCTAGAGTATAAAGATGTTGATGATGATGATGATGAGGACTTTGCAACTCACACAGAACCTGGTCATGTGAAATTTGAAAAGAGTGTGTTTGCTAGTGGAGGAATCAGAATGAGAAGGAAGAGTATCCCCACAAGAAAGATGAGGACACCAATACAGAGAAGCCAAGAAAAGAAGAAGGTAGCCTAGAACAAAACTACTAGTTCAGCTAAGAAAAGCAAGCCTAGAACTGACTTTCCAAGTTACAGAAAAGCAAGGAGATTCAAGAGCTCTTTTGTTGAATCTGTAGGAGATGAAGCAATAGTAGCAGGATGAGCAACTCCCAGACCAGTAGCTACAGCTATAGGTGACTCAAGGCAAGAACAAGAGGATCAACTATCTGATGGATAAGAGATTGAAGATTTGAAGTCTGTAAATGAAGATGGTGAAGAGAATGAGGTTGAATTCCCAATATTCAACCTAGTTGAAGACAATACTGTTGTGATTACATTGTATGGAGTCCGAGAATTTGATAGTGTTCAAAAATGTAGTCAGGGACTTGGAACATTCAACTAGGAAGGGAGGTTGATTTCTTGAAAAATGATAAGGAGAGGGTGAGAGCAAAGTGTGCTGAGAAGAAAGACGAATGTCCTTAGATGATTTTTTGCTCTGAAAATAAGGTTAGAAAATGCTTTCAAGTGAAAAGCTATGTTCCAAATCATGCTTGTTGTAGGAAGATCACCAACAAATTAACCACTCGTGAATGGGTTGCTAACAAGTTAGTTTCGACTGTCAGAACCTAACCCAACATGTCAGGCCAACAAGCATATGACTTAATGATGCAAAGATACAGTTTAAAGCTAAATGATGCCATGGTGTACAAAGAAAAACAAATGGCTCACCAAATATGTGAAGGTTAGGAGAAAAAGCAGTACGCGAGGCTGTGGATTACGCTCATGAACTGCTTAAAGCAAATCTAGGTTCGAGCATCATTCTTTAGGTCTCCCCTGAGTCTCATCATTTTGAGAGACTGTATATCTGTTTTGAGGTTTGTAAGAGAGTATTCAAAGTAGGTTGTTGCACTCTAATTGGGTTAGATGGGTGTTTCCTAAAGGGCTACTGTCGAGGTCAGCTTCTATCAGCTATTAGCCATGATGGAAACAACTCATTTTTTGTAATTGCTTATGCCAATGTGGAGGTGGAATATAAAGATAGTTGGGCCTGGTTTGTCAGGAATCTAGTGGATGACTTGGGCGATCCAATGGAGGGGAATTACACCTTTATTTCAAATATGCAAAAGGTACTACTACTCTAATCTTGTTATTGTTATCACTGAAATTTTTATGAACATCAATTTAGTCCTTAGTACACTAATGTAATTGCATTAAATAGTCCTTAATAGACTAATTGAACATCATTTTAGTCCTCGATAATATTTTCACATGAAATAGTTCGTCTCCCCTGTATTGTCATTCACCAAGTCAAGGACTTATTCTCCTCTATTTAGGACGAATCACGGATTCACTGCAAGAGGCCTCTTTAATGATATAAGATTGTTCACCCTTTGGAATGGACTTTGCTCTAATTTTTGAGGTCGATGTGGTGCATCTTGCTAGGACACGCCTACAGTAGTTGCAAGAATTTAAATAGTTAACCTCAATGATTCAACTAGAGCGAGGTAGCTAGAGGGTAGGAGTGTGCAAGAAAACAAGTTTGGGATGAACCGAACCAGAACCGAATTGAAAAGAACCGGTTATGTTTCAGTCTGATTTTTGAGGTAAAACCAACTCGGTTTATTTATAAATTTAGCAGATCCAGTGAACCGATTAGAACAGAACCGAACCATTTCTTAAACAAAAAAAAATAAAAATACTATTATTATTAAAATACTTAACCAATCTTGAATGAGAAACATTAAAATTTTCCAAGCCTCGGCCTTCTTCTTCTGACTGAGCAGTCTGCCTAGTGCATCCTCTTCATGTTGATCCATGGCGCATCCTCCTCCTCCTCTTCCTCCATAGAACTTTGGCATGTCGGTAAGCTTCCGTCTTCTTCTTCTTGGCGACGGACCCCAGCATGCAGGTGAGCTTCGGGAGGGAGCGAAGAATCTTCTCCTCATGTCCCTTGTTGGCCTTGTCGGGAGGTAGTGAGAAGCTTGATGCTTCAACTACTGATGATGAGGAGCTGCGGCAGAGCCATCCTGTGTCCGTTGATGACCTTAGCGGGAGCCAAACAGGGAGGTTTGAGGCTTCGGCTGCTTGCGACAAGGAGATGCAGCGTAGCTCAAGGCTTCGTCTGTTGCCTGCCGGCCATTCACCTAAATTCTGAAGTCTGAACTTTACCACCTGTCTGCTAGCCATTCTTCTTCTTCTTCTTCTTGGATTTATCAGCCATGCACAATGGGCCTGTGTGAACATAGCTATGCACACTGGGCTTGGCTAGCCCATTGGAAGCTCAAGTGAATGCCAGCAGTTGTTTTACAAAATCAAAATAATTTCAGTTTGGTTCAAAAACGAAACTGAACCTAAATTGCTTCTAACCAGTTCAGTTCAAACCAATTAATCGAATTGGCTCAAAGCAATCCAGTTTTTTTCCTCGTAAACTAGTTACAGTTTGGACTATCTATGTCGAACCAAACCAAATTAGTTTTTGTGATTTGGTTCGGTTTGAAACCGGTGTGGCCCTCGGACCGGTTCTGCGCACCCCTACTAGAGGGTAGAGGATTGAGTCAAATGAATTTTGATCATGAGGAAAACTTATTTCCCATTTTCAAGTATTATTTCTTGATGGAATCACTATTCACTAAATCTAGAAATTTATTCCCTCATGATCCCATTCAGTGTGCCTTGCCCTTTGCATGATTGTGTTTCTGTTGTACGAACTTGCATAGTAGAATTTGCTTGTGGAAGATGCAAGCTATCCACTCATGACAATGTCATCAATGGAAGGGGAACTTCCTTCCAACCAGAATTGTTCAATTGCTGTGCACACATGAGTAAGGTGTTGCCCCAGTCGATGTATAAATTAAGAGACTAGAAGTACATTAGGGACACCAATGGAAGCATCCCATGTCATTCCTCACGTGTGATGATAATTTCTTATTAGCCTCTTCAAATTTTCCTTCTCTTTTCTCATTTTCCACTCTTGCACTTCTTTATTCTTCTCCCCTTTTTCTTTTTTTTTTTTTTCCTTTCTCTCATTATTTTTTTGTTGGATGATGGCCCTCTATCATAGTTGCTATGGATGGAAACTATGACGCGTGACCACAAGCCATTTGTATTGTACGTCGACAAGTTCTTTGCTCAAATCTCCTTCCTCATCATTAAACATCATTCTAAATATGCTTTAAAAGGCAAATTACTTTGCCTATGCGCTACTCTGGGAGAGACCAGGCTAGAGTGATGCCCTATATATAGTGAACAAATTGGAAACTATCGGGATACTTCCCAATCTCAAACTTTCCCCCCAGGTTGCTGCCTATTCCCCAAGTCTTTGATCACTTTCCTATTTATTTCTAGATCATTATGTGTTGTAATATGTGTGAGAAAACATTTGGACACTTTCCTATGCTGTTGGGATCAAGAATGACAGATTTCCTTTTTTGAAATCACGTAAAAGTCGCATGGCGCCCAGTGGACCATGATCTAAGTCCTCTGCTTTGTGATCCTCTGTAGATTGTGGCTGCCCTGCTCCACGTGCAGTTTTATTTCTTTGGCCATGTCTTTAACGTTCCAACTCCAATTTGTAATCTATTTGACGCATTGGCATGGTAACAAACTTTCCAATGATATCTTATTGCCATATTTCTCTCATTGATATTGTAAGAAATTTCCTCTTAAAATTGCTTCATTGAATGTTGAATCATCGAGTGAGCCATTTCTTTATTTTTCTGCACATCTTCCTTCTATTCCTTGCACATTAAATGACTCCTAGTAGTATCTAATTGTTGCAATAAAGTTTGATAAGCAAGCAAAGTAAGCATACAAGTATATGTATTGTTCAAGTTATATAATGAGAGAGTAAGAGATCGTTCCCACAATGATTTAGTTTAATAAAAACTAAATAATAAACTAAGCAATCAAGTCAAGCTAGGCAAATCAAAATTAGATGAGAAATTCAAAGAAAGCACTTAAAGTAAATTAAAGACAATTAAAGAAATCAAGTAATATTAAAGGTCCTAGGGCGCACAACTTCCCTCAATCCCACTTCTAAATCCAAACTTAATATCTATATGCAAATAATTACTGTGTTACTATCCTAGGGTTTTATCCTCACCTACCTCTTAGCTTAATAAGAACGTACTTCTAGGATGATGTTAACCACACTATCTCTAGGCAATTAGCATTAAGAAGCCCAATGAGCTCGAACTCTAATATGGATACCTAGGGTAATAGGCTAATCTCTCGATGCTTCTCACACATAATCCTGACCTCTTAGCATAATTTGTCCTAATTTATATTATTTCTAGCGTGATTTCCACTCCATCTCTCGAGTTTATCGATCTCTCCTATTCGATCTAATGGGTGGCCAATCAATCAAAAAGCATTAAGGACGAGAATAATATAAGTAACAAGGATATAAATAATCGCATATAAGAGAAAATAAAGAAATTTAGAAAGTAGAAAAGAGTTTTATTGCTCACCCTAGGAAATAGGGAATCAGTTCATAATGAAATTAAAGGAAAATACCAAGAAAAGATTCAAATACATCATGACTAGGAAAAGGACAGAGGAAAGAAAGAAAAACTCTGGAATGGTTCAAAGTTGATCTCTCGATCCCCGAAGTTTTCCTGAAGCACATCGATCCTCTTCCTCCCTTGAATGACTTGATTTCTTCTTAAAGCAAAAGAAATGTGTAAAAACTAATGTCTCCAAGTCCTCTAATGTGCTGCCGGGTCTAGAATTTATAAGGATAGAGAATAAAATATTACATCTTCCCTAAAATATTTTCCAAATATCTCTGTCATAAATAATATTTTGAAAATGTTGTATTTCCTATGGTGAGAGTCGAGTGAAATATGCTCTTTTGTATCTTAATATCTCACGATCTTCCATATCAAGTTTTGAGATCTTCAGGAAACCAAATATTCTGCAAATATTATAGAATCTTCTATGCCAGCAAGGGGTCACGACCCATAACTCTATACTGCTCTCTGCTTCACAACCCCTCCTCTGTTTCCTATGTTTTCTAGCTTCTATCGAGCTTGGTTCCGTTGGTCGGGGTCCATCTTCTTAGCACAGTTGGTCCTCCATTCTATACCTACATCAATAAAAAGCTCAGGAGTACCACATTCTTGAAAGAAAATCCGAATTAATTAATTACAAATTGATTCCACACAACAACGGGAAAAACAATCAGTCATGCATTAAAATGTCATCAAACTCGAACAACTCACTCGAATCCAAGCCCAAAGATATGTTCAAATAAGCATCCGCCCATAATTAACATAACCTAAAACTTAGATTCTTGCTCATCCTCGAGTAAGACAAATAGAATCCTAGCAAGCACCCAAAACACGCATATGAATTTCTCCACTCAATCAGAAAGATTTAGGCCCTTAGGAGTTCTCAAGAATGGCTCTTCACCTTCCACCTAATCTTCAATTCGATTATTTCCCATTTTTGATGTCTAAATTTTCTAAAAAATTAGTCCTCACTGGTGCAGTATTAGTGTAATCACTCCTACTAAAGTTCAAGCATCCAATCAGAATTAGAGTTGATCAAGTACACAATCAAGTGACTCAAACACTCACAAAGACAATGCCTTTTTGCATTTCCACTCATTTCTTTCTCTCTCTTTTTTTTATTTGGTGATGCACAACTCTAGGTGTGATGTCCATAAGTTAGGCCCATATAGCGAGGAATCAATCAATGGTTCCCATCCTAATTGGTTCAAGGCATTAGGTTTTAAGACACCCCTACTGATCTATCCTCGAGTTTTGACATATGGACTATGTTTTCAACACGAACACATGTTGGGCCTTATTGTGTATGCTTTCACACTAAATGATGCTTAAGCCCATATGGTGGTGCTCAGAGCCTTGGCACATCTTTCAATAAAGCTCACATGTATGCACTTCTATAAGATTTTTCTTTACTAGATCATGCATAAAACTAAGTTTTTTTTGTTTCTTTTTGTATTTGTCTTTGGTAGGAGAACCAAATTCATGTTCTTGCCTACTTTCGTGCTAGCCATATGTTTATCCATTCCCAACCTAAAATCTTAAGTTTGAGGCCACTTCCTATACATTTAGAGGTCAATTGCATAACTTTTCATCATTGGGATTAAATGGTTATGAATGATAGTTTCTAGACCTCTACATATCGATTAGATACTGCTGGGAATTGTTTGATGTGTAGGGAAGGAAGAACTTGTGCAGAAAAATGATGAAGACTCGACTTGTTCAATGCATCAAGTTGTGGAGGGAATTTCTCATACTCCTTGTGTGACAAATAGGCCAAATAATATATCATTAGAAATCTTGTCAAGTCAAGATTCCAACGCATCAAACGGATCTAAAATTGGAGCTGAAACGAGGGAGTTATGGTCGAAGAAAGAAAACTACGCGCTGAGCAGGGTTGGACCGCGATCCATATACCGCGGTCTATTAAGGCAAAATTCAAGGATGTACTACCTTTTGTCCCACACTGACCAGACCAAGAATAGAGAAAGTACCCTTCCTCTATATATAGGGGTGCACCCCTACAAGTGAGGGATACATACATACATATATATATAGATACAAGAGTAGAAGAACAAGGCATCAACTACACTATGAGAAGAGGCGCCACAACAACAATTCGAGAAGTCGGGATCGGGAGATTTGACTCCACTATCTGGAGTTCTTTCTACCCCTTTTCTTCTACTTTTCATCATGTTGTCTTCTATTCTAACTCTCGTAGTTTATTTGAATATGTGGAACTAATCCCCTAGATTCCTAGGGGGATCAATGGACCCATTTTTATGTCTTAAGTAAAGTTCTATTCTTTCATACGTATGATTCTGTCGAGGTACGCCCCCTTGGTGTTATTTATGCAATTGCATACTTCATGCTTTCTTTTGGACTGATCACCCACGAGATCGAACTTGAGACAACGAGGAGTCCCGGAAGAGGGAATCGAGGTCATGCTAGAAATTGCATAATCTAGGTTAGCTTATGTCGGCAGGTGAGGTTATTTGTGCAAGCGCATCGGAAGATGGTGAGCACCCTAGATAGCCATTTAGGGTTGGCTTAGTTTGGCCTTTCAACATTAATCGCTTAGGAATAGAGTGGATTAGTGTCTTCTGATTAGGTACATTCGTATGACATCAGAAAATGCGTACGATGGAAGTGGGGTAACCCTAGAACCCTAGATTAATAACATGACAGAATTAATTATGTGAAAGAGGGATACTTGCTTAAGACTAGAATAAGTGAAGCTGTGAACCTTAGGAGATTTTCATCAACTAAATTCTATCAGTTTATTTTTTGTCTATTTACATTCTGTCTTTTTAATTACTTGCATGCTTCTCAACTTATTTGATTGACTTGGCTTAGAATTAGTTGTGCCAATTTTAGTGTTTAGCATAAGAGTCCTCGTGGGAACGATACTCTACTCACTCTATATTACTTGTCTACGATACGTATACTTGCATGCTTTACCAACCATCATCTCGCAACAAGTTTTTGGTGCCGTTGCCGGGGACTCTTTTTCTGCTAACCTAAGACCAAGCAATTGTTCTTCGACCAAGTTGTTTTTCTTTATTTCACTTGTTTTCTTGTTGTCTGTTTAGGTCAGATTTTCCATCTTGCATGCAAAGAAGAGACCAAAGAGAGCTACTTCAACCCGATCCAAAGATAGAACGAACCCTTCGAAGAAGGTTAAGAGAGCAAGGGCTACCTCGAGAAGCCATGGAGCATGGGCAAGGAGGTGAAGTAGTGCCATAGCAACATTGGAAAACAATCAAGGAGTATGCACAACCCCAATTTCTGAATCAGTCAAGCATTGTCAAGCCATCGGTGCAAGCCCGTACATTTGAAATCAAACCTTCGGTGATTCAAATGTTGCAAACCTCATGTTCTTTTGGAGGAGCACCGAATGAAGATCCCCATGTGCATCTAGCAAAGTTCTTGGAGATATGCGACACTTTCTGATTCAATGGAGTCTCTCCTGAGTACATTCACATGTCTCTTTTCTCTTTTTCTCTCAGGGACAAAGTGAAGTCCTGGCTGCTGTCACTCCCTCTGAGCACTCACAACACATGGGAGACAATTACCGAGAAGTTCTTGGCTCAATATTTTCCACCATCCAAAACAGCTAAAGAACGACATTATGACATTCAAGCAGCAACACTCGGAATCTTTCTACGAAGCATGGGAGCGGTTCAAGGAGCTACAACGAGCATGCCCCTATCATGGCATTGAGATTTGGACTCTGGTACAAATCTTTCATAATGGTTTATTGGAAAACTGTCATTCTTCTCTTAATGCTGCTGCAGGTGGTTCGATCATGAACAAGTACCCCGAGGAAGCCTATGAATTGCTCGAGGAGATGGCACGAAATGGCTACCAATGGCCATCCGAGAGGACAATGGGGCGTGGAGTTGTAGGAATACATTCAATTGATGCCATAACAGCCCTCTCTGCAAGATGGATGCTTTGTTCAAAGAGGTGACGTCATGGAAGAGCCAAGGAGCAGGGCAAAGCTATGGAACCACCGAGGAAGGAACATCCATGGAACCGGTGCAAGGATTTCAAGAGACGGCCAACTACATTGGAGGCAACCCGAGGAGTAATCCATACTCAAACACGTACAATCCGAGTTGGAGAAATCATCCCAACTTCTCCTATGCCAACAACAACAATAGGGCCAACCCATCACCAGGGTTCCAACCAACTCAGAAACAACAACCTTCAGATTCGGATCGCATCACCAGACTAGAAGAGACTTTCATTAATTTAATGAAATCTTCGCAAGAGACACACGCTGTTGTGCAATCAAATTCTAATCAAATTATTATCTTGCAATCATAGATGCGCAATGTGGAGACTCAAATCGAGCAGCTAGCTCAAGCGATCAACTCCCGACTGATTAGAGCATTACCAAGCAACACAGAGATCAATCCAAGAGGTCAAGGACATGAGCAAGTGAATGCCATCACACTTGGAGCAGGAAAGAACTGAACAACCTGCTAGAGGAGGTTAGACAGCGGCCTGAGACCATGGCCCAACAAGACCAGGACAAAGGCACACTTAGTAGACCGCGATCTACGACTGCGGACCAAGAGGGATGCATCACCGATAAGCATCTTGAGGCACCCCAGGACAGTAAAATCGACCCTCCTCAGATCCAGGAAGCTAAAGGGAATGCATTGAAGCCGATTTGAACCTATCCACCTCTCCCTTTCCCTCAAAGAGTTCAAAACGAGAAAATTGAGCAACAATTTCCTAAGTTCTTGGATATTTTCAACAAATTACATATCAACATTCCTTTTGCTGAAGCTCTTGAATAGATGCCGAACTATGTCAAATTCATGAAAGAAATCATCTCAAAGAAGCGTAGGCTTGGCGACTATGAGACCGTGGCTCTAACTGAAGAGTGTAGTGCAATCCTTCAACGTAATCTACCTCAAAAACTCAAAGATCCAGGGAGTTTCACTCTCCCTTGCTCTATGGGTAAAGATTTTGAAGGTAAGGCATTATGTGATCTTGGTGCTAGTATTAATCTGATGCCTTATTCGGTTTTTAGAGATCTAGGAATAGGAGAAGTGAAACCTAAATCTATTACTCTGCAATTTGTGGATCGATCAATTGCATGTGCTCATGGAGTAATTGAAGATATTCTTGTGAAAATTGATAAGTTTATCTTTCCGGTCGATTTTGTTGTTCTTGATTATGAGGAGGATCGAAACATCCCTATTATTCTTGGAAGACCTTTCTTAGCTACGGGTCATGCATTGATAGACATGGAGAAAGGAGAGCTCACAATGAGGGTTGATAATAAAAAGGTGACTTTTAAAGTATTCCATTCCGCGGATCCAATATCTAATGAATGCTTCTCCATTGATGTCATCGATAGGGACATTGATCACAACTTTCAAGTGGGCCAAAGTAGGGATGTACATAAAGTGAATCAAGATGTTGATCAACATTGTGATGATGAGCAACATGAAAACATGTAGCAGGTGGAGGTGCTTTCAAGAGAGCCAAAGAAGCCTCTAGGGAAACCGCCCGATCCAACACAAGCATGTGTGACAAGGAGACGATGTGGCAAAAGGACTACAATAAGAGAATTTCAACCTGGTCAATTAGTTCTTTACCATGATCCTCTATTTAAATTCTTTCTAGAAAAGCCCAAGTTACGATGGTCGGGACCATTCCAAGTGATTCAAGTCTTGCCGTATGATACCATCGAATTGATGAATGAAAAGACGAAGGTAAAATGGAAGCTGAACAAACATCGTTTGAAGACATATAATGGGGATACCATCAATTAGGAGGAATCCTCAATTCAAGGAAAAGGAGGATGACGAGACCAAAAGTTGGGCCAAGGACTCTAAACATGGTGCTCCTTGGGAGGCAACCCAAGATTGAAATAAGTTCTCATTTCCTCTCTAGTTATTTTATGCATTTTAGTTTATAAGCACTATTTTCTTTTGATTACTTTCTGTTGCATTTAGGAAACATAGACTGAGATGCCAGAAATAGAGTTGAAATAGCAAAAATGGATCAGTAGACCATGGTCCATTGCAGACAAATAGCAGACTGAGCTTTCAGACAATGGTTTATTGAGCCTTGATCTACACGTAGCACCATACTAACAAGGCAAGTTTCCCCTCCTAACTCTTATTTCACATTGAGGACAATGTTGTCTGTAGGTTTGGGGGTGCAAACATATGCCTTGCTTGTGGGATTCTCTGTTTAGGTGTTGGTTTTCTCATGCACTCTTATCTATGTTTTAGAATTAGGTTTGGATTTAATAGTAGTTGCATAATAGTTAAGTCTAGATCGCATGGTGTGATTTGCTCTTACGTTTAAGCATATAAAAAAAATCTTTTGAAAAACCAGTTGGTCCTTGTTCCATTATGATTATTAATGGTTGAAAATTTGAAACATGATTGGAATTGAGATTGTAACAACCTTAGGACATGTTTAAGAATGTTGTTTGGATGCCCAAACTTCATGATTTTCACGACACTCTTGCAATAGGGATAGCTTAAAATGACCCTTGAAATAGCATGGCTGTAGGGCTTACATGAGAATGGACAAGAACTTGAACCTAGATACCCTACAAACGGCAAATAGAGAAAGAAACAAAATGTTGAAAAAGTGAAAAAATCATATGAAGTGCATAGTTATGAGCTTAATGAAAAGATGTACCAAGGCTCTAAGCACCGCTGTACGAGTTTAGGCTGAATTTAGTACAAAAAGCATATGCAATACGGCCCGGCATGTCTTGTAATGAAAATTGACCATGAGTCGAAGCTCGAGGATAACCCCGGAGGGGTATCTCAAAACCTAATGCCTTGGACCAACTGGGACGACGGGAGCCATTGGTCGATACCTCACTACACGGACCTAGCTCTTGGACATGGCACTCAAAGTCGTGCACCATACAACTGTTGCGGATGAATGTGGGTAGTGTATGCGAGTATACGCATCGTAGAAAAGTAATACAGAGTGAGAAGAGTATTGTTCTCACAAAGACTCTTCTACTAATCACTAAAATTAGCACAACTAATTCTAAGCCAAGCGAATCAAATAAGATCTATAGGATGCAAGTAAATAACATGATAGAAAATAAGCACACAGAAATCAACAGATTAAAAGGCTCCTAAGGTTCACAACTTCCCCAATTCTAGCTTTAAGCAAGAATCCCTCTTTCACACAAGTAATTCTATCATGTTATTAACCTAGGGTTCCAGGGTTTCCCCATTACCATTGTACGCACCTCTTGATGTCATACGCATGTACCTAAGCAAAAGACACTAATCCACTCTATCTCTAGGCAATTAATGTTGAAAGGCCAAACTAAACCATCCCTAAATGGCTATGTAGGTGCTCACCATCTCTCGATGCGCTTGCACGAATAACGTCACCTTTCGGTATAAGTTAACCTAGATTATGCAATTTCTAGCTTGACTTCGATTCCCCCTCTCGAGGCTCCTCTCTGTCTCAAGATCATTCCCATTGGTGGCCAATCCAAAAGAAAGCATGAAGTATGAAATTGCATAAATAACACCGTGTACCTCGACGAAATCGTATGTATGAAAGAAGAACCTTCCTTAAAACATTGAAGAGATTCCATTAATTCCCCTAGGAATCTAGGGGTTTAGTTCAACATACTAGAAGGAAATACAAGAGTTGGAAGAGAAGACAATATTATGAAAATCAGAAGAAAAGGGATAGAAAGAACTCTAGATGGTGAAGCCGAATCTCTCGATCCCGACTTTATGAGTTGCCTGGAGTCCCTCTTCTCGTATTCCTTGATTGTTGCCCTTCTTCTCCTCGTCAACTTTTATCTATATGTATGTATATCTTCACTTGTAAGGAGTACACCACTATATATAGAGTTAGTATGCTTCATTAATTCTTGATCTAATCAGTGTGGGGTAGGAGGTGGTGGGTCCCAGTAATTTCCCTCAGTAGGCTGCGGTCCATAGACCACGGTTTACTGAGCGCTGCTCTGATCGTAATTTTCTTTCTTTGGTCATAACTTCCTCGTTTCAACTCCAATTTGTGATCCGTTTAACATACATAGAATACAAGAAATTTCCTCTGAAAGTTGCTACATTGAACAAGCCGTGTCTTCATCTTTCTGCACATGTTCTTTGCTTCCCTGTACATCACACGACTCCCAGCAATATCTAATCCATGTGTAAAGCTATGAAAACTCTCACTTATAACAATTCAATCCCAAAAAGTTACGCAATTAACCTCTAAATGTATGGGAAGTGGCCTAAAACATAAGATTCTAGGTTAGGAATGGATGAACACACCATACAAATCATTATGTCAACACACCCCCAAACCTAGACTTTTGCTTGTTGTTGCAAGTGGTTATGGGTATTGCACGCAAGTATACATATTGCAGACAAGTAATATAGAGTGAGTAGAGTATCGTTCCCACGAGGACTCTTATGCTAAGCACTAAAATTGGCATAAATACTTCCTGGCCAAGTCAATCGAATGAGTTGAGAAGCATGCAAGTAATTAAAAGATAGAAAGTAAACAGACAAAGAATAAACAGATAGAAATCAATCGATGAAAAGCTCCTAAGGTTCACAACTTCACCAATTCTAATCTTAAGCAAGAATCCTCTTTCACATGATGAATTTTGTCATGTTACTAACCTAGGGTTCTAGGGTTTTCCCACTTCCATCGTACGCACCTTCCGATATCATACGAATGTACCTAAGCAGAAGACACTAATCCATTCTATTCCTAGGTGATTAATGTTGAAAGGCCAAACTAAACCAACCCTAATTGATTATCTAGGGTGCTCACCATCTTCCGATGCGCTTGCACGAATAACCTCACCTTCCGGCATAAGCTAACCTAGATTATGCAATTTCTAGCATGACATCGATTCCCTCTTCCGAGGCTCCTCGTGGTCTCAAGTTCGATCTCGTGAGTGATCAATCCGAAACAAAGCATGAAGTACGAAATTGCATAAATAACACCAAGGAGGCGTACCTCGACAGAATCATACATGTGAAAGGAAGGAGCTTTACTTAAGACTTAGAAATGGTTCCATTGACCCCCCTAGGAATCTAGGGGTTTAGTTCCACATATTTGAATAAACTACAAGAGTTAAAAGAGAAGAAAACATATTGAAAATCAGAAGAAAAGGGACAGAAAGAACTCTAGATAGTGGAGTCAAAATCTCCCAATCCCGACTTCCCGAATTGTTGTTGTGGTCCCTCTTCTCATAATAGAGTTGGTGCATTTTTCTTGTACTCTTGTATGCCCCTTTTTTTCTTTGGGTATGCACTACTATATATAGAGTATGTGCACTTCCTCCTTTCTTGGTTTAATCAGTGTGGGATGAAAGTTTGTGGGCCCCAGAAATTCAGCTAAGTAAACCGCGATCTACAACAGCGGTCTAGCAAAAATGCCTCAGCAGACCCCGGTCTATCCCCTATTCTGTGCGCAGTTTTCTTCTTTCGGCCATAACTTCCTTGTTTCAACTCCAATTTGGGATCCATTTGATGTGTTGGAATCCTGACTCACTTTTCAATGATGTATTATTTGACCCATTTCTCACACAGGGGTAATGAGAAACTCTCTACAAAAGTTGCTGCGTCGGACAAGCCATGTCTTCGTCATTCCCTGCACATCAAACAACTCCCAGCAGTATCTAATCCATATGTGGAGCTCTAAAAACTATCATTTATAGCAATTCAATCCCAATACAGAAAAGTTATGCAATTGTCCTCTAAATGTATGGGAAATGGCCTAAAACATACAATTCTAGGTCGGGAATGGACAAATAAATTATACAAATCATCATATCAACACTTGTCCCTGGCAAAAATTAAGAACATGCAATCAAGAGATTTAGACTAGGTTGGTCCCAAAACATTCTCAAAATTGGCTTCTTACTCATTACACAACCTTCACTTCGAATGCTTCTACCTTATGATGTCAAATTTTCATAATCATGCAGCACTCACCTGTGCGGTGTTAGTGCAAAACACTCTTAAAATAGTTCAAGCACTCAATCAATAGCTAAGTTGGTCGAGCAAACAATCAAAAGACTCGAAAACTTCCCTAAACATTGCCCTTGACAATTCCGCTTGTTTCTTTTAACTTTATTCTTTATCTGGTGGTGCACGACTCTAAGTTTCATGTCCAAGAGTTAGGCCCGTGCAGCGAGGAATCGACCAATAGATACCCTCCCAGTTGGTTCAAGGCATTAGGTTTTGAGATACCCCTTTGGATCCATCCTCGAGCTTTGACTAATGGACTACTTCCACTACAAGCACATGCCTGGTCGTATTGTGTTTGCTTTTTGCAGCCTGTATAGCGGTGCTTAGAGCCTTGGCACATATTTTCATTAAGCTCGCAACTATGCACTTCATATGATTTTTCACTTCTTCAAAATTTTGTTTCTTTCTCTATTGCCTTTGTAGGATATCTAGGTTCATATTCTTGTCCATTCTCATGTAAACCATATGACCAAACAATTTCAATGGTCATTTTAAGCTATCCCTATTGCAAGAGTGTCGTAAAAATAATGAGGTTTGGGCATCCTGACAATTTTCTAAAAGCATATCCTCAGGTTGTTGCACTCTCAAATTCAATCATGTTCCGAATTTTCAACCATTAATAGTCATCATGGAACAAGGACCAACCGGTTTTCCAAAAGATTTTCTGCATTTTTTTTTGTAATAGCAAATCACACCATGCAACCTAGACTTACCTATTATGCAACTACTATCTAAATGCAAAGCTACTCCTAAAGCATGGATCAAAGTGCATGAGAAAACCAACAACTAAATAGAGTCTCCACAAGCAAGGCATATGTTTGCACCCCCAAACCTAAACAAAACATTGTCCTCAATATAAAACAAGAATGGGAGAGGAAACTTGCCTTGTTAGTGCTGATCTATGTGAAGATCAAGGCTCAATAAACCACTATCTGGAAGATCGATTTGCTATTCGTCTGCAATGGACAGCGGTCTATCGGTTCATCTTGTTGTTGCTTTCAGTGGACCACGGTCTGCTGATCCATTTTGCTATTTTAGCTTTGTTTTCGGCATCTCAATCTATGTGTCCTAAATGCAACACAAACTCATCAAAAGAAAATAGTGCTCATAAATTAAAATGCATAAAATAACTAAAGAGGAAAGGAGAACTTATTCCGATCTTGGGTTGGCTCCCAAGGAGCGCCATGTTTAAAGTCTTTGGTCCGACTCACGGTCTCATCATCTTCCTTGTCCTTGAGTTGAGGATTCCTCACGATTGATGGTATCCCCTTGATATGTCTTCAAACAATGTCTGTTCACCTTGAATTTTACCTTTGTCTTTTCATTCGTCAGTTGAACGATATCATATGGCAGGACTTGAATCACTTGGAATGGTCCCAACCATTGTAACTAGGGCTTTTCTGGAAAGATTTTAAATAGAGGATCATGGTAAAGAACTAATTGACTAGATTGAAATTCTTTTATTGTAGTCCCTTTGCCACGTGTCTCCTCGTCACACATGCTTCTGTTGGATCGGGCAGTTTCCCTAGAGTTTTAGCCAACTTCTTTGGCTCTCTTTAAATTACCTCCACCTGCTGCATGTTTTCATGTTGCTCATCATCACAATGTTGATCAACATCTTGATTCACTTCATGTACATCCTTACTTTGGCGCACTTGAAAGTTGTATCAGTGTGCCTATCAATGACATCAATGGAGAAGCATTCATTAGATACTGGATCCATGGAATGGAATACTTTAAAAGTCATCTTTTTCTTATCAACCCTCATTGTGAGCTCTCCTTTCTCCACGTCTATCAATGCACGACCTATAGCTAAGAAAAGTCTTCCAAGAATAATAGGGATGTTTCGATCCTCCCCATAATCAAGAATAACAAAATCAACCGGAAAGATAAATTTATCAATTTTCACAAGAACATCTTCAATTACTCCATGAGCATATGTAATTGATCGATCCGCAAATTGAAGAGTAATAGATTTAGGTTTCACTTCTCCTAGTCCTAGATCTCTAAAAACTGAATAAGGCATTAGATTAATACTAGCGCCAAGATCACATAACGCCTTACCTTCAAAATCTTTACCTATAGAGTAAGGGAGAGTGAAACTACCTAGATCCTTAAGTTTTTAAGGGTGCTTATGTTGAAGGATTGCACTACACTCTTCGGTTAGAGTCACGGTCTCATAGTCGCTAAGCCTACACCTCTTTGAGATGATTTCTTTCATGAATTTCACATAGTTCGGTGTCTGTTCAAGAGCCTCAGCAAAAGGAATGTCAATATGCAATTTCTTGAAAATATCCAAGAACTTACAAAATTGTTGCTTCATTTTCTCCTTTTGAGCTCTTTGAGGGAAAGGGAGAGGTGGATAGGTTCGAATCGGCTTCAATGCATTCGCTTTAGCTTCCTGGATCGGAGGAGGGTCGATGTTGCTGTCCTCAAGTGCCTCAAGATGCCTATCGGTGCTGCATCCCTCTTGGTCCACAGTCATAGACCACGGTCTACTAAGTGTGCCTTTGTCCTTGTCTTCTTGGATCGTAGTCTCAGGCTGTTGTCTAACCTCCTCTAATAGTTTGTTCAGTTCTTTCCCACTCCGAAGTGTGATGGTATTCACTTGTTCATGTCCTTGACCTCTTGGATTGATCTCTGTGTCACTAGGTAATGCTCCAATAGGTCGGGAGTTGATTGCTTGAGCCAGCTGACCGATTTGAGTCTCCACATTACGCATTTGTGATTGCAATATAACAATTTGATTAGAATTTTATTGCACGGTAGCATGAGTCTCTTGCGAAGATTTCATAAATTTGATAAGAGTGTCCTCTAATCTCGAGAGGCAATTAGGATCCGAAGATTGTTGCTTTTGAGTTGATTGAAATCCCAGTGGTGAATTGGCCTGTTCTTGTTGTTGGCATAGAAGTTGGGATGATTTCTCCAATTCGGATTGTACGTGTTTGAGTACGGAGTATTCCTCGGGTTGCCTCCAATGTAGTTGGCCGTCTCTTGAATTTCATGCACCAATCCCATAGATGTTCCTTCATTAGTGATCCCATAACTTTGCCCGGCTCCTTGGCTCTTCCATGACGTAACTTCCTTGAATAGTCCATCCATCTTAGCAGAAAGGGCTATTACAGCGTCTACCGAATGTATCCCTGCAAGTCCACATCCCATTGTCCTTTCGAATGGCCATTGGTAGCCATTTCGTGCCATCTTCTCAAGCAATTCATAGGATTCCTCGAGGTATTTGTTCATGATCGAACCACCTACAGTAGCACAAGAGAAGATTGATAGTTTTCTAATAAACCATTACAAAAAATTTGTACCAGTGTCCAAATCTTAATGCCGTGATGGGGGCATGCTTGTTGCAACTCCCTGAATCGCTCCCAAGCTTCGTCGAAAGATTTCGATGGTTGCTATTTAAAGGTCATAATGTTGTTCTTGAGCTTCATAATTTTGGAAGGTGGAAAATGTTGAGCCAAGAACTTCTCGATTATTGCCTCCCATGTATCAAGAGTGCTCAGTGGGAGTGACAGCAGCCATGATTTTGCCTTGTCCCTCAGAGAAAAGGAGAAAAGAGACATGCATATGTACTTGGGGGAGACTCCATTGAATCGAAAACTGTCACATATCTCCAAAAACTTTGCTAAGTGCACATGGGGGTCTTCATTTGGTGCTCCTCCAAAAGAGCAAGAGATTTGAAGCATTTGAATCACTGATGGTTTAATTTCGAACGTGTGGGCTTGAACCAGTGGCTTGACTGATTCAAAAATTGAGGTTGTGCATACTCCTTGATTGTTTTCCGACATTACTGCAGTACTACTTCACCTCCTTGCCTGGGTTCCATGGCTTCTTGGGGTTGTCCTTGCTCTCTTAGCCTTCTATGCAGGGTTCATTCTATTTCCAAATAGGGTTCAAGTAGCTCTCTTTGGTCTGTTCTTTGTGTGAAGGACACAAGATCTCATCTGAACAGAGAATAAGAAAAACAAGTGAAACAAAGAAAAAGGACTTGCTCGAAGAACAATTGCTTGGTATTAGGTTAGCAGAAAAAGAGTCCCCAGCAACGGAGCCAAAAACATGTTGCAGATGATTGTGGGTAGTGCACACAAGTATACGTATCGCAGATAAGTAATACAGAGTGAGTAGAGCATCGTTCCCACGAAGACTCTTCTACTAATTACTAAAATTAGCACAGCTAATTCTCAGCCAAGTAAATCAAATAAGATGAGTAGGGTGCAAATAAATAAAATGACAGAACACAACAAACAGAAATCTACCGATTAAAAAGCTCCTAAGGTTCACAACTTCCCCAATTCTAGTTTTAAGCAAGAATCACTCTTTCACACAAGTAATTCTGTCATGTTATTAACCTAGGGTTCTAGGGTTTCCCCGCTACCATCATACGCACCTCTCGATGTCATATGAATGTACCTAAGTGGAAGACACTAATTCACTCTATCTCTAGGCAATTAATGTTGAAAGGCCAAACTAAACCAACCCTAAATGGCTATCTAGGGTGCTCACCATCTCTTGATGCGCTTGCATGAATAACCTCACCTTTTGGCATAAGTTAACCTAGATTATGCAATTTCTAGCAGGACTTCGATTCCCTTTGTCGAGGCTCCTTTCTATCTCAAGATCATTCCCATGGGTGGCCAATCCAAAAGAAAGCATGAAGTACGAAATTGCATAAATAACACCGAGGAGGCGTACCTCAACAAAACCGTATGTATGAAAGAAGAAACTTAAAGCATTGAAGAGGTTCCATTGATCCCCCTAGGAATCTAGGGGTTTAGCTTAATATACTGGAAGGAAATACAAGAGTTGGAAGAGAAGACAACATTGTGAAAATCAGAAGAAACGGGATAGAAAAAACTCTAGATGGTGAAGTTGAATCTCTCGATCCCGACTTTATGAATTGTCTATGGTCCCTCCTCTCTTATTCCTTGATTGTTGCCCTTCTTCTCCTCTTCAACTTTTATCTATATGTATGTATATCTTCACTTGTAGGGGGTTACACCACTATATATAAAGCAAGTATACTTCCTCAACTCTTGATCTAATCAGCGTGGGATAGGAGGTGGTGGATGCTAGCAATTTGCCTTAGTAGACCACGTTCTAAGTCTTCTTCGCTAAAATGTCTTTGTAAATCGCGGTCTATAGACCTAGTTTACTGAGCACTACTCTAAGTGCAATTTTCTTTCTTTGGCCATATCTTCCTCGTTTTAACTCCGATTTGTGATCTGTTTGATGCGTTGGAATCCTAACTCGACAAGCTTTCCAATGATAATACAAGAAATTTCCTCTAAAAGTTACTACATTGAACAAGCCATGTCTTCATCTTTCCGCACATGTTCTTTGCTTCCCTGCACATGTTGTTTGCTTCCCTGCATATCACACGACTCCCAGTAGTATCTAATCCATGTGAAAAGCTCTAAAAACTCTCATCTATAACAATTCAATCCCAAAAAGTCATGCAATTAACCTCTAAATGTATGGGAAGTGGCCTAAAACTTAAGATTCTAGGTCGGGAATGGATAAACACACCATACAAATCATTATATCAACAACAACCAAGCAACATCAAGGGTAATGTTAAGTTATCCTTAAAGTAAGAGTGTCGTGAAAAATAATGGGTTTCAGACATAATGTAATTTTCCCAAAATGCATCCCAAAGTAAGTTGCAATCTTAAATCTGATCGAGTTTCAAATTTTCAACTCACTAATTATCATCACCACACATGGGCCAATCAATTCATCATGAGTGGATTAACTTAGCAGTGTCTCATAACCCCAACATGCCCAAGATCATGAAAAACAATTAAAAAAACTATCTAACAACCTATATGCATGCAATCTTAATCTATTTGAAAGCATGAGCAAACAAGCAAGCCATCCAGCAAACATGAAACAAAATGGCTACTACTTTTACTAAAGCATTCTCCCCCAAACTTGAACTACACATCATCTACAATGTAAAGCAAAGAAAAGGATTGAAGAATTTGGAAACTTGCATGGTTTGTTGTTGGTAATGAGAGGTCCGATGCATCAGTCCTCTTCTTCCTCGCTCTTGTCCTCCTCTTGCTCATGATCATCGTCACTAAATGTAAGTGCCTCTCTACATGGCAACAACTCCACATTCATTTGTTGAGCTAGGCGGGCTTGATTTTCTACGGATGTCGTGTTGAAGTGCACTTGATATTTGATGAATCTTTGGAGGCACCTTTTGATGCATTGAGAACACCGGTAGTTCTTTTCAATCATCCTGTTGTAATAAGATTGATCATAAACTTGTGCTCCCTCTTGGTCTCTGGCTTGTAGCGCTCTCGGAGGTTGCTCCCCATCCCGAGCTCTCATCCGATGAATTGTTATTGCATCTATCGTCCCCTTGTTGTGCATTTGTCTGCTTGATCATTCATTTGAACTCCAGCTTGCCAATATAGCTACGTAATGAGGGATGGGTACCACAACTTATCCTTGTTTTCCATGAACCTCTCATTGATATTGTTGAAAATTACCTCACCTACATCAAATCACCTGTGTGTTAGTATACAATAAAGAGCAGGAATTCAATAATATCACACCTTTGTGTGCTCATATTGGGAAAAATATGAGAGGAGACAAAAAGAAGCCACAATCAAGCTCTAAAGTTCAATTGATCTCTTGTAATTACAAGAGCATTTTCCATACTAGTTTCCCATCTAGCTCCCAGTTTTTGTATAACTTGAAGTATATCATCAAGATTAACATCTTGACAAACATGAGAAAATAGTGGGGCTCGAGATGTGGCAATCAAATCATTAATCACATTAGGAGTGAATTGCTCATAAGTACCATGCATGAAAACACCAATGTCCCTGATTTTAGTCATGTTGGCATAAAATTCCCTCACTATGTTCCTAACACTCGGGAGAGGTTGCCTACAAAATTGTGTCCACCCCGTAGCATCAATGTCTCTTCTAAATTCCATCATCACAGTAGCATCAACAAGAGCAAAATCCCTCTCCAGCATCACATCTCAATTACTAAATTTCCTATTAAAAAGTTCCTTACTCCCTTCCATTGCAAATCGGTTAACATCACATGTGGGAGCGGGCTTCCTATCTTGAGCTCTAGTTTGTCTAGGGGCCATAGCATTTGCAATTTAACAAAAGTAGTCAAGTAATCAAGCACACAGTAAGGAGAAGAGAAAGAATTAACCGAATCAGGAACTTGGAAGCCCGATTACACCTCCCCAATTCTGCTCTGACTATTTCTAGTCTAGGAATTGTGCAGCATAGGTTAGTATGAATAGCGTGTCGCTGTTGAAATCTAAAGAGCCAGTGACTGAAGTGCCCTAGGATCGGGAATAGTTTATCAATAGCAGGGGTAGCAGCTATCACCTCGAGCAGCAGTAATTCCATAGCAGTAGGGTAGTAGGTCGTGCTCTGCGCAAAGGGAGCAACAGGGACAGGCGTGAAGATGCAAAGTAGTTTGAAGGTTCTGTGGACTCAGTCCTTCACGGCAAGGTCGCTAATTGAAGGGGCAACAGTAGGAGTCTCCGAAATTGCTGAATCGACCACGGCCTAAGGTGTCTCTAGTTTAGTGGGCATCAGCTAGCGGCAGGTTAATGGTGGCTTGGGCAATAGCTACTTGCACTGAACCTACTACGTAGTCGTTGGTGTTCTACACGATTTAAAACAAATCAATGGTTAGCTGTTGAGGCAAATTGCTTATATCGTTGCCATCAAGCTTCGTGCAGTTGGTGTCTTTGCCAAAGTAGAAGGTGTCAATCTTCTGAGTGAAGGATGGTAACCCTAGATTGCAATATGCTCTATTGTTGCAGGTTGAGTGATTGTGGGGTACGGGCATGGGTTCTGGATGAAACTGGAGGAGGATGCCAAACACCCTAAGTTGCAGTTGCTTCTTCCCTTGTTTTCTAAGTCGGCAGTCATAACTGCGGGTTGCGGCCTTGTGGGTCGGTGACTAGTCTGAACTAAGGGTCACGACCCT
Source organism: Lagerstroemia speciosa (assembly GCA_037672795.1). Classification (NCBI taxonomy): domain Eukaryota; kingdom Viridiplantae; phylum Streptophyta; class Magnoliopsida; order Myrtales; family Lythraceae; genus Lagerstroemia; species Lagerstroemia speciosa. Next base: position 5,879,662 of record CM075303.1, on the reverse strand, counting down.
GGGTCGCGACCCATTGCTGTTTACTGATCTGTCCATGACTTTCTTGGGCTTCTTCTTTCTCTTTTTTTTTTTACCTAAAAAATAAATGCATATGAGTCTAAAGTGCTAGATTAAAATAATAATTATTAAAATAAATGAAAATTAAGGGTAGAAAAACTCTTTGCTTGGGTTGCCTCCCAAGAAGCACCGTTTTTCAAGTCCCAGCCCAACTTCACGGATCTCTACTCATCTTAAAGCTTGATGGAGGATCTTTCCTTCTCTCATGGATCCCCTAAATAAATCTTCACCCTGTGGCCATTCACTTTGAATATTTCATTGGTCTTTTCATTTAGAAGCCAATCTCTCCATAAGGAAATATATCCACGACCCGAAATGGGCCCGACCATCATGATTTCAACTTTCCTAGAAAGAGTCTCAAACAGGAGTCACATAAGAGCACTAATTGATCAGGTTTAAAATCTCACCAAGATCTTTTGATCATGCCATCACTTAGTCTTTTCCTTGTAGATCAGTGAATTTTCATAAGCTTGCATCCAAAATTCTTCCAATTCATGCAGTTGAAGAAGAAGCTTCTCACCAAGCTTTTGCAAATCCAAATCGAGTGCTTTGAGTGCCCAATACACATTGTGTTGTAGCTCCACCAATCGGTGGCATGCCTTTCCAAGCACGAGTCGATAACGAAACATCTCGATTGGTGTTTTAAAGGCTGTTTAGTACGTCCATAGTGCTTCCTCTAACTTATTAGCCCAATCCTTTTGAGTAGTGCCCACTGTCTTCTCTAAGATTTTCTTTATCTCCCTATTGGACACTTTGGCTTGTCCATTGGTTTGAGGGTGATAAGTAAGGGCTATTTGGTGCTTGACTCCATACTTGCTCAACAAGGCCTCAACTTGCTCGCTACAATAGTGGCTCCCTTCATCACTTATGATGGCTTGTGGTGTCCTGAATCTAGTAAATATCTGCTTCTTCAAAAATCTTAATACCATGTTAGAATCATTAGTAAGTGAAGCAATAGCTTCAACCCACTTGGAAACATAATCAACTGCAAGTAAAATGCATCAATTATTGTAAGAAGATGGGAAGGGCCCCATATAACCTATTCCCCATACATCAAACAAGTCGACTTCTAAAATGGTGTTTAACGACATTTCATGTCTCTTGGAAATATTCCAAGCCTTTGGCATCTATCGCACTTAGAAAGAATCCTTAAATACCGTAGGCCAATAGAAACCCGCTTGTAGAATTTTTTATGCCATTTTGGTACTTCCATATGGTGAATCATGATAACTCCTAGTGATCTCTTCTTGTTCCTCTATGGGTATGCATCTCCTTAACACTTGGTTAGGTACCAACCTAAACAAAGAAGGCTCATCCCATACATAATGACGAGTTTCACGAAGGAACCTTTTCCTTTGTTGAGAATTTAATTCATGAGGAAGTGGTTAGATACTAAATAATTAACTAAATCAGCATACCATGGAACGTGAAATATATATAAGACTTGTTCATTAGGAAAGAACTCATTAATTAGCAACTTATCCACTTTTTTCTCACTCTCGAGTCTTGAAAGATGATCAGCAACTTGATTGTTGGACCCTTTCTTATCCTTAAACTCTAAGTCGAATTCTTGTAAGAGTAGAATCCACCTTATGAGCCTTGGCTTTGCCTCCTCCTTGTCGATCAAATACTTAATCACCGCATGATCTATAAAAACAATAGCTTTAGTTCCAATTAAGTATGACCTAAATTTATCAAAAGCAAATACCACCGCCAATAATTCCTTCTTCGTTGTGGCATAATTGATTTGGGCTTCATCAAAGATCTTGCTCGCATTGTAGGTTAGATGAAAAATTCTCTCTCCTTTGTCCAAGTGTGGCACCTACTGTGAAATCACTCGCATCACATATTAATTCAAAAGGTAAATTCCAATTTGGAGCAATAATAATAGGTGCAGATACTAATCTAGACTTAACTTCATTAAAAGCTTCAAGACATGCATCATCAACATCTTTTTCGAGTAAACTGAAAAGAGGCTCAACAATTTTAGAATAGTCCTTAATAAACCTCCTATAAAAACCGGCATGCCCCAAAAAGCTTCTAATTCTCTTTACCAAAGTTAGAGGTAGTAACTTCTCAATTGTCTCTATCTTGGCCCGGTCCACCTCCATGCCTTTCTTGGACACTTTATGACCTAAAACTATACCTTCTTGCACCAAGAAGTGGCACTTATCCCGATTCAAGACAAGGTTAGTTTGTTCACATCTTTTCAAAACAATAGTGAGATTAGCCAAGCATTCATCAAACGGATTACCCAAACACCAAAAATCATCCATAAAGACCTCAATACACTTTTCAATAAGATCAGAAAATATAGCCATCATGCATCTTTGAAAAGTGGCCGGTGCATTACACAAACCAAAAGGCGTTCTTTTGAAAGCAAAGGTACCATATGGACCAGTGAAAGTCATCTTTTCTTGATCCTCCAGAGCAATTGCAATTTGATTATAACTGGAATACCCATCTAAAAAGCAAAAAATACTCCTTACCGGCAAGAGGATCTAACATTTGGTCTATGCAAGGAAGGGGAAGGTGGTCTTTTCGGGTGGCCTTGTTGAGCTTCAGGTAGTCCATGCATACTCTCCATTGAGTCACCATTCGAGTAGGGATGAGCTCGTTCTTCTCATTAGTGACGACTATCATTCCTCCTTTCTTTGGCACACATTACATGGGGCTAACCCATTGGCCATCGGAGATAGGAAAAATTATGCCCGCATCTAGTCACTTGATGATCTCCTTTTTTACAACTTCCTTCGTGACCGGGTTTAAACTCCTTTGTCGCTCAATTGACTTCTTGTGATTTTCCTCCAAAAGGATTTTGTGCATGCAAAATAAAGGGCTAATGCCACATATGTTGATTGTAGTCTACCGTATAGCTCTCTGATGCTCTCTAAGAGCACGAAGAAGTCTCGCTTCCTCTAAAGATGTTAGATCCAAAGTAATAAGAATACTAGGAAGAGTAGAGGATGATCCTAAGACAGCATACATAAGATGATCGGGAAGTGGCTTCAATTCCAATTTGGGAGATCCTTCAATTGAGGGTTGCAACGTTTGTAGTGAAACCTCTAAATGCTCGAAGTGGTTGAGCTCCTTCAGTATGTATGGGCATGAGTCCAATGCATTCACCACCTTCATGAATTCTTCATCCTCTCATGACGGTCCTCCAAGTAAGGTCGCTTCTTGAGCATCCTCAGGATGAATCTCCTCAAAAGTGTCCCTTGCAACCCTATTTAGAACATCCATAGAAAAATATTCATTAGACTCACTAGGGTACTTCATAGACTTATAAACATTAAAGGTTACTTCCTGATCATTAACTCTCATGGTGAGCTCACCCTTTTGCACATCAATTAATGCACGACCTATAGCAAGAAAAGGTCTACCAAGAATAATTGGGATCTCCCAATCCTCATCAAAATCAAGTACCACAAAATCAACAAGAAATATACACTTATCTGCTTCAACTAATACATCTTCAATAACACCTCGAGAATAAGCTAAAGATCTATTGGCCAGTTGAAGTGTAACTGATTTTGTCTTCATTTCTCCTAAAACTAGCTCATGATAATCGGAATAGGGCATAAGATTAATGCTAGCACCAAGATCACAAAGAGCCCTACCCTAAAACTTGTCACCAATGGAGCAAGGGATGGTGAAACTACCTGGATTCTTCAATCTTGGTGGCAACTTACGTTGCAAAATTGCACTACATTCCTTCGTAAGGCCACTATTTCATAATTTCCAAGCCTCCTCTTTTTGGATAGTTTATCCTTCATGAACTCGACATAACTTGGCATTTGTTCCAAAGCTTTGGCAAATGATATATTAGTATGCAATTTACAAAATGCATCTAAAAACTTATGGAATTGAAGCTCATTATTTGCCTTTTGCGCTTTTTGAGGGTAAGGAAGAGGTGGATATGTCCTTTCTTTCTTTTCTGGCTTTTTCTGGATCTTTTCAACATGTTTGGGCCACTCTAGAAGTCATTTGGTCTCAAATTTTGACTCTGTAACTGGGGGTTGTGACCTAGGGTCACGACTTTGCTGTTATGAAAAAAGGGCTCGCCACCTAGGGTCACGACTCATCATTAATGCCATAAGAGTTATATTTTGAACACACTCTTAGACCTTAAATTTGAGCTAAGAACATGGCTTCTACGTGGTTTTTGTTGAATTAGGCCAAAAGTTTAAGTATCTATGCTTATAAGGAGGATAAATATCCATCGTCTAAGCTTCTCTAGGTGTTTGCAAGATTTCCTCAACAGAAAGCATGCCAAATAAGATATCAACGAAAAGCTCGTCGAGTCAGGAATCCAACCATCAAATCGTGCATGATTCGGAGCTAAAACGATGAAATTATGGCCATACAAAGTAAACTGCGCAGAAACAGAGCATACCCTGATGGTGCAAGTTTGCACTGTGGTAGTATGGATTCCCAGTAGCGCAGCAACCCAGTCCAGAGCCTGGTATCCCAGCACACCGTGTTATGGAATCCAACCTACCACGGTGACCCAACTTTCGAATTTGGACTTAGGCTTTTGTGGGCTTGTTCATGGGTCCCATGTGAAGAAGATAATGGTCCAAAAACATCAAAAAGAGCTACTAAGCCACCCAAAAATTGGCCAAGTTGAGTAAGTGGCACAAGGGAACAAGGGGGCTTTGCCTATAAAAGGATCTCTTCCCCTTCAAAAACCAAGCAAAGGCTACTAGGCTTAGGCCAAAGAATGGAGGAATTGTCGTAGTGAAGTTATGAAGTCCCTGACACCAAAGGAAGGATCATGGGAGGAAGAGCCAAGGAATCAAGCTCATCATTTGAGTTTGAGATTCCATCTTCCTTTGTTTCCTTTTTCTTCACTTCAGTTTTGCATCTTTCAATCTGATCAACATGTATTGTAACACGACTATATGCGGCTAGTTTCATTTTCTAGGGTAGTAAGTGGATCTTAGTGTTTATTTCATCCATGTGTTGACTTGTTCTTTCCCAGATCAATGTTAATGTTTGTTTTCCTTTATCTTTACTATGCTTCATGCATTTTCGGCAAGTTAAGTTCAAGAGGATTGAAATAGACCTAAGTGAAACTGAACCACTAGAATCGTGCCTTGTTGAGTTTGCATAAAGTTACTTCCGATTTTTGTAAAGTTGTAGTCTTTACTTCTTTTCTTGTTCTTTGTTACATCCTTTCAAATATTGTGTGGTTTGCCTTAGTACGTTGTTCTAAGTTTGTGCGCAACAGGCTTTGCTCCTTGTGGAAATGATATCTGCTCACTAGGTTTTACTGCTTGTGATCCATCCTCTTGCGGGCTAGAAAGTGAACACTCATAGCTTTTGCAATCCGGGGTCGTGACTCTTCCTCTGCTACTTTGTCCCCTACTTCTAGGTCGCATTGTAGTGCGATTGCCTTCATTTTTTTCACTATCCTTACCTCGAAGGTCGATCTCTATATCGCTCAGTAGTGCTCACAGAGGTCGAGAATTGATACCTTGAGCCAATTGACCTATTTGAGTCTCCATATTCCGCACCTATGATTACAAGACAAAAATTTGATTAGAATTTGATTGCATAGTAGCATGTGTATCTTGAGAAGACTGCATGAACTTAATGAAGGTTTCTTCTAATCTCGTGATGCGATCCGAAGCTAAAGGTTCTTGTTTCTGAGTTGATTGGAACCCCGGTGGTGGATTGGCCCTATTATTGTTGGCATAGGAGAAGTTTGGATGATTTCCCCTACTTGGATTGTATCTGTCGGAGTAGGGATTGGTCCTCGGGTTGCCTCCAATATAGTTGGCTGTCTCTTGAGTCTCTTGCACCAGTTCCATGTAAGCTAGTCCTTCAGTGGCTCCATGGGTTGGCCCTACTCCTTGGCTCTTCCATGTCATCACTTCTTTGAATAGGGCATCCATCTTATTTGAAAGGGCTGTTACGATATCTACTGAATGTATTACAGCTATTCCACGTCCTGTTGCTCTCTCGGACGGCCATTGATAACCATTACATGCCATCTCTCTAGTCAATTCATAGGCTTCCTCAAGGTACTTATTCATGATCAAGCCACCGTAGCAGCATCAAGAGAAGAACAATAATTTTTCGATAAACGATTATCAAAATTTGTATCAGTGTCCAAATCTCAATGTCATGATGGGGACATGCCCGTTGTAGTTCTTTGAAATGCTCCCATGCTTCGTACAAAGACTTCGTGGGCTGCTGTTTGAAGGTCATGATGTCATTCTTTATCCTCATTGTTTTGGATGGAAGGAAGTACTGAGTCAAGAACTTCTCAGTTACTACCTCCCATGTGTCGAGAGTGCTTGGTAGGAGTGAGTGCAGCTACGACTTTGCCTTGGCCCTCAATGAAAAGGAGAAGAGAGACATTCGGATGTACTTGGGAGACACCCCAATAAAGTGGAAAGTGTCACAGATCTCGAGGAATTTAACCAAGTACACATGAGGATCCTCATTCGATACTCCTCCAAAAGAACAAGAAGTTAGAAGCATTTGGATCATTGATGGTTTGATCTCTAATGTGTGAGCTTGAGCCAATGGTTTGACAATGCTTGATTGATTCTGAAATTTGGGTTGTGCATGCTCTTTGATTTTTCTCTAATACTAGTTCAGTGGTATCAACTCACCTCCTTGCCTGACCTCCTTAACTTGTTTCCTACGGGTTGCTCTTTGCTCTCTACGTCTCCCGTGAAAGGTTCGCCTAGGTTTTGGATGGTGCAATAATGGAGCCAAGTTGTGGCCATGAAGCATACAACTTGGGAGGGTGCCAGTGAAAAATAAATAAATTAGAAAGAGTTCCTAGTCGAGGAAAATTACTTAGAATTAAGGTTAGAAATAATTGTAAAATTGATCCCCCAGCAACAATGCCAAAAGCTTGCTGCAATAAAAATTGATAAGCATCAAGCACGCAAGTATAATTATCACTCAGTAATACAATAAAAATAAGAGATCATTCCCACAGGAATCTAGTTCAATCAAAACTAAACAATAAATTAACCAATCAAGCCAAGCTAGCCAATTCAAAATTAGATGGGAAATTCAAAGAAATCAATTAAAGTAAATTGAAGGCAATTATAGAAATCACGCAATATTAATAGTCCTAGGGCTTACAACTTCCATCAATCCAACTTCTAAATCCAAACCTAATCTCTATATGCAATTAATTACTGTGTTACTATCCTGCAGTTTTATATCTCCTTACGTACCTCTCGGCTTAATAACGATGTACTTCTAGGACAATGTTAACCACTCAATCTCTAGGCAATTAGCATTAAGAACCCCAATGAGCTCGAATCTAATCTGGATACCTTGGGTGATGGGTTAATCTGTCGATACTTCTCACAAATAATCCAAACCTCTTCATGTGAATTCTTCTAAGTTACATAATCTCTAGCGTGATTTCAACTCCATCTCTCAAGTTTGTCGATCTCTCCTATTCAATCTAATTGGTGGCCAACCAATCAAAAAGCATCAAAGATGAGAATAATGTAAGTGACATGGATGTAATCAATCACATATAAGAGAAAAGAAAGAAATTTATAAAGTAGAAAAGAGTTGAATTGCTCACCCTTAGAAATAGGAAATTAGTTCATAATGAAATTAAAACAAAATACCAAGAAAAGATTTGAATACATCATGACTAAGAAATGGACAGAGGAAAGAAAGAAAAACTTTGGAATGGTTCGAAGCCGATCTCTCAATCCCCGAAATCTTCTTGAAGCACGTCTATCCTCTTCCTCCCTTAAAACGGTGAATGACTTGATTTCTTCTTGGAAGCAAAACAAATGTGTAAAAACTAATGCCTCCGAGTCCACTAATGTGGTGATGGGTCTAGAATTTATAAGGATGATGAATAAAATATTACATCTTGCCTAAAATATTTTCCAAATATCTCTATCCTAAAAAATATTTTGACAAAATATTATGTTTTCCATGGTGTGAGTAAAGTGAAATCTGCTCTTTTGTATCATAATATCTCATAATATCTTCCATATCGAGCTTTGAAATCTTCAGGAAACCCAATATTTCATAAATATTATGGAATTGTTGATATTTGTATGATTGGTTTATCCATTCTCGACCTAGAATCCTAAGTTTGAGGCCACTTCCTATACATTTAGAGGTCAATTGCATAACTTTTCATCAGTGGGAGTGAATGGTTATAAATGATAGTTTTCAAACCTTTACATATGGATTAGATACTGCTGGGAGTTGTTTGATGTGCAGGGAAGGAAAGCACATGTGCAGAAAGATGATGAAGATATGGCTGTTGATGTAGCAACTTTCAGAGGGAATTTCTCACAATCAATGCGTGATACTATATGTCATCAGAAAGCATGTCGAGTAAGGATTCCAATGCATCAAACGGATCATGAATCGGAGCTAAAATGAGGAAGTTATGGCCGAAAGAAGAAAAATGCGCGAATAATAGGGGATAGACCGTGGTCTACTGAGGCAAAATTCTAGGATCCACTACCTCCTATCCCACACTGGCCAAACCAAGAATAGAGGAAGTATACTTGGTCTATATATAGTGGTGCACCCTCTACAAGTGAATGTACATAAATATAGACAAAAGTTGAAGAGGAGAAGAAAGGCAACCATCAAAGAACACGAAGAAGGGATCACAACAACAAATCGTAAAGTCAGGATCGGGAGATTCGACTTCACCAACCAGAGTTCTTTCTGTCCCTTTTCTTATGATCTCCATAATGTTGTCTTCCCTTCCAACTCTTGTATTTCCTTCTACTATGTTGAACTAAACTCCTAGATTCCTAGGGGGATCAATGGAACCTTTTCTATGTCTTAAGTTCTTTTCTTTCATACATATGATTCTGTCGAGGTATGCCTCCTTGATGTTGTTTATGCATTTTTGTACTTCGTGCTTTCTTTTGGACTGATCACCCACGATATCGAACTTGAGACACAGAGGAGCCTCGGGAGAGGGAATCAATGTCATGCTAGAAATTGCATAGTCTAGGTTAGCTTATACTGGAAAGTGAGGTTATTCGTGCAAGCATATCAGGAGATGGCGAGCACCCTAGATAGCCATTTAGGGTTGGTTTAGATTGGCCTTTCCACATTAATCACCTATGAATAGAGTGGATTAGTGTCTTCCGCTTAGGTACATTTGTATGATATCAGAAGCTACACATGATGGAAGTGGGGAAACCCTAGAGCCCTAGGTTAATAACATGACAGAATTAATTGTGTGAAAGACAGATTCTTGCTTAAGACTAAAATTGGTGAAGTTGTGAACCTTAGGAATTCGTCATCAACTGATTTCTGTCTTTTTAATTACTCGCACTCTACTCAATTTAATCGATTGACTTGGCTTAGAATTAGTTGTGCCAATTTTAGTGATTAGTAGAAGAGTCCTCATGGGAACGATACTCTACTCACTCTGTATTACTTGTCTGCAATACGCATACTTGCGTGCATTACCCTTAATCATCTCGCAACAAGTTTTTGGCACCCTTGCCAGGATTCTTTTTCTGCTAACCTAAGACCAAGCAATTGTTCTTCAACCAAGTTCTTTTTTTATTATTATTTCACTTGTTTTCTCTTGTTGTCTGTTTAGGCGAGATTTTCTATCTTGTATGTGAAGAAGAGACCAAAGAGAGCTACTTCAACCTGATCCGGAAATAGAACGAACCCTTCATAGAAGGCTAAGAGAGCAAGGGCAACCTCAAGAAGCCATGGAGCATGGGCAAGGAGGCGAAGTAGTGCCACAGCAACATCGGAAACAATCAAGGAGTATGTACAACCCCAATTTCTAAATCAGTCAAGCATTATCAAGCCACTGGTTCAAGCACACACGTTCGAAATCAAACCTTCGGTGATTCAGATGCAGCAAACCTCATGTTCTTTTGGAGGAGCACCAAATGAAGACCCCCATGTGCACCTAGCAAAGTTTTTGGAGATATGTGACACTTTCAAATTCAATGGAGTCGCCCTGAGTACATCCGCATGTCTCTCTTATCCTTTTTTTTGAGGGACAAGGCAAAGTCGTGGCTACTATCACTCCCACCGAGCACCCTCAACACGTGGAAGGTAATAACCGAGAAGTTCTTGGCTCAATATTTTCCACCTTCCAAAACTATGAAGCTCAAGAACGACATTATGACCTTCAAGTAGCAGCCGTCAGAATCTTTCTACGAAGCATGGGAGTGGTTCAAGGAGCTACAACAAGCGTGGCCCCATCAGAGCATTGAGATTTGGACACTGGTACATGTTTTTTATAACAATTTATTGGAAAACTGTAGATCTTCTCTTGATGCTACTGTAGGTGGCCCGATCATGAACAAATACCCCGAGGAAGCCTATGAATTGCTTGAGGAAATGGCACGAAATGGCTACCAATGGCAATCCGAAAGGACAATGGGGTGCGGAGCTACAGGGATACATTCAATCGATGCCATAGCAGCCCTCTCTGCTAAGATGGATGCCTTGTTCAAGGAGGTCACGTCATGGAAGAGCCAAGGAGCAGGGCAAAGTTATGGGACCACTGATGAAGGAACATCTATGGGACCGGTGCAAGAAATTCATGAGATGGCCAACTACATTGGAGGCAACCCGAGGAACAATCCATACTTAAACATGTAAAATTCGGGTTGGAGAAATCATCCCAACTTCTCCTATGCCAACAACAACAATAGGGCCAATCCACCACTGGGATTCCAATCAACTCAGAAGCAACAATCTTCAGATCCTAATCGTCGCTCCAGATTAGTGGATTCTCTTATCAAATTCATGAAATCTTTGCAAGAGACACATGCTGCTGCTCAATCAAATTCTAATCAAATTGTTGTCTTGCAATCACAAATGCATAATGTGGAGACTCAAATCGGGCAACTGGCTCAAGCAATCAACTCCTGACCTAATGGAGCGCTCCCGAGTGATACGAAGATCAATCCCCAGGGTCAAGGGGATGAACATGTCAAAGCCATCACCCTAATAAGCAGGAAGGAGCTACTGAGCACACGAGACAAGGCTAGACTACAGTCCACGACCACGATCCAAGAAGCCGAACCAGAAGAACCTCTCAGTAGACTGCGGTCTACGACCGCGTCCATGATGGCACTAGCATGGACCCCCAAGCTAAGGCACCCCAAAATAGCAACATTGACTAGCCTCTGACCAGTGAAGCTAAGGGCAACACATCCAAGCCAACTCAAACCTATCCACCTCTTCCCTTTCCACAAAGAGCATAAAAGGAGAAAACAGAACATTAATTCCGTAAGTTCTTAGAAGTTTTTAAGAAATTACACATCAATATTCCTTTTGCTGAAGCTTTGGAGCAAATGCCGAGTTACGTCAAGTTCATGAAAGAAATCATCTCGCAGAAGCGTAGACTCGGCAACTATGAGACTGTTGCTTTGACCGAAGAATGTAGTGCAATCTTGCAACGTAAGTTGTCACAAAAGCTGAAGGATCCAGGTAGTTTACTATCCTTGCGTGATTGGAAAGGACTTTGAGGGTAAGGCATTATGTGACCTTGGTGCTAGTATAAACTTGATGCCATATTCTATCTTTATGAAATTAGGCTTGGGAGAAGTGAAACCAACATCGGTAACGCTCCAGTTAGTTGAACGTTCACTTGCTTATCCTCATGGGATTATTGAAGATGCTCTTGTTAAAGTTGATAAATTCATATTTCCGGTTGATTTTGTGGTGCTTGATTATGATGAGGATCGTAATATACCGATCATTGTTGGAAGACCATTTTTAGCAACCGGTCGGGCATTGATAGATGTGCGAAAAGGAGAACTCACCATGAGAGTGAATGATCAAGAGGTTACATTTAATGTTTATATATCCATGAAATTTCCAAATGAGTCTAATGAGTGTTTTTCTATTGACATCATAAATGAGGCGACAAGCGAAGTTTTCAAGGAGAGTCAACTTGAAGATGAGCTGGAAGCAGCTTCGCAAGGAAAATCTTACAAGGAGAATGGTGCAAGTCATGAAGAAGCAATTCAAGCACTTGAGTCATCACTCTCAATTCCCAATGCACTCAACCACTTCGAGCACTTGGAGCTATCTTCATCAACTCTCAAACCCTCTATCGAGAAGCCATCGGAACTAGAATCGAAACCTCTTCCTAGCCACTTCAAGTATGTTTTTCTTAGTCATTCTTCTACTCTTCCAGTTATTATTTCGTCTGATTTAACTAATGTGCAAGAAGAGAAACTCCTTCATCTTCTTCGTGAGCACAAAAAGGCTATAGGGTGGACTATTGCCGACATTCGTGGGATAAGCCCATCCCTATGCATGCACAAGATCATTTTGGAAGAAAATTACAAGGAGTCAATTGAAGGACAAAGAAGGCTCAATCCTGTGATGAAAGAGGTGGTGAAGAAGGAGATCATCAAGTGGCTCGACGCCGGAATAATCTTCCCAAATTTCGACAACAAATGGGTAAGTCCGATCTAGTGTGTGCCAAAGAAGGGAGGGATGACGGTCGTAACAAATGAACGAAATGAGCTCATTCCCACAAGGATGGTGATTGGATGGAGAGTATGAATAAACTACAGGAAGCTCAACAAGGTGACTCGTAAGGATCACTTTCCTCTCCCTTTCATTGATCAAATGCTTGATCGCCTAGCCGGTAAGGAATTCTTCTATTTTATTGATGGGTATTCTGGTTATAATCACATTGCTACCACACCTTGTGATCGGGAAAAGACAACTTTCACTTGCCCATATGGAACTTTTGCATTTAGACATATGCCATTTGGATTATGCAATGCATAGCTACTTTTCAACATTGCATGATGGCCATATTTTCTGATTTGATTGAACAATGCATAGATGTCTCATGGATGATTTTTCTGTGTTTGGTGAAATATTTTATCAATGTTTAGAGAACCTTGACCTTGTTTTGAAGCGTTGTGAAGACACTAATCTTGTTCTTAATTGGGAAAAATGTCATTTTATGGTCAAGGAAGGAATTGTGTTAGGTCACAAGATTTCAAAGCTAGGGATGGAGGTGGATCGTGCCAAAGTTGAGATTATAGAGAAACTGCCACCCCCAACTTCCATTAAGGGAGTACGAAATTTTCCAGGACATGCTGGATTCTAGAGGAGGTTCATCAAAGATTTTTCAAAAATACCTAAGCCACTTTGTAATCTACTTGAAAAGGATGTTCCATTTAACTTTGATGAAACATGTTTGCATGTTTTCAATTAATTAAAGACGAGTTTAGTCACTGCACCTATTCTCATTTCCCCCGATTGGTCTCTACCATTTGAACTCATGTGTGATGCTAGTGACTATGCAATAGGTGCTGCTCTTGGACAAAGGAAAGATAGTATCTTCCACCCCATTTATTATGCAAGTCATACCTTAGACAATGCCCAAGTGAACTACACCACCACAGAGAAAGAGCTCTTGGTGGTAGTTTGCGCTTTTGATAAATTTCAACCATATCTCGTTGGAACTAAAGTTGTGGTTTTTATAGATCATGCGGCAATCAAATATTTGATTGCAAAGAAGGATGCCAAGTTGAGACTCATCCGATGGGTGCTACTCCTCCAAGAATTTGACTTAGAAATTCGAGACAAGAAGGGTTCCGAGAATCAAGTAGCAGATCATCTTTCTCGACTTGAGAATGAAGCAAGCCAAGAAGGGGGGTAATTAACAATTTTTTTCCCGATGAATTCGTGCTATACATGTCTCATGTTCCTTGGCATGCCAATTTTGTGAATTATTTGGTGTCTAGCCACATTCCTCTTGAGTTTAATGCACAACAAAGAAAGAAATTTCTTCACGAGGCTCGAAGGTATGTTTGGGACGAGCCATTTCTATTTAGGATATGTGCGGACCACATGTTGAGATGATGCACTCCCGGAGAAGAACAAAGAGAAATTTTGGGGGGATGCCATGACTCTTCTTATGGTGGACATTACGGTGGATAAAAGACGGTAATAAAGATCCTTCAATCGGGATTTTGTTGGCCCACATTATTCAAGGATGCTCAAGCTTTTGCAACTAGCTGTGATCGATGCCAAAGGACCGATAATATCTCAAAAAGGCATGAGATGCCCTTGAATAACATACATGAGGTAGAATTGTTCGATGTTTGGGGACTTGATTTGATGGGTCCTTTTCCTTCATCTTTCAGTAATCGATATATCTTATTAGCAGTTGATTATGTTTCTAAGTGGATCGAAGCCGTTGCTTCCCCCACCAATGATGCTAATGTAGTCTTGAAGTTTTTGAAGAAACAGATTTTCACAAGGATCGGGACCCCAAGGGCCATAATAAGTGACAAAGGTTCTCACTTCTGCAACAAACAATTCGAAGCTCTCCTATTCAAGTATGGAGTGAGACACCGTGTAGCCCTTGCATATCATCCACAAACTAATGGCCAAGCTGCAGTGTCAAATAGAGATATTAAGAAGATTTTGGAAAAAACAGTGAACAATTCAAGGAAGAATTGGGCTCACAAACTTAATGATGCTCTTTGGGCATACAAAATAACGTTCAAGACACCAATCGGTACAACACCATACCACCTTGTTTTCGGCAAAGCCTATCATTTGCCGCTGGAGTTGAAGCATAAAGCAGATTGGGCTCTTAAGAAGCTCAATTTTGATCTACAAGCTGCCGGAAAAAGGAGACTCATTCAACTTCAAGAACTCAACGAGCTCCGACACCGATGCTATGAGAATTCAACAATTTACAAGGAGAGGGTAAAGAAGTGGCATGATGAGAGAATACTGGTAAGAGAATTTAAACCGGGTCAATTGGTCCTTTTATATAACTCTCGGTTGAAACTCTTTCCAGGAAAACTCAAGTCAAGATGGTCCGGGCCTTTCCAAGTGATACGGGTGTTTCCATATGGTGCGATAGAACTAATGAACGAACGGACCCGAAACAAGTTCAAGGTGAATGGTCAATGAATCAAGCTCTACCTTGGATATTCCTCTACATAAGAGGACCCAGAGGCAGACAACTAATGCACCTAAAGTCAGGCCAAAGACTTTAAATGTGGCGCTCCTTGGGAGGCAACCCAAGAGTGGAATAAGTTTTCATTTCTTCTTTAGTTACGTCATGCATTTTAGTTTATGAGCACCATTTTCCTTTAATTATTTTTCATTGCATGTAGGAGACGTTAACCAAGATGCCTAAAAACAGAAGAAGTGAAATGTCTCAGTAGACCGCGGTCCACTGATAGCAATTCGTCCCGGTCCAACGACACTACAGCAACTCGAGTTCCAGACCATGGTTCACAAAGCCAGAACCAAAATCTGGTTTGCAAGGCTTGAATTTTTGGGTATATAAAGACATCTTTTGCTAGGTTTCCAGCGTCCACTCCCCATTCTTGCCTCCTTGCCTCCATTGAAGAGATAGAAGCTCTCCAATCTCCACTCTCTCTCTCTGTCTCTCTCTCTATAGAAAAGTGCTGCAACTTCCTTCAATTTCAAGAGCTCCAAGAGCAACAACAAGCCAATCTCGACCAAGAGAAGCCTGGAGATCAATGGGAATTCGATTTCCCAATCGGTGACATCATTCTAAACTATCTTCTTGCTTCTCTTATTGATTTTTCATTGCATATCCATGGCTCCTACGAAAACTAGAGCAAATGCATCATCATCCTCATCACTTGGTTATGATCCGAATAGATTTGCTTCTAAAGAATGTGAAGAATTGTTTGAACACCAATTTAAGAACAAAAATGCTATACCGAAAAGGGGTTTTATGTGGGATGATGCTAGGCTTATGGTAGAATTTCATAGGGACATGGTGACTCTTGGATGAGAAACATTTTGTAAATGACCAAACCCGACTTGTAAGAACATTGTTCGTGAGTTTTATGCTAATTTTCATGAAGAAAACCCGGGTGGGGTCTTTGTGAGAAAGACTCGTATTCCATTTTTTGTAGATGCCATTAGAAGTGTAATTGGTTTTCAAAGATGTAACTCATTTGGAGTAATGACAAGAGGTCTCAACGAAGATGAAATTGTTCGAGTCATAGGGAAACCAGGAGCAAATTGGGAAACTAGAACCGATGTAGCCCCTGTGCTAAAACAAGAAGATTTGAACTATAGGGCTAGAGTATGGTTGCACTTTGTGTGTTCTTGGCTTTTTCCATGCACAAGGTTAACTTTGGTGAGAAAATAACGTATCTTTGCACTTTATTGCATCCGAACTCATAGGAAATTTGATGTTGCATAATTAATCTTCAACAACATAACCTTGTGCTTTAAGAATAGCGAGAGGAGTTTGTGGTTCCCCTCGATCATCATGGAGTTGTGCAAAAGAGCTCGAGTGCCGATTGACCCAAGTGCCGATATGATCAAGCCAAAGGATCCCATTGGAGCCTCAATCATACGACAAATGATGCAAAAGGATCGGCTAACACCACCGACACCACGACAAGAGCCACAAGAGCTTCCACAACCCGTGGACGATCTCGAGGCGGGCATGAGTGACTTGCGACAAGTCATAGTGAGAGAAGCACAACGCAATCAAAGGATGGAAAGAAGGCAAAAGAAGTGGACTCAATTCCTTGGAAGGTTTTGTAGGACTCACGTGAAGAACGAAGAACGAAGAACGAATCGCTGACAAGCTCGGAATCCCCATGGAAAAGTACCCAATCCCACCTTCTACAAGCAATTAAGATGCCCAAGAGGGGGAAGGGAATGGCTCCTCCGAAGAAACAGCCTCCATCTGACAAGGCAAGTTTCCCCTCCTATTCTTATTTCACATTGAGGACAATGTTTTGTTTAGGTTTGGGGGTGGTGCAAACATATATGCCTTGCTTGCAAAAATTCTGGTTAGTTGTCAGTTTGGTGCAAATACATGTCTCGCTTGCGGGATTCTCTGTTTAATTGTTGGTTTTCTCATGCACTCTGATCTATGTTTTAGGAGCATGTTTGCATTTAGATAGTAGTTGCATAATAAGATAGTCTAGGTTGCATGGTGTGATTTGTTCTTACGTTTACGTAAAAAAATGCAGAAAATTCTTTTTAAAACCTGGTTGGTCCTTGTTCTATGATGATTATTAATGGCTAAAAATTTAGATCATGATTGAAATTGAGATCGTGACAACCTTAGAACATGTTTTAGAAAGTTGTCAGGGTGCCTAAACCCCATTACTTTCACGACATTCTTGTAATAGGAATAGCTTAAAATAACCCTTGAAATTGTTTGGTTGTATGGCTTACATGAGAATGGACAAGAACATGAACTTAGATATCCTACTAAAGGCAAAGAGAGAAAGACAAAAATGTTGAAAAAGTGAAAAATCATATGAAGTGCATAGTTATGAGCTTAAGGAAAAGATGTGCCAAGGCTCTGAGCACCGCTGTACAGGCTTGAGCCGAATTTAGTGCAAAATGCACACACAATATGGCTCGGCATGTGCTTGTAGTGGAAATTATCCATTAGTTGAAGCTCGAGAATAGATCCGATGGGTATCTCAAAGCCTAATGCCTTGGACCAACTGGGACGAGAGCCATTGGTCGATTCCTTGCTACACGGGCCTAGCTCTTAGACATGGCACTTAGAGTCGTGCACCACCATATAAAGAACAAAGTAAAAGAAAGAACAGGAATTGTCAAGGGCAATATTTAGGGAAGCATTCGAGTCTTTCGATTGTTTGCTTGACCAACTTAGCTATTGATTGGGTGCTTGAACTATGTTAAGAGTGTTTTGCACTAACACTGCACAAGTGAGGGTTGAATGACATTCAAAGTGAAGGTTGTGTGACGACTAAGAAGCCATTTCTGAGAATGTCTTGGGACCAACTTAGTTTGAATTTTTTGATTGCATGTTCTTACTTTTTGCTCGGGACGAGCAAAAGTCTAAGTTTGGGGGTGTGTTGATATTATGATTTGTATGATTGGTTTATCCATTTCCGACCTAGAATCCTAAGTTTGAGGCCACTTCCTATACATTTACAGGTCAATTGCATAACTTTTCATCAGTGAGAGTGAATGGTTATAAATGATAGTTTTCAGACCTTTACATATGAATTAGATACTGCTGGGAGTTGTTTGATGTGTAGGGAAGGAAAGCACATGTGCAGAAAGACGATGAAGACATGGATGTTCGATGTAGCAATTTTTGGAGGGAATTTCTCATAATCAATGTGGGATAAATAGGTCAAATAATATGTCATCGGAAAGCTTGTCGAGTCAAAATTCCAACACATCAAACAGATCATGAATCAGAGCTAAAATGAGGAAGTTATGGCTGAAAGAAGAAAATTGCATGCAGAACAGGAGATAAACCGCAGTCTACTGAGGCGTTTTGACGAAGCAGACTTAGACCGCGGTCTACTAATGTAAAATTCTGGGACCCACTACCTCCTATCCCACACTGACCAGACCAAGAATAGAGGAAGTATATTTGCTTTATATATAGCGGTGCACTCCCCCACAAGTGAATATACATACATATAGACAAAAGTTTAAGAGGAGAAGAAAGGCAACCATCAAAGAACAGAAGAAGGGATCACAACAACAAATGGTAAAGTCAGGATCGGGAGATTCAACTTCACCAACCAGAGCTCTTTCTATCCCTTCTCTTCTGATCTCCATAATGTTGTCTTCTCTTCCAACTCTTGTATTTCCTTCTAGTATGTTGAACTAAACCCCTAGATTCCTAGGGAGATCAATAGAACTTTTTCTGTCTTAAGTAAAGTTCTTTTCTTTCATATGTATGATTCTGTCGAGGTACGCCTCCTTGGTGTTATTTATGCAATTTCATACTTCATGCTTTCTTTTGGACTGATCACCCATGAGATCGAACTTGATACAGAGAGGAGTCTCAGGAAAGGGAATCAATGTCGTGTTAGAAATTACATAGTCTAGGTTAGCTTAAGCCAGAAGGTGAGGTTATTCGTGCAAGCGCATTGGGAGATGGTGAGCACCCTAGATAGTCATTTAGGGTTGGTTTAGATTGACCTTTCAATATTAATCACCTAGCAATAGAGTGGATTAGCGTCTTTCGCTTAGGTACATTCGTATGACATCGGAAATGCGTACCATGGAAGTGGGAAAACCCTAGAACCCTAGGTTAATAACATGATAGAAATAATTATGTGAAAGAGCAATTCTTGTTTAAGACTAGAATTGGTGAAGTTGTGAACCTTAGGAGTTCTTTGTCAATTGATTTCTGTCTGTTTACTTTCTGTCTTTTTAATTACTCGCACTCTACTCAACTTAATCGATTGACTTAGCTTAGAAGCAGTTGTGCCAATTTTAGTGATTAGTCGAAGAGTTATCTAGGAATGATACTCTATTCACTCTATATTATTTGTTTGCGATACGTATACTTGCGTGCATTATCCTTAATCATCTCGCAATAGGAATCTTCTATGCCAGCGAGGAGTCGCGATCCATAACTCTGTACCACTCTTTACTTTAGGGAGTCCTGACCCTTTCCTTATTTCCTCTGTTTTCAGCATCTATCCAGCTTGGTACCGTGAGTTGGAGTCTACCTTCTCAGCCCAGTTGGTCTTTTACTATATACCTACATTAATAAAAAGCTCGGAAGTACCACATTCTTGGAAGAAAATGCGAATTAATTAATTGTAAATTAATTCCACAAACTAAGGGAAAAATCAATTAGTCATGCATTAAAATGTCATAAAACTCGAATAACTCACTCGAATCCAAGCTCAAAGATATGTTCAAATAAGCATATACATATAATTAACACTAATCCAAATTTAAAGTTCTAGAAATTATCATTTAGAATAATTAAATCCAAAGAATAAAAATATATGCAATTAACCTCTAAATATATGGAAAGTAGCCCAAAATTCAAGAATTTAGATAAGGAATGGGTAAATAAATCTAGAAAATTGCACTGTTGGAACAAAACATTTTACCAATATAACATTTTAGTAACATTTTGGTATAAAATCTTTTTTTTGTAACTTCATGATACAAAACTTTTTCAAAATGTAATATTTTGGTACAAACCATTAAATTTTCACTAACAACGTTAATTGAGCTAATATGGCAATGTGATGTGGAAGCTAATGTGACATCATAAAATAAATTTAAATTACAATAATAATAATAAATAAATAAATAAAAAGAAGAATTTTAAAATAAATAATTTAATTTTAAAATAAAAATAAAAAATTCCATTATGAAACATTAAAAAATTAGGAACTAATTTGAAAAATTCCGAATAGGACTAGATAGGTTTTAAAAAAATTGATAAAACATCCCAAATCGGTCCAAATGTCATGACTTGAAAATTCGGCAAAGTTTTCTCTGAATTTTTAATAATTCAAATAAGAAAAATATAACCTACTATAAAATACTTAAAATGACCAACCAATCTAAAACATATAACTTCAGAAATCTCCAAAAATAACATTTCTAAAATTGAACCAAAATTTCCGGGTCGCAACAATTTTTCAAATCCACAAATATTTAAAATAATTTCTATAGACTATATAAGCTAGCTAACCAAAAACCTCCTCCTTCGATCCTCGCTAACTCACTCTGCTCGCCATGTCCACTAAGTTGACCTCAATCTTACTTATCTATAAAAATATTATGCGGAAGGCGTGAGCTGCATCTCAGTGAATTTCAATTTTATCGGATGTCTCTTTATTAAAAATTAAGGGAAAACTTTACCGAATTTTCGGGTCGTGACACCAAAATGATTCAGAATTTTCAAGGACTAACCTGTAAACTTTACCAACTCCTAAGACCATCCTAAAACGCATAAAATACATCAGAAACAAAACTGAAAAGTTTGGAATATGGGCTGAATAGATTTCAAAAGGTCAAAAAATAACCCAAATCGATACGAAACTATCTAGATTTTTCAAGAACTGATCCCTACACTCTATCAACATCTAAGACCATCTTAAAATGCTCAAAACACATCAAAAACAAAATTGAAGATTTTGGAATAAGTGCCAGAGAGATTTTAAAAGGTCGATAAGTGACCTGATTCGATCCGAAACAATCTGGAATTTTCAAGAACCGACGTCTAGGCTCTATTAAAACCTAAAGCATCCTAAACATACAAAACACATTAGAAACAGAACTGAAAAATTTGGAATGGCTGGAAATATTTTAGAAAGTCGATAAATGACTCCAAATCAATCTGAAACAATCTGAAATTTTCAAGAACCGACCTCTAGACTCTACCAACACCTAAGACCATCCAAAAACACACAAAGTACATCAGAAACATAACTGAAAAATTCAAAATAGGGGCTGGATTAGAAAGGCGATAAATGACCCTGAATCAATTCGAAACAATCTAGAATTTGTAAGAACCAATCTCTAGACTCTACCAACACCCAAGACCATTCTAAAACACACAAAATACATCAAAAACAAAACTAAAAATTTGAAATAAAATAATTTTATGTTTTTAATTCACATTTTTCTGTTATTTTATTTTTATTATTTTATGCTTTACATTTTAACTAAAAAACTAAAATTTAAATTTCAAAAATTGGAAAAAAAAAAAGATAGAGAATGGGAGTGAACGGTGCTCAGGACATTGCTCATCTTCTCCACAAGACTCCCATAATTTTATAGGAGGTGCAGTATCCCTGCCAACCACCATTGCCCGGAATGGTGGTCCACGCCCTTTTCTCTCTTGATCTTGCCTCCCTCTCTGATCTACTCTCTCCTGGCATCTCTCCCTCTCTAATATTTCAGTTTTGTTTCTAATGTATTTTGTGTGTCTTAGAATGGTCTTAGGTGTTGATAGAGTCTAGAGATCAGTTCTTGAAAATTTCAAATCATTTCAGATCGCTTCGGATCAATTTGGGTCGTTTATCAACCTTTTAAAATCGGTCTAGGAATTATTCCAAAATTTTCAATTCTATTTCTGATGTGTTTTGAGCATTTTAAGAAGGTCTTAGGTGTTGGTAGGGTCTAGGGGTTGGTTCTTGAAAATTCCAGATTGTTTTGGATAGATTTGGGTCATTTTTCCATCTTTTAAAATCTGTTCAGCTCATATTCCAAAATTTTCATTTCTATTTCTGATTTTTTGTGCATTTTAAGATGGTCTTAGGTGTTGGTATAGTTTAGGGGTCGGTCCTAGAAAATTCCGGATCGTTTCGGAATGATTTTGGATGTTTTATCGATTTATTAAGAGCTATCCAATCATATTCCGAATTTTTTAGATCAGTTCTTAATTTTTTTATGTTTGAAAATTTTCTTATTTTTTATTTTAAAATTAATTTTCTATTTTAAAATTTTTATTGTTATTTATTTGTTATTATTTTTATAATTTAAATTTATTTTATAGTGCCACTTCAATGTCCACATCATATTGCCATCAGCCCAATTAACGTTGTTAGTAAATATTTAACAGTTTGTTCCAAAATATTACATTTTAAAAACGTTTTGCATCACAAAATTATAAAAAAAAAAAAGGTTTTGTACCAAAACGTTATGTTAGGAAAAAGTTTTGTACTAATAGTGCAATTTTCCCTAAATAAATCATATAAATCATAATATCAACAGTTACTTGGTTGTGAGAGGGGATCTCAATTTTGCCCAGGGATTGAAGGGGGCTCACGGGATGTCTCGGTAATTGCACAGGAATGATAGAGTCGATGACTTGAGGTAGGCGATGAATTTGTGATTTCAGGAAGACAAATAGTGATGACTCAGAATGAAAGTTAAGCTTGGTGGAATGGTGAAACGTGCACAGGCTTAAGCCTAGGAGTCTCACTGATGGGAGGACAAGAAATGGTTCACTGGGTCGGGCAGTGATGATTTTGGTATCGTTTGGAGATATGGAAATTGTTTTTCAGTTTCCCGATTAGCCTTCCCCTATAGTTCTCCTCATCGTTGAGCCTCTTTTTTTATGGTGAACTGACTCTTCTGAGGCCTTAGAAGGTATACGAGCTCCTAGTTTCCCAAGAAAACATCTAGCATTGTGTTCATGGAGCTGAGAAATGAGAATTGTTGCCTTGTTCCACAAGTTACAAGAAATGAAGTATAACCACCAACTATAAGTGCCAGATACTTTATTATGGTTTGGGGGTATCATATAATTTTGATTTCTCGCAGGAGAGAAGGAATTAGTGGCAAGTTTTTCCGGACAGTAGTGTAGCAAAGAAGAAACCCTAAGCAGCTAACACCATCAATTGGCAAGGCGAATTTCTGATAGTTAAATTTCATAGTGTCACCGTTGAATTTATGTTGAATTTTGAAAGTAGTCAGACTCCCCGTTATTATTTTTGAAGATTTGATTATTTATCTTTTAGAAAAATCATATCCTAATATACTTTATTTTAGGATATTATAAATAGAGATGAGAATAAAGATGTTCTGGATATATTCTGCTGAGTCTATAAACATTACCGGGAGCATTGTTGTAAGGAGTGTATGGTGCAGCGTTGGGATTTTCGCGAGAGATGTGTACCCCTCTTTGGGGTCCTCAGATTCCTCTTCTATATATTATGTTGTGTGCATATTAAGTTATTCCGTTTTGTACTCAATAATAAAGACAGAGCCGAATCTCCTTTTTGTCATGAAAGTATATACAACACTTCACTGTTGTCTAGAACCACATTTATTTTGTATGCAATTTTTTCTCCTCTAATATCTTTATTGTTCACATAATTATAATTAATCCTGAATATTTAGGGATGACTAGGTTTGGGTATGTTGTATTTTCAAGATATTGGGATCCTACCTTATATAGGATCAATTCTAAAATTTGAATCTAAATTCTGCCTTGTTGAGTGCAGGAATCGGACCACACCAAAAGCTGCAAAATATCATGTTTCAAGTATCATTTTGTAATAAGCAAGAGGATTTATTGTGGTTAGTACTGCTCTCGTCCTATGATGTAAGGTCTTAGGTTTGATCTTACCTGTGGCACTTCCAGTGCTCCTTTTATCCCATCTTCCTTCTATCCCATCAGGTTTATGTGTCTTCCCTATATACCGACAAAATAATAGTATCATTTTGTAATTTGTTCGTTATTTTTCATTTATCTTTCATAGATTTTTGCTAATGAATGAACGAATTTACAGCATATTCATAATTTTTCATTAATTTTTTATAATTTATTATATTACAATTAACTTCAATTATAGTTTAAGCATATTTGATTATTTTTAGGACAAATGACCTTGAAATATACAAATTTTACCTTTTTTCCAGTTCTACCATAGATATTCACTTCTGATTAGAATAGTTATGAACTTTTAGTTTTTCTTCACTTCTGTCATATCATCACTTTTTCCACCATGAACGTTAACGAGAGTCAAAAAGGGCCATTAGAAGTGTGAAATTTCCACCCGCCCCCAAGAGGTTGGACTCATATCCATCCCAAAAGTTCAAGCTGATAGGATAGTGGTACCCACTCTTTTATAACTCTGACTTTTTTTTTTTGTTTTTCCAATGTAGGATTCATTTCTCAATACCCGCTCTCACATGGCACGTGTTCACAGTTGATAGGTATCTTTAAACACCAACCCTCAACAACTGACTTCGAGCCGGATATTTTTCATCCATACTTGAGCGAGGGGGGACAATTAACCACAAGTCGGGTATTTTTTTCTCCCAGTTTCGGGCTTAACGGACTATGAATTCCACATTTGGGCCTAGCATGGTGTGAGCCCACACGCTTGGCTCTGATACCATGTTAAATTTCCACCTACCACCTGATGCGTCCCACATCGGTTGTGGAGAGTCTCCTGGGCTGGAATATAAGGCCAGGGTCAACCCTCCACTCCTGAGCTAGCTTTTGGGTGGAGTTAGGGCTTGGGTTCTTATCATCTGGTATCAGAGCCACCACTCTATGATTCCACCGGTGTCGCTTGGGGTTCGACGAATCGCCGACCGAGGCTGTCGGGTCTCAAGGGGTGGGGATGATGCGTTCGACATCGGTTGTGGAGTCTCTCTTGGGCTTGAATATAAGGTCAGGGCCAACCCTCCACTCCTGATCTAGCTTTTGGGTGGAGTTAGGGCTTGGGTTCTTATCATCTGGTATCAGAGCCACCACTCTACTATTCCGCCGGTGTCGCTTGAGGTTTGACGGATCGCCGACCGAGGCGGTCGGGTCTCAAGGGGGTGGGGATGATGCATCCCACATCGGTCGTGGAGAGCCTCCTGGGCTGGAATATAAGGCCAGGGTCAACCCTCCACTTTCGAGCTAGCTTTTGGGTGGAGTTAGGGCTTTGGTTCTTATGAGGTTGGACCCATATCCATCCCAAATGTACGAGAAATAAGATGGTGGTACCTATTCTTTTATAAATCAGACTTCTTTTCATTATTTGTCCAATGTGGGATTCATATCTCAATGCATCGACTTGATGAATTTACCTATCTCAAACTGCTGATAAATGACCATTTAATACATGAATATTGCAATGATTTCCCAATTCCATGATAAACTTTCACTTTTGATTAAAATAGTTAGAAGCTGACAAATTTACTCCACTTAATTTGTTAATTATATTCTTTCATTATGTTAGAGCACATAAAAACTCACTGAAATAAGAATTTGTGGAAAGATTCCTTGAAGACAAGTTTGAAGAGTTGTTTGAAGGAATGTTACAAATATGAAATTCCTAATGACAACATTGCAACTTAATAGATCAATTTCATCCATTTACTGAGATTTCAAGATTAGTATTTTAACTTTAAACACCTTCTAATTTGTATCGCATCAGCTAGGGTATAAATAAAATTCAAAAACCCGAGAATCAATGGACCCAACTAATCTCCAGAAATTTGAGTTTTTTGGTGCCCTATATAAATTTTAGAGACACAGCCCTCTAATTTGAAATAGCTATGCATAGATGAAATTGATATGTAAATTAAGCCGTAATATTGTCATCAGGAATTTAATCTTCTAACGAACCTCCAAGCAACTCTTCTAACATGCCTTCATGAAATCCTTATGCAAATTTTAATTATATTGAGAATTTTGTGTGTTCT
Source organism: Lagerstroemia speciosa (assembly GCA_037672795.1). Lineage (NCBI taxonomy): Eukaryota > Viridiplantae > Streptophyta > Magnoliopsida > Myrtales > Lythraceae > Lagerstroemia > Lagerstroemia speciosa. The sequence goes on along the minus strand of CM075303.1, from coordinate 5,853,703 downwards.
AACATAATGAAAGACTATAATTCACAAATTATGAGGAGTAAATTTGTCAATTCCCAAACATCCTAATCAAAAGTAAAAGTTTTGTGGTAGAGTTGGGAAATTAGTCGAAGTTCGTGTACTAAATGATCGTTTATCTGCATATATGAGGGGTAAATTTATAAATTCAGTAGCCTTCTATAACTTTTGTTAACGTTCGTGATGGAAAAGTGATAACATGGTAGAAGTGGTAAGAGTTAAAAAACTATAACCATTCTACTCAAAAGAGAAATTTCACGGTAAAATTGAAAAAATATGCAAAGTTCATGTATTTCATGGTATATTTAAGAGCAAGTCATGATATTGAAATTAACTGTGTGAATTAGTTTTCTCTATAATATGTTCTAGTATCGGTTCTAGGTATCTTATATGTCAAAATTGGAACTGAAACCTATTTCTACTGACTCTTGATCCCTCAAATGGAACCTTCCTAAATTTCATTTGATCTGCTCAGAACCTAACGGATATGGTATATTCTTGCCAGATTCTCGTCTGCTCTATACCTTATACATGCCAATATGAAAGATGAAGGAACAATAATGAATAGAGTAAATAGACGATATCATCTCTAAGAGATGCGTTATACAGCAAGTTCATTTTTTTCTAATTTTATACATCAATATCATCCTTATGAACAACAATTTAGTCTTTTAAACATCAATTTGATCCTCATGAATATTAATTAGGTCCACTGAACATTAGTTAGGTCCTGTTTGAACATTAACTTAATCCTTTTTGTACATCATATTGGTCCTTCTCTCCATATAGTTGTCTATTTTGAGTAAATTGATTAATTCGTCCTTGAAAGATACGATGCACATCAAGTTCTTTCTTTTCTAATTTTGTACATCAGTATTGTCCTTCTGAACATTAATTTCATCTTTTAAACATCAACCCTTTCCTTCCAAACATCAATCCTGTCATTCTGAATATCAATTCAATCATTCTGGCATCGATTCAGTCCTTCCAAATATCAATTCAGTCCTTCTAAACATCAATTTCGTCCTTTTGAACATCAATTTTATTGTTATGAACATCAAGTTGGTCCTTTTGTAACATCAATTTCATCCTTAATAATTTTGAACATCATAAAGGTTCTTCCGTCACTAAAAGTTGTCTTTTTTTTTTATAGAAAAGTTGTTGAACATAAAAAATATCCTTCCATTCCTAAAATTGTTAAATAGAAAAAACGTCTTTCCGTCCCTAAAATCGTTGAACATAGAAAATGTTCTTCCAAATCTTCATTTGTTTGCAAGTTAAAAGTAGTCATTCTTACAACCATTGCAAAGATCCTTCCTTTTTCAACTTCTTCGTCATTTCAACATGGCATTTTTTTCGTGCACCGATTTGAGTTTGCTTAGGCAACTCAAATTTTGGATTAGTTGCTTTTTAAGGTTTGATTGGTGTTGTTTACAAGTGATGCCTTTATTATGTGGGTACCATGGACAAACAAAAGAGAAATATGAAAAAGGATAATGAAAATCGACAATGAAAACAATATTTAGCATTAATATTCATATGCACCTAGAAGAAATGGCACATCAGAAACTGTCTATCATTGTTTATAGCTGTCCTTGAAGTAAGAATTTTTACTTTGTCGTTAGCGTTAGTTTCTATCAAATCAATTTAGGACGGGAGTTTTCTGTAGCAATTTAGGGCTTTCAATATCCTGATTTTGGGGTTCCCATATGAGGATTCATTTACAGGGTACGATTTTGTTCAAGACATTCGATCATGTAGTAGAATCGACTTTGGAAAACAATTTTGAGGGGATTGATAGTAGCAGGAGAGGAGAGAATGGGCAGAGAGGGTGATGGAGATGAAATGGAACGAATCTAAGCAATCTATGAGCGAGAAAATGATATCATAATACTTAAAACTGTCAGGGACCTATATGAAAATGACAATTTTTAAAGAGTAACAACATCAACATTCCGTTAGCAAGGACAAAATTAATTTTCATTAAGGAAGAAATTGATGTTCAAAAGGATTGATTTGATATTTGAAATGACTAAATTAATATTCAGAGGACTAAATTGATATTTAGAAGGATGGGATTAATGTTCAGGAGACTAAATTGAAGTTCAGGAGGGCCAAATTGATGTTTAGAAAGACGAGATCGATGTTTATGAGGATCAAATTGATGTTCAGAAGGACAATATTAATGTAAAAAATTAGAAAAGGAAGAACTTAATATACATTACATCTCTAAAGGATGCATTAATCATTTTACTCTTCAAAAAACTCAATTGATGTTCAGAAAACCCGATCGATATTCAGGAGGACCTACTTGATGTTCATAAGGTTGATATTGAGGTAACAAATTAGAAAATGACTAACTTGATGGATAACTTATTTATCATGGACGAGATTGTCTATTTACTCTAATGAATATGTTCCAATGGGATACTCGGAACTTGCTATATTTTACAAGTTTCGAGTAGGATCCGGCTCTTAACTTCAATACAATAGGATTCGAAATTTAAAACTTAGGAATAAGTCCCATATGAGGTAGGATGCTCATGCCTCAAAAAGATACAAGATGTCCGGAGCGGATCATCCTTACTTTCGATTCTATATGTTAAGTTTATAGGTCTGAAGGGAATAGATGGAGATTATTCTAGCACTGTGAATTTTTCAATTTTTTTTTTCCGTGTACAATGGAGGAACATATGTCTAGAAAGATTAGGAGAAAAGTTAGATAAAAAGGATATGAGAAGTACTACGGGTGAGATCAAATACAGAACCTCTAGATCATTAGATGAAAGTAGTACCAATTGTACTAAATCATCTTTTCTCATTTTCCGCTATTATTTGATTATCTAAATTTCAACGAAAAATTTGGTTAAATTGGTTCGATGTCTCTTTCCCTTAATTTAAGGTGTCAGGTTCAACTCCTTTTTAATTTAAAGAATTCACTTTCAGAGAACTTCACTCTTTAATAAAATTAACCTACTTAAATTGGACTAGTCAGAACTAATTAGACTTCTAAATGCTGGTGATATGAGCCAAGAAAAAATTCTTCAACGTTCCTCAAAATTACTTTGGCGGAACAAAGCTAACAGAATAGAAAAACTAACAGAACTGCTTAAAAAATTATTGTAAAAGAAAAGAGATTGTGTGGGAAATTAAGAAAGTGCAGATGAAATCTACATTCATTTTTCCACCACGAATTTAAATGTTGCAGAGAATCGATCTCTGCTGCTCGGATGAGTGAACAATGCTTTAATAAGTCAATCCAAACATAGAAATGTTCCAATAACACGATAACTTCAATCACCCGGGAAAGCTTCCAGTCATTCGGATATAATCGAGTGTCCCTTTCAGGCCGTACTTGGTGACTGCAGCATGCACGAGTCGAAATCCATCTCCATAGATTGGATCGCGATCCTCCTCAATTTGACGCTTGAGATCGTAAGCAAGTTTCCTCTCAAAGTCAAGTCGCTTAGGTGAAATATTGTACTCAATCGTAGCCATGGCATGGATCTCCGACTCCAACCACATGTGGCCAATAACCTGGCAGAGACCTTCATGCACCTTGTCGCTGTCACTGCCCAGATAACCGAGCTCCCTAGGTCGTCCCCGAATTTTCAGATAAGAACCTTTCAAAAGAATGAAATAACAAAAGCGGTAAGCACACCTGAGAGAGTATAATGCTCAAAAAACTGGAGCAAGTCTTCTGTGCAATAGTGTCACTACATGACAGTACTTATTGATGAAACAAACCACTAAAATTTATCTACTTTTAAGATATCGTTTTGAAACCCTAAAATTAACATAAATTTAATCGTTTGGTGTTGCCATGCAAGTACTATTACGTGGTGGTACCGTTAAATACGAGACTTTCTTTAAAAGAAGATATCCATTCACAAAAAATGAGAGGAATACCATGTAGACAAATCCATGCATGCAACATTTCATGGGCAAGGGTCGTACCCGTGAATAACCTGGCATACCAGAAGTCATAGTCCACGTGTCACATGAAAAGGTTTCGTACATACTAATGGATAACTTAAACGAGTGCGATTGATTTGTGTACGAGAAAGCAAAATGGAGCAGATTACCTCGGAGTGTCGCTTAGAACTTGAATTTTCACCTCCCTATAGCTGACGAGCTTATGCAGCTCGGTAACAGTTTTGGTCAGCTTGTTGCCGGGTCCAAACACTGGCCTCGAGATGGTCTGGTGAGGGGTTTAAATTGAGACAGACACTTTATCTCATTGAATTTCCTTTTGCTAAATTTGCACAGCAATTTTATCAATTTTTAGTTGCTCAAGAAAATTGAGAAGAAGCCAGACCGTCCAAAGTGGCAATTCAGATGGCAGCGTCCGCCCCACAGTCCCTCTCGACTCGTCCTTCTAAAACGCATGTTCCATCCCGGAAGAACATGTGGTGCATTCATCAAGGAGAAAAAATAGTAAGATTAATACGAATCGGCATAGATAAATGTATTTTTTTACGAGAAAATGAGAGTAGCATTAATAGCAGCGCTGCCACTCCGCTGCATAAGATTTATACTTTCATGTGCAACCACAAATATATTAGACAAACTAAACAATTAGTACTAATATTGGCACATTAACGTAGCATCACCGAAAATTCTAGTATAATCGAAAAAGTCGGTGTCTGCTAAGACTCAAGTTCAAAAGTTCCTTCTAGCAATATTTCTTGAAGTGGAATTCGAACTTGAGATCTCAATATCACCAAGTCATGTGAAAGTCAGTTTTGAATCACTAGACTACTACCATTGGTTCTCATAAATAAATAAATATATTAATTTCGCGGTTATACTTACATTCAACTCTTTCAGGCCAACCAATTCGAATGGAAACTGCTCATACACCTTCATGCCTAACCCCTCGTAGAATCTTTGTATTTCTTCAATAAGGGGTTGGAGTTGATGAGCATTCGTGATTGCTGAATTTTGACAATCCGGGCATATTATCCGCCCATCACGAATCAGTGAATATTTTGTTCCAAAAGGCTGCATTAATCCGAAACCACACTTCAACGTCTACTTTTTGCTGAAAAATTCCAAATGACACCAGTCTCTATTCATCCTACTCTTAATCCTTAAGAAGATTTAATTAAAAATCAATCCGATCTTTCCAACATTTCGATGGGGAAGGAGTCGAAAATGTCAGGTCCTAAAGGTTAAAGCTTTAAACTTAACAAGAAAATAACTATTAAGTTTGTTAGGGCTTTTTTACTTATGGATCGAATTATATCTTTATTATATGTATAAATGTATGGAATAACTTTGCTCTTAATGATGTTTTTCACCTTTTCAAATTATTCATGAATATATAAAATTTAATTTTAATAACTATTTAATTAAAAAAAGCTAAAGATGTGATGGTAAAACTATGAAAATGTAACAGTATAATTTTTCTTTGCTCTCACTTTCTCTCTCCCCTTCCTTTGTGCTTCACACTGTCACTCTAACCCATTCATTATCACTCAATTTTCCTAAATTTATTACTTATTCTATATGTTTGATTTACTGAAAAATCACGTAATCTAAAAATCAAGTACAGTTAGAATTTTATTTAATTATTTATTACATTCACTTTTTAATAAATTTTATTAAATAACAAAATCCATACGTGATACGGGTCCAACTCTATTTCTTTTTTATATGTGATTTAGATGCATGAAGCATATGCTTCAAATCTACTAGCTAGCTTAAAAATTTTCAAATATTATGACTCCATGCAAAATGAAATTTTATATAATATTTTGGTCATCCCTTTATTAATACAAGAGATAACAAATTTTACTTAAAACAATGTAGTAATGAATATTTATGTTGGCACGTAATAGCACTGTGGATTAGGACCGCAGGTCACATTTTGAATTTCAGGAAAACTGGGATTTAAAACAAAGAATGAACTTTATCACCTGAGAAGTTTTATAAAACATGGCCTATCCACCTTTAAGCTTATAAGTAGTACAGGTAGCACTGACCTCTAGTCGACCACAAGTATAACACCTGGCGGTTCCATCAGCTTCATGCCTGATGCAGTACGTTTGACCCCATATTGGTGTTATTTTGTACTGAGGATTGCCTGAGGAGTCTACAGTAACCTGAAAAGTTGCATGCGATATATAAGACATTATGATTACCAAAAAGAAAGCTAAGACGTTGTACATAATACATCGATATTTCTTATTTTGGAAGAAAGTCTTATATGTAATTGCGGTACCATGTCACAGTGTATATGAGATAATAGCAACTAATAAAATCAAGTCATTTTAAAATTATTTTTTATTAAGTTTAACAAAAATATTCTTAAAATTTTGGTCTGATCTTATTGATTACTGTTACTACCTACAGATTGTCACGTGGTGACCCAGTTATGCACAATACTCTCTCCTTCTTTTGGAGTCTCAGGCAATAAACACGTTTTAATTGGAATGTCATCTCGAATAGAATGCTCAAAGCCCACCTACTTGGATAATGATTCTGAAACTAGGAACTCTGCTCAAAGCCCACCTTACAAGGTTCTGTTCAACCCTTTTATATAAATCCATTAGGGATATTAGATTTTTTTTAATTATCTCTTATAAAACTATTCTAATTTGATTTAGGATGAAATCTCAAGAAATTAGAATAATTCCATAGTTCAAAATTATAATCTTTCTATCAATTTCCAATCATTTGACAAGGTTTTCGAGTTCCAGTAGCTTCTAGCTTCATATGAGACATTCCCAACAAATATCCAACATAGCTCGCATCAAGCCAACTGCTATCAATCTTGGATTTGCTTCCTCTGCTCAGTCCACTCGCGAGCTCCACCTCTTTTTGAGTTCTTTGCCGAAGTCCAAAATCACCCTATGATTTATTCGAGGTGATGAACTTCATTGTCACTCATGCAAGTTTCTAGTTGACTGATCTACAAGTTGACTTTGGCATGACTTCAATATCCTCCAAGAGCACCACCTCTTGAAACCTAATTCTGTCATATGATCTTGACTGATTCATCTCTTTGTCTTGAACATGAACTTTCTCTCGTACAAATTGTTGCCTCTCTGAAGACCCTTTCGACTTACCAACTCCTACATTTGTATGCTAAGTTTTGGGAGTTTTTGTCGACTCCACCTTCTCTAAGATGCCTCTACCTTCTCTTTGGGTTTGACCTCAAGCTATTCAACCATAACAAATTTATCAAAGGATACACGTTTATTCACAAGGGATTTTGAGATTTTATTGTGAGATCATCAAAGTTTTTTGGGGAAGTTGCACACTCAATGCTTCGCATTCTCGACATTTACCTGTGAAACTTGAAGTGCTCTCTACAGCATCCCTTTCGAGACTAAAAGCCTTTCTATCGAGACTTTGACTCCGCTCGAGCCTTGTCCTTGCTCCTGATCAATAAAGTGTTCCAAAAAATCAAATTTCTTAGCACTATCTAAATTATATCACACCCATTGTACATCCTGATTATCACATCCTTGAACCTGATAGCTCAACACATTTGCCTATTTTCCTTATGAATATTATCACATATAACAAGGAGATATCTGATAAAAAAGCTCTTTATAATGAGATACATGAAACATATTATATGAATCACAATTTGAAATCGATCAACCTAATGTTTTGAGATTCTTGGCCTCTTTATTCACATCCACTGTTATTGTTAGGATCTCATCCTGTGCCTTTCCTCTACCACATTCGTTGATGACTCATCCTGCTTACCTTTCCTCCTAGGGTGGTTTTGCTTAAGATTACGCTTATTGTCACTGTCCCAGCAAATCAACCTTCCGCAGGAATTTGCTGTAGCCATTCCTATGGTCTCACGACTTTTTTTTTTTCAAACCTACCTCTTATAAGATACCCTTCAGTTGCACCACTTGAGCCTTCCATCCCTCTTTTCTTCAAATATTTTGAGTTCAACTCCACCTGATGTCTTCCTAGTGATATTAAATCTTCCTCAAAGTCTTGTGTCAACAAAATTCTTAGGAGTATGATAGCAAGTACAACAACATCAGACCTTGATTCTCATCCTCAATCTTTACATCAAACAACTATATCCGGCCTTTGATACCACTTGATGGGCCCCGAGACATCCCAAATAATATGATAAAACAAGATATTTGAATCTTGATACTAGATATAAGTGAAAACTCAATGCAAAGGGTAACAATCACGTGTATAGTAGGGATTCCATTTGATAAAATAGGTGATTACAACCATCATGGATATCATTAATCCCAAACCCAATTACACACCCACATAGAAAAGAGTCTCAAAGCCAATCCCTCAAGTTCACATGTCCTCACATTATTGAGAAGTTTATTAGAAAAACCACATGCTATGCTCTGAGTCCTAAGGCTCCATAGGTTTCGTAGCACTTAAGCTGCTTCTCAAGTCGCACAAGACCTTATTCATAATATACCTCATATTTGGACTAATAAAAAATATTCTCACTACGTATAAAAAATATTGATATATACAAGGTACAATAAATTTTATTTGAAATGAGAAAACAATATCCAAAAAATTTCTCAAATATCCACAAAGATTAGGTCATTGATGATTTTTCGCACCTTTGTATCTTGAATCCATTCTTCAACTCATTTTTCATATCTTTCGATCTTCAAACTTTGGCTTATGATGAGATATCCCAACAAATCTCCACCTTGGCTCACATGAGCCAAGCAAGACTATGCCCATTCTCAACCGGTTTACCTGCCTCATCTTGTACGCACACTCTACACAGGTTCTTCAAGGTATTGCACTTTCCCAGAACTCCTATAAGATTTCAACCTATGGATTGTCCAGTTGACATTGGCACAATTTTAGCATCCTCAAAAATCACCAGACCTTGATTTATTCAGGCGGTCTTGAGTGCTTCTCCTACCAATCTCGAGAATGCCCTTCCTCTAATGGAAGTTGTCGTATCTCTGTTGATCTCCCCTACGGACTAACATCTATCTCCACAAGCTGAAGTTCAGGAGTTTTCACCAACTCCACTTTTTTCACTATTATCAGGGTTGATTGGACTTCTGCTCTTAGAGCTCCTCAATTTATAGAACCTTCAACTTTATTTGATCCAAAATCATCAATATCATCTAACTTCTCCTCCTTGAACCTCGTACTGGCCATCTTCAACTACCCAAAATTTTACTTCGATACTACTTATTGTGGCCCAGGCTATGATACTTCGTGTTAGAATTAGTATCCCTCTTATCTAATAAGATTTTACTCAGCCCTTTTTATATAGACCTATTACAGCCATAAATATATCAAATATTTTAGAATTATCTATTAGGAAAAGATACTAATTTGAATTGGGATAAGATAATGAGAAATTAGAATATTTCCCGGATTTAAAATTGGAATCTTTCCTATCAATCTCCACTCATCTGATAAGGTGTTCGAGTCCCACAGATTTCTAGTTTGATTCAAGACATTTCTAATAGATTGAACCCTCCTTGTACCAGTCACATGCCAGGTACCTTCTCTTGGAGGTCAGGTATCATACACACTCCATCTCTTACACTTCCCATTCGTTCCTATTTTCTTCTTAAAATTTCGAGATCACCCACTTAAGTAGTGGAGGACTGATCTGGATGATCACAATTTCATGATGGTATTTATTGAATTAATTAACATTTTTTATATTAAAATTTCTTGAATTGTCACTTACTTTATTTTTAATTTAGAAAATGTGGTTGGCTCTAACTTCCCATTCAGTCACCAAGCGATTTTCCACAGTAACACAATTAATTTCCTCCATCAAGTGCGTAAGTGACATTAATAGAACATGTGGCAATCCTTATGATTGTCACCTCGAAAGACTAACTAAAAATAATATTTAAAAAAAGAAAAATTCTAAAAAAAATAAAATAAAATTTATGGAGGAAAATAACGGCATTGCCATTTGTCCTACACAAGTAACATAGGACGCCATGTATGCATTTAACAAGAAAATTAACAGTGTTATGCCAGAAAATTGATAGATGGTAAAATAGGAAAAATGGCGTAAATTACGTGATTTTTAAAATTAAAAATAAAGTAAGTGACAATCATCGATAGATTAATTAAAAAATAAAAACTACCAAAAAAATAAAAGAAAATTTATGGAGAAAAGTAACCGTATTGCCATATGTCCTATGCAAGTAACATAGGACGCCATGTATGTACTTAACAAGAAAATTAACACAGGTGGTAAACCCGAAAAATGGATTAAATCACGTGATTTTCAAAATTAAAAATAAAGTAAGTGACAATTAGGAGAATTATGGAAGATCAAGCAATTTTTTTTTTTTTTGGATATTTTTCCCTAAAATCAAGCAGGTAGTTTTGGCTGTAATTTTTTAACTGTTGAAGCCATTAAGTGATAATAAAATACAATTCAGTGATTTTAATCTTTTCTTTGGTCGCTCATCACCATTTCCACGGTCTTTCTTGGATCTATTCATGTTTTCAAAAATATATATGCTTAAATTGGCTTTACTCTGCTGGAAATATAAAAGATATGCATCAATGTAGCAAGATAATGTTGAAATGTACCAACTTAGGATTGGCCTAGTGGTTCCCTCACTAGGCCCCCAAATGGGTGATCCCAGGATCAAATCCAAGTTAGGAGGGTCGATGGGAATTTTCTCAGGGATCCCGGCCCGATCGCGGATTAGTCTCGAGGTGCGTTTAGGCTGACCCGGGGATACTGAATGGTGCAAACCAAAAAAAAAAGTTCAAAATGTGACTGAGTTATAACTGGATTTGCATAATACCATGGACAGAAAAAATACACATTTACTAATAATTCGTAGGGAGACACTCACCAGTTCCCTGCAAACATCACATCTTAGAAGAGGATGAATGTTGTAGTATGTCTGCGGCAAAGATCGAGGCAAACTATAATTCCCCTAAACCAATCAGAATAGAAACAGTAAATCAGCCATAAATAATAAAATGTATATTAATAGAAATAAGACAATAAGAAAATCCAATGTGGAAGCAATCCAAATCCTAAGAAACTGTGAGGATCGGAAAGCATAAGACCTCATAGTCAGCAAATGGCAAACTAATTGTCTGTCCTTGATTGCACACTGGAGAAGCATCCGTGCATTTGAAACATTGCCATCCATCCAGCTCTTCATGGCACAGCTCACAATTTCTGAGATTACAAGAATCAAGTAAAATGATCAATTTGAGGATACTCCCTGAAAATAGTAATGGTGGTATGGCATTAGATACATAACTTGTGAAAGCTTTTACGCTGCAATCGCTTCATAATTCAACAATTAATCAAATAACTTATAATTAATGATGTAGATAAAAAAAAAATCCAAAGGCTCATAATTATTTTTCCCGTGAGCTATCCAACAACTAGATTTAAAATTTGTCAATAATTTACAGATAGTTTATCGTAAAGATTTAAAATTTATCAAAATTCTAATTTATTTTATATCTTCACTCGATTAATTCTAGGATTATGTGTTTTCAATTTTATTTGATTTTCTAACTGTATAAAATAGGGGAGCTGTCCCATGTAATTCTTAAGTCAATTAATAATTCTAATAAAGTTGGACTCTCATGCTTTTAGTTTATGGCCTGTCATATCTCTATCACTATCTCTACTTTTCTCCTCCTCTTATGAATAATGTAAAGTTTGTTATAGTATCAAAGCAAGTTGATTCTGGTATGGTGATGCGATGATAAAGACAAGTAAATATATATGGGACAAAAAAACTCAGGTTATCCAACAGCCTCTAAAGTAAAAAAAGAGGAGACTTAAGCTAATTTTACGACCTCTGAAGGCAAGAAGCCTCAAGTTATTAATGTTCTCAATCTCTTAGGCAAAGATGCTAAAGTCAATTTAAAAATTCACGTCGCCGTTATCAAAATTGATTATGTAAAAAATAAGCGTTTCACTGCACTATACTTATCTTCAGGGAGAGTATTAAAGATATTTTATGTTCATTTAGGAAATAGAATATTTAGCAATAAGATAGCTTAGTTGATTTCTCTTAGGTGAAGATGCTAAGGTCAATTTAAAATTTCACGTCACCGTCATCAAATTGATTGTGTAAAAAATAAGCATTTAACTGCACTGTACTTATCTTCAGGGAGAGTATTAAAGATATTTTATGTTCATTTAGGAAACAGAATATTTAACAAAAAGATAGCTTAGTTAATATTCTCTAGAATTTTATGATATCGTATTTGACACTATTTTTTATATCTAGGATTATATTTTTTATTTTATTTGATTTTCTAAATCTATGAATAGTCATATTATCTCATGTAATTCTTGAGTCAATTAATAATTCTAAAAAAGTTAGACTCCTATGGTACTGACCACATCTCTATCACTATCAGTATCTCTACTCTTTTCCTCTTCGTGGATAATATTAAATTTCTCACTTTTTATACACTGAAAAAAGAGAGTGGATAAATGAAAAGCGTTGAGACGAAAATTTGAATTCAAATTCTATTAGCCGAAGATGAGAACAAGTAGCACTGTACTGCAATCCTTTTCTCCAATGAATTGTTTTTAATCAATGAAATCCTAGTTCAAGCCCCAAATGACATAATAAAAATCGTTTGACACACTTGAATAGACAAATTAAACAAAAGAGACAAATAGAGGAAATAAACTAAGTCTTATAAGTATAATCAATATTTACCATTATTGTGCTACGTTTCGTGTCGTCCACTGCGACTATCAATCTTAATTTAGCTAAGCTAGGTTCTAAACTCTTTTTGTCCATGTGTTGATACTCAATTACATTCAGTTTAATAATTGAGTATATCCATAATTTGGATTTTCTTACATGGCTCCAATCCATTTATACACCCACACGCACATATATATATATATATAAAAGTCATCTATCATTTTCATCTTGAAATCCAGGGCTACAAGTTAAGTAGCGTGGTATCTGGCTATAATTTAACCTTATTAAAATCTTATTGGCTTTTTATGCCTAAGAATAATTGTTTGATATCGTTTCATTATATTGTTTGGCTAAGTTTGAGAAGAAAGAAGGGAAAGAAATGAAATTAAATGTGTATTACAGAACAAATTGTAATAGTACAAGAAGAAAATTAGCAATCTTTACATTCATTTTGAGAATATGAAATAATATAACAGTGAGAAGTAATGAAATCGTTATTTCTTTTCTTTTGTCAAGGAAATATCGTTCTATTAACTCGAGAGAAAAATTTACACGAATGAAATTAATATAATAAATTTAATAAGTACAATCAAGTAAGAAATATAAAAATTAAGCCAAATTGCTCATTTTATTTTATTTTTTCGATTCATTCGTATCAAGCTTGTGCAAGGTTTTACACCCTCCCGTTTTACTGTCTACACCATATTGTACATAGATTTGTAGATGGTGAAATGCCTGTGTATTTTGTTTATAACTCAAAACAATCTAATAACTAACTTGGACTTCTTATTGAGTTATCGAACATCATTTTTTTCATATCAAAGGTATTCGATGCCATAACAACCAGCTACGTACTCCACTAAATGGTATATTATATAGTCTACGGCCCACTATTAAATACCGGCCCCTGAGAGAGTTGAACCCTGGATGTGGCCTATTACATGTTATCGGTTTACCAGTGGGTCCATCATCGGACACAGCTTATCGAACATCACGATTGCATAAATATGTGGAACGTGTTATAATAACCAATCAGATCTATCTTCCAGCCAATTTTTTGTTAGAACTGCATAAATTTTTATCTTATTTGTAAAAGAAAATTATGAGAAAGGGGACATAGTTCAATGATACTACTGCCAAAAAACTAAGAGATCTTGAGTTTAATTCTCATTAGTGAGTTTCTCGTACTCCTTTATATCCTCCTTTTTCTATCACTTTCCAGATTTATATGTCTCCTTCGAACATTAACATTGAAAAAAAAAAAAAAAGATGATCACATGAAGAATATCATTTATCAATAGATCAAGTCAAATGGTGAGTATTTTTAAAAAATGGAGATCTAACCACTCCCAAGAAAGAGCGATGCATGTTTAACTCATTTTAACCTTACCGTTTTCATGTGATTCAAGATAAAAAAATTTCACTCCTTTCAATCATAAAGAAGAAGATTCATGGTTTAAAAAAATGAGTTCGCAAATGAGAACGACATTAAAAAAACATTTCTTAATTTCGAATTGAGTACGATATCAAATATATCACGCTACTTTCTATAAAAAAAAATCATATTTTACTATGTTAATTGATATGCACAAAGAAAATGAGAAATTTTTAAATGATCCTATCTAATTACATGACATAAGATTAGACCATTTAAGTTTTTTTCCACAGAGAACATATTAATTGATGTAGAAATCGACGGGGATGTCATTAGTAAACTATTTACGCTAATAAAATTTCGCCAACAACCTCAATTATTGATCGTCGGAAGCCAAGATGTCCAGCATTAGACAGTTTGGACCACTTGAAATATTGTTTGAGTCTTAACAACTTGACATTTTCTTTTAAAATGAAGAAATGACAAGTAAATGGCTACGATTAATTAAGGAGTGTTAGGTTCAAGTAGTGTAGGATTACAATAGAAAATTAGATTATATGAAAAATTCTTCATTAAAATATTATTAGATCTCTCATCGGTCATATAGGATGATCATAATATTATTATAGCATTAGAGCATGGGTTTGAGTTATCATGCAAGCACTAACCCTATTTAGTTAATTCGACACGATGGACCTTCAGAAACTAATCCATCCCATGCGTGAGGGGAATATCAAGTAATAAATAATAATTTATATTGTTACTAACAGGTTAACTTTTTAGAGTAAACAGTTATATCGACTTTTAATTCAACACGTGTAATGTAGATTATAATGTGAAATCATTATATTTGACAAACAGCTTTTATCGGCATTTGGCAAATATTTTAGATTAGAAGAAAAATTATATAAAATATAATATTATAATATTTAATTTAATTAAAAATTGAATATAATTTTACAATAATACTCTTATTTTATTTTGGAATTAGGAGGGATTAAAAGGTAAATTGGACATTTTAATTTTTGTTCTTTTTTCAGGGTGGGCCCCACTGACATGCATCATGCGCCTTCCCTGTACCATGCATTCTCTCTGCTGTCGAAATGGGGTGGGCCGGCAAAGTGTTAAGGCCTCATCAAATTAAAAATTTGTTTTAATTTGCACCCAAACGCTATAAAAGTGGATGCCAAACAACAACTTTACATGGAATCTGAAAATTTCACCAAGAACCAACAGGGCCTAAATAAAAAGTTGAATTACAAAGTCAATGCATCTCGACAGGTACATTAGTGCAAACCTTAAGGTGAAGTGGGCCGTCTTAAGACTTGACCATGTTTTCTCGACCGACCTACTAGGTTGGTCATAATTTCTATCTAATAACTCCAGAAGGTCGGCCTGGTGGCTCAAGGAGAAGGAGGTAAAGGGTGAGATTAGACTATTTGGAGTTTACATCCTTGACGCAAATGTATAAACATGTCTGCACTGGTCTATGGCGCGGATTTAAAGGGTATTAATGTGGCATATGAGAGAATTAGTAACGAAATCTGAATGCAAAAGATTTAAAAAAGAAAGAGAAATTTCATTATGATAATAAATCTTTATTTTGAGTCGGAAATTCTTATCCGATCCTATCTCACCAAATAATGTGAGAAAATACCAGTCAAACTATGTCAAATAAGTAAGTTAGTGTTAATTACCTGAATATCAAATAAATGTAACTATTACTTTTTACCATGTCACCGTGAAGTAGTACCATTTTAGAGTTTGTTTGTTTTGTGGTGGACAGGCTAGGATCTCTCATCAGATAAAACGAGAAAATTTCTTAATTTTGATATGAGTTTTTGCAGTTTAGAATTTTCATTTGATGACAAAAATTTTCATGATTTAACATTCAATGGTAAAATGCCAATACTTTAAAGAATTTATCACTGACATAATAAACTCAGGTCATCTAAGAATTTCGCCCTTCAATTTTTGCCCCAATGCTCCCCTCTATATCTTCATGCCTATCTCTTTCTTTCAAATCTCTACATCTCTTTTCTCTGAAAATCATTTATTTTATTCTCAGAATTTAGAGGATAATATTCATGCAAGTCTCAATTCCGTCCGAATTGACAAATCCTTTCATAATATAACTATCAAATGCGCCTACATATTATGATTTATTCTCTTATCAACATAAAAATGATTGAGATTAAATTGACTTTTTTTTACAAGGAAGATCTACGTACCTAATAAGTAATAGTGGACGGAAAATATAAAACATGCATGTAAAACCTCAGCAATGAGGGTTAAACCGCAAGCATGGTAGTGTTAGACAAAATGAAAATTATAAGATCAGCAACTATCAAAATGACCCTCGACAATAAGTCTCGAGTTCGAGTCTTGTTAATAGAGAAAATTTATGTTGAAAGAGTTATGTCCCTTAGTGGACCGATTCACTTGAACACAAATTAGTCACGAACCCTTAAGTTTTTGGATATTAAGTAATAGAGTGGGAAAACTGAACCATCATCCCGGCCAGTAACTATTTGCTTTATTTGCAGGGGGGGGAAATTAGCTACTGAGAGTCTGGGAAAACCTTCAAGTGATGTGACTACGAAAGAGATCTGAATATGCCGATTACTGAAAGAAAGTCCAAAAGCAAAGAAGAGTACCTGCAAGCAAAGCTAAAGGAAGGATAGGGTTGGAAAATGCCTGCGATATCATACGGATGATAGCTTTCGAGAGCCAGTGCTAATCCTTCATCTTCCTCCTGCCGGCCAAAGTAGCTGTAATTGTTCATCTCTTCATCTTCGACCGTTTCCTCATTTTCATCCAACACTATATGACAAAATTAATTTTGTTTTTTGATGAGAGATATAAAATTAATTTAACAATTCAAACTGATTATAAATAATACAAAACATGTTTATAATTTATCACAACTACAAATTTCTTCTCAAATGTATAAGCAATGCGCAATTACCTTTCTCACTGACTTCGGAGAGGGAATTGGTGACCGAGAAACTGCTGCCTTCCTTCTTAGAGTTTCTTGGAGATCCGTCCTGCGATATTATGGTTCAGATATATGGATGCACTGAACGCATATGAATCTATGCAGATTATTGGGTTTGTATCCATACCCCGGAGTAATTAGACATCGTGGTCGAGCTTTCACTGCAGCGACATTCCCTTTTAGATTTGGGAGGCGAAGATGAAAAACCTTTGAGAAGGCGACCCAGCCAGCCCATAGTGACAGATGGGTTCAGCCTTGCCGAATATATTAGATATATATACACTCAGTGCACAGGTGGAGTGAGTCTACTGTATACGGATGCACCACGTAACATGTGCTTATATAGTGTTATGAGCTAATAAAATTCAACCATTTTAAAATTTTTTATAAGACCCGAAAAATTTAAAAAACTTTAGAAATAACTGAATCTTATTAGTTCGTGATACCAAGTATTATCATATAATATACCCATTATATAAAAGACTTTCTACAGGTGCGTGCATAGACGGAGGGAAAAATTAAAGTTGAATAACGCAATGTCAGCCATCACATTCACATATGTGTGGGTGTATATGTTGGCAATATAATATTGCTGGTGGCATTTTATTTAAAATTATAAACTTCACGTGAAAACTCAGTCGTTTTATTGTTATTCTGTATATTAAAACAGACGCAGCTTCGCCTGTTATCGACACCTGTTCCAGCTAAAAATTTATATGTATAGGTAGATTCTTCAAATTGAATAACTCAAATTAACATGTGGCTCGGTGGTTAAGCAGCACTGCCCCCAGGGTGTAGAGCGAGGTTTGAACAGCAATGAAACGGGTTTCATTCAATTTTGACTATTGCCTCATTGACTGATCATGAGGCCGATCTCGGGTTTAACTTTCAAGTGTGAATGGAAAAGTTTCTAATTGGGATAGTTTTACAAATTTCATAGCCAACCGAATTATTAATTAGACGATGTTACTTCTTTTTTGTTCTTGTCTCTTTATGGGCTGATTTCAAATTCAAATCTTATGAGCGAAAAAATCCATATAATTGGGATAGTTTTACCATTCCAAAGCCAACCAGATTATCAGATAGCATCTAATTAGATGATATAAATGGGAAAAACAAAATAAAATGATTCCTTTATCGGTATGTCACATAAAAATTATGTTTAATACCAAAATTCTCCAAGTTTTACGAACCTTAATAATAGTCAAAATTGACATTGCAATATTATTTTTTACCATGAAAATAGTTTCTATTGAACAAGATGAAAATTATTTTTATAATATATGGATCATGCAACTTTTGAAAATTTTTAATATAAACTATTACATTAATAACTTCAATCTACTGCGAAGCGCGGCTCTCCAGCTAGTTTTATTAAAAATTATAAACTTCACTTGAAAACTCAGCCTTTTTTATTTTTATAGTTGTTAAACTTGATGGTTGACACATGTGACCGGAGGTTTGTGTGAATTTAGGAGTCACCAAATGGACCGGACTTTAAAAATACAAATTGAACTGATGGAAACCAGTCAATTAAAAAAAGTATCAACCAAATAGAACTTGAGATTCAATCAGTTCAAGGAAATTAGAAAGAAAGAAAGAAAATTCCTTTGTGGAGGCAGACCTATTGGTAAGTAAGTATCGACTTGTGGGATAGGCCCAATGTTCGATTCTCGTGGAGATCGTGTCATAACCGAAAATTTGGTAGAGTTTCCCTTTGTTTATATGTTATTCCATACTAAACATAAACCTACTATAATATCCATCTAGTCCTGGCCACGGTTCAGGAACGGAAGACCATGGAACCGGCCCCGAACCTTCCTTTGGACGGTTCAGGTTTGAAACCACGGTTCCATCCGGTTCCAAATTATCTAGTTCAATTTTATTTAAATTAAATTTAATATGAACAATTTTAAAATATATAATTAAAAATTCAGAGAACCGGATCCTCTTGAAGTTTAGAAGAATCGCAATTTACATAGTTCTCTTATTTGATCATATTTACAGAGTAAAAAATATAATATATATATATATATATTTTTTTTTAATTTAAAATATGAATTGTTAAAAAAAAAGAGAGGAAAAAAAAGGTGGCAGGTGGCTGTTGTAGCTGTAGTCGGGGAGGGGGGGTGTGTGTGACAGGGACCCACGTGGGGGGTGCCAGGGGGTAGGGGGTCTGGCAGGGCAGTGCAGGGGATTAGGGGATAGGGGCTAGGGGTTAGGGGGCGATTTTAAAATTTTTTAAATTTGTCGTTGGTTCCGATTTCTAAGGCCGGATGAATTGGCCCTGAACCTTAGACCTCACGGTTCGGGGTCGGTTTCAACACGGTTTCAGTTTTGACCGGTTCCAGGTTGGTTTTTACTAGGCCAGTTCCGGCCCAGCCCGAGGCCCAAACCGGTTCGTGGCTAGGCCTATATCCATCAAGATAATATATACTCCAACATTAGATTGACAACCATAACTATCCTCCGAGCATAAAAAAATAAGTTCAACTAAAAATTCATGTCGTAATATTATATAGAGAATTATTATACATTTAACATATATAAACTTAAGATCCATCTACAAGAAGCTTGGCGTCGATCTCCAGAAAACCAAAATGGCAGTTCCAATGACTCGTTATTCTTCTCCTTAACTGAAAAGAAAAATTTCATAGGCGGTGAGCTGCAGGTTTAGTGAGTACAAATTTCTGGAGTAGAATAATATTATAATTATAATTCCTAAGAAATCACATACATTTCAAAATTACAAGAAGAGTAACAATGAAAATGCTCAACCATACTACTTATGCAATATATAGAATCAATTAATATAAATAATAGTTATGGGATCACACTAATTTTGCGATAGAGTGATAATTGTATTGATACTCTACTAATCGATGATATTGTGACCTAGTACAATAATCAATATCAATCTCCCTCCCAATCTCATAGTGCCCTTCATCTAGACACCACACAATAGCGAGGGTCGCCCATTACCTTTCGGTGGTAAGAGTAATTTTAGATTATCTTATTTTTTATATTCCATCAGATATCAGTAGTTAATTAAATCTCTTTATTTCCACTTTTATTAATATTTTCTGTTCTCTTTTTTTTTGCCCATTTCTAGTCTCTTAGTGCTCACCATGACTATTTACAAATACAATCAATAATGCGTAATTCAAAATCACACAGAATAGTACACACACGCATATATAAATGATATATCAATATCATAACAATATCATGTATATGCTCATTTATATATTTAGCTATGGATAATGAAATAGAACTATTACTTTATAACATTTCTTTTACTATAATATTTCTAAATAAATATATATGAAATAGAAATATTATTTGATATATTTTTTTACTATAATATTACTAAATGAATATATATAACTTAGTAAGTTTATATAAATGATATAATATAATCATATATAATAGATTATTTTATAATGCAAAAGAGTACTCACAACCACTTCTTAGTCGATCTTTTACCGATCTTGGTCTCCAAAAGCTCTATTTTGATTCTCCTCAATCCTTATCATATTAATCATAGTTCAAATCAACATATATAATATATTCACATATGTATTCAAAAAAATGACCCTAAAATTGCATATGTAGCTTAATCTAGTCCACCATGACCAACCCATAACTTTCACATATCTTATTAACCTACTTCTCCACCCAAATTGTACTAATTATGATATACTATCAAGTAATAAAATCTAGTAAATTTTAAATGGATCTTACTTACATCCCATTTTTTTCTTTCCTAATCATGCCTCCCTTCAACTCTTCATCTCTATTCTTCTTCTTCTTCTTCTTCTTTCTTCTTTCTCTCGTTGCTGTAGGAAATGGCAGAATGCGAAAAAGAAAAAAATGGAAGAGTATATGTATGTGAGGTTTGTCAGGTACGGGATAGGGCCAAAAAAATAAAATATGTTAATTAGGTTCAAAAAATAATTGGCCTTAGACAGGCTTATCTCATGGGCTCACAATTACTTCCCTCTAATTAAAATTTCATCCTAGAAATTTATTTACCTAACTTGGGCAAGGGTATGGGTATTTAATCCTCTCAGCGTCCTTAGATTTCCAAGTTGCTTCTTCCCTTGACTGACTTTCCATAAGACTTTTACTAATAGTATCCGCTTTGTGCAAAGTACCTGACCTTTCCATTAAGTATCGCCATCGTTTCCTCCTCACATGTCAAATTCTGATTCAATTCCACTAGTTGAGAGGTCAGAATGTGAGAAGAGTCCGACATATATTTGCATAACACCAAGACATGGAACAAATTGTGTATAAGAGATAGGCCATGAGGTAGAGCCAATTTATATGCTACTTTACCAATGCACTCAAGAATCTCATATGGCCCAATGTAACTTGAACTAAGTTTTCCTTTCTCATCGAATCTCATAACACCTTTCTATTGAGATCCCTTTAGGAAAACATAATCACACACTTCAAATTCCAAGTCTTTCCTTTATCTCTATGTATAATTTTTTAGTTGATCTTGGGTTGTTTTGTCTCTGATGACTGTTACTTTCTCAACAATTAAATCTATGATCTTAGGACCAGTAAGCTATCGTTCTCCGACTCCATTCCAACTTGTAGGGTTTCAACAAACTCTTCCATAAGGTGATTCATATGGAGCCATACCAATGCTAGACCGATAACTATCATTGTACGCATATTCTATCAAAGGTAAATAATCATCCCAACTACCTGAAAATTGGATGATGCAGGCTCTCAGTATGTCTTCCAAGATCTTAATCGTTCTCTCTGATTGGCCATTAGTTTGTGGATGAAAAGTAGTACTTAGATTCAATTTTGCTCCCATAGCACTTATAAAACTGGTCCAATACCTTGAAGTAAAATATGAGCCTTTATTTAATACAATAGATATTGAAACTTCTGAAGTCTCAATATCTCATTAATGAACAACTACACCAACTTATCAGTCCCAAATGTTGTTTTGACAGGTAAAAAGTGATCGGATTTGACTAATCGATCAACTATTACTGAGATGGCCCTTTTGCATTTGACGAAGTCCAATAACAAAATTCATGGCAATCCTTTCCCATTTTCACTTAGGAATAGGTAGTGACTGTAGTAATCCAAATGGATACTAATGCTTTGCTTTGATATGATGGCACACCAAATATTTAGTAATGAAGTCCAATATATTCCTCTTCATACTATTCCACCAATAACTTGCTTTTAGATTGTGGTTCATCTTCGTCCTGCCTGGATGCATGGAATAGGTTGAGTAATAAGCCTTTGTGAGAACCTCTTTCTTCAACTTATCATTGTCCGATACACAAATTCTAGACTTAAACATCAATATAACATCTCTAATAAGCACAAAGTTTGCTCTCTTTTATTCCATTATCTCACTCTTCACTTTCATTAGGAATGAGTCATTCTGTTGTGCCTCTTGAATTCGATCAATTAGAATTGATTTCACCTCATTCATGACTATTAATGATCCACTCTTTATTACTTCCAGTTTAACTCTCAGAGATCTCAATTCATTAAATAGTGTGTCCTAGACAGAAGATTTGTGACTCAATACATCAGCGACCACGTTAGCCTTTCTTTGGTGATAATGAATCATGCAGTCATAACCTTTGATCAATTCCACCAATTGCCTCTGCCTCAAGCTACACTCTTTTTGGGTAAACAAATATTAAACTCTCGTGCTCCATATATATTTCACATTTTGCTCCATAGAGATATCGAAAGTTTCAAAGCGAACACTATAACAACCAACTCAAGGTCATATGTAGGGTAGTTTCTTTGATGACTTATGAGTTGTTCAGAAGCGTAATCCACCCCTTTACCATGATGCATTAGGGCACAACATAATCCCTGATGAGATGCATCACTATAGATTATGAAACCTTCATCGGGAGATAGAATGATAAGTACTGGTGCAGTGGTCAACTGACTCTTTAATTCTTGGAAACTCTGCTCATAAGTGTTACATTCCTTTAAGTCAGCCTTGCCAAAGGACCAGTAGCGAGGGAAAATCTGTCAACAAATCTTCGATAATACTCTACTAATATCCAAGAAACTCCACACTTTAGTTGGATTGCTTGGGTGATTCCAATTCAAGGTAGCTTCAATTTTTGTAGGATAAACTGATATGCCATCTCCTCTAATGTCCAAGAAATTCCACTTGGTCTAATCATAATTGACATTTATTGAACTTGGTATAAAGTTGTTTCTTCCTTAGAATCTGCAATACAATTTGCAAATGTTGTCCATCCTCATTCTTGCCTTTGAATATAAAGAATATCATCAATGAAAAGCCCCACAAATTTATCAAGGTTGGACTAGAACAATCAATTCATCAAATCTATGAAAGCTGCAACAGTATTTGTTAGACTAAAAGGCATCGCAAGAAATTCATAGTGTCCATATCTTGTGTGGAAAGCAGTATTTGGCACATCTAAATTTCTTATTTTCAATTGGTGATATCCTGATGAAGGTCAATCTTTGCGAACACATTGGCACCTTTTATTTGGTCAAACAAATCATCTATTCGTGGCAAAGGATATCTGTTACATACTATGATTCGATTTAACTGTCGACAATCAATGCACAATCTCAAGGTGCCATCCTTCTTCTTTACAAACACTAGAGCACCC
The DNA here is from genome assembly GCA_037672795.1 of Lagerstroemia speciosa. Classification (NCBI taxonomy): domain Eukaryota; kingdom Viridiplantae; phylum Streptophyta; class Magnoliopsida; order Myrtales; family Lythraceae; genus Lagerstroemia; species Lagerstroemia speciosa. The sequence continues at coordinate 5,830,015 of CM075303.1, read as the reverse complement.
CAAGGTAACACTCTTGATCTAATGAATCCCTTTGCCAACAATTCTTGCAACTGAGCCTTCAATATCGTAAGTTCAACTGGGGCCATACGGAAAGTTGCAATGGAAATTGGTGCAGTACTAGGCTCTAGTTTAATGGAAAACTCAATCTCTCTATCAAGTGGCGACACATGCAGATCATCTAGAAACTCATCATTAAACCTACAGACCACTCGAATCTTAGCTATCTTTGGTAACTCTACTTCAGCAACCATGGCTTGCTAACGGAACACCCTTTTGATTGCTTTGATATAGGATCTAAAGCTAAATGGAACATTCTTTTGATCTTCGTGCCACTTAAGCTCAATCTCAGTTGGTATCTTGAATATAACAACAGTCATTGGATGCATAGTGAGAAGAAAGCCAATCCATACCCAATATAACGTCAAAATTCTGAATGTCCAGTGGAATCAAATGCACCAACATTTCTTTATCCCCAAACTGAATGACACACCCTCGATATAGCTTGTCAACTATTATTACACTTCCCCTAGTAGGTGTTGCTATGGACATATGAAAATCTAATGACGCTTGGGATAATGATGTGAACCAAGATACGAGCTTGAAGAAGGTAATTAAAGCCTTTCATGGTTTGATGATGGGAAGTTTAGGCGACAGAAGAAGAGGATATGCACATGTATACAAGTGATGGGCTAGTAGAATGAGTCATCATCATCCATGATATTTTAGATGAGGGCAATAATGAAGGCTATAGATTTTAGATGAATATCAAGAATGCAAGTGCTTAAAGAAATATATTTCAGCTGCATATCAAGAAAACAAGTATTTTTAAGAAACATATCTCAGCTATATATTAAGAGGAAGATAATTTTTAAGAAAGGACATTTGGAGAAGCTACAAGGGCAAGAACAACATAAGTTAATGCTAATATATTTAAGTTATCTGTCACTTTCCTCTTCCCCTTTGTTTAGTTCGAAAGATAGAGGCAATATTTCTTATTTCCTTAGAGGGTAACTCTTAGATTTGCTTTTTAATTAGTTTTCTATCCCATGGGGATCATCATTTAGGAAGGTTATTTTCATGTAAATATTCACTTTGGCCTATTTAAAGACCAGTGCTTAACCCTGGATGAATTTGGTACTCTGATTATTTATTAATAAAGTGCGAGATTTTATTTTCTTTATTTCTCTGAAGAACTAAATGAACTTATCGGAATTTTTCGTGGCATTCATCCTCGACTTACCAATCAACCCTTCCATAGTTGACTATGGTGTTTTCATCATACTAATGTTGTTACCTCTCTATAGGTAATGGGTCGGTTCCACTATTCGAGCTTGACAAGAACACTTCCAAGAGGCCTTAGTCGCAAACGGGTTTCGTCATATATTGGTGATATTCTTATCATAGTTGATAATGGTTTCATCACGTTGTTGGCTAGGTAAGCATAAAATAAATTGGCTTGTATTGCAAAATTTAATGATATGAATGAATGAGTAGAGTCAGGATCAATGAGTACTTGTGTTGTCCTACTGAAGAGAGTTAAGTTACCTATGACAATTGCTAGGGTAACATCTACATCATGCCTTAATAAGGTGAAGACCCTTCCTTGTGTCATGGGCTTATCTGTTTGGCTTGTTCTAGGAGTCAATTGGATTGCATTACTCATAGTTGATCCACTTCTATGCCCCCAGCAGCTCCTAGATCCATTCATCTACCCTCTTCCTTTGCTCGGAAATAATCTCCCTTTAATTTTGCTGCCTACACTGGCACTACCAATTGATGAAGTAACTCGAGGATAGTTTTGCTGCAAGTGTCCCTTCATTCCACATTAAAAATAAATTACATCTCTTCCAACTAGCAATGGGCAATAGTCTCTAGGAAGATTGAGTCTACCATGTCTTTCTCCTGATAAATGACTAGATGAGATTGGATTCAATTGATAAATTGATTTATAACTTGATGAACCAAAACAAATCTACCTCACTTTGAACTCCTGTAAGTTCCTTCGAAAATCAGATCATGTCAAGTTTTTCATTGTTGTCCCATTTCTATTATCTCATCCCTTAAATCTTGTTCAGCAATGAGAGCTGTGTTGTAGAATTAAAAAAATCTAGAAAGCTCAAAAATTGAAAGATGGGATCTTACCTCAATATTTAGGCCATTTAGGAACCGATTGCAACTTGCGGCTTCATCTAGGCCCAAGTGATGGTAGTTGTAGAGATCAGATCAAGTCTTCTCTTGGTCATCTCCCACCAATGTTTAGAATCTGCTATCAGCGTAAAAGCTACAAGGATCACTTCCTGTGTACCCAAAACTCCCATCATAGAGAAAAACTTTTCCATATCAGCAACCCAATTTTTTGCTACTTAAGGATTTTTTGTCCTTGAAAATGAAGGAGAACCCAACTTCCTGAAATTCTCATAAGGTATCCTCTGTTGATTAGAATTCACTTGTATAGCTGTTTGTCGCTGATAGGGGGCTGTCTGTGCTCAATTAACCGAGTTTGCTTCTCTACCATATGTGCCATCGCATCCAAAGTACCCTGAACATTTAAACTTCTCCCAGTGGGATGAATAAGGACTTCCTGAGAATGAGTTTGAGAGATTTGATCCTCTACTCAGACCTGAGATTCTTCTTGACCACTTGTACCCTCTCCAAGTCGGTATCTTGGTGGAACTCGACAAATATGCCTAGGCCTCATTGTTAATTCCCTATCCAAATATAAATGATATATAATTCACAAAATGGATAATAAATCAGTAACGAAATATTTATCCAATCACAAGGCTATGCGGGGATCATGCATCTACATTAGTCTATGGAATCTCCTAACCTAAGCTTTGATACCAAAATCATCTCGACTTGAAAATTTGGTAGAGTTTCCCATTGTTTTTATGATATTCTATATCAAACATAAACCTACTATAATATCCATGAAGATAATATATACTCCAACATTACATTCACCACCATAAGCATCCTTCCATTATCTAAAAATAATCTCAACTAAAAGTTCAGGTCGTAACATTATATATAGAACTATTATACCTCTAACTTACAGACCCTCAAAATCTATCTAGAAGTCACTAGCTTAGACAATTCTTCCAATTCATCAAGTCCATCAAGTCCCTGAAGCTTAGTGCACTGACCAAGTCTCAATTCTCTAAACGACTTCAGGGATGACAAATCACCCAATGTCTCAATGGATGCCTCCAAAATTTCCAAATATCCCAAGGCATGTAAACTGCAAATGCCTTCAATTTCAACCAGTTTTCTGCAACCACTGATTCCTAAAATATACAAAACACTCAACTTTGATAGATCTGCTATCTTCTCCAAATTTTCACAGGCAGAAATACGTAGATACTTCAAACATTTCGGCATTTTGAGGCCATCAAGTTTAGCTATCCTTGCACAAAAGGAAATAGACAGACTTCTCAAGTACAGTAGATCCCCAAGGCCTTCAATTTCCACAACTTCAGGGCAGCCGTGTAGCCTTAAATCTGATAAATTTTCAAGATTTGAAAGCTCAGTCAATCTTGCCAGGGAATGACAGCGTGAGATAGACAGCTTATAGCTTGATGTTGATCCCCAAAAATAAAAATGATAATTCTAGTGACTTGTCCTTCTGCATCTTAGTTGAAAAGAAAAATTTCACAGGGGGTGAGCTGAGAGCTCAGTGAGTACAAATTTTTAGAGTAGAATAATATTATAAATATAATTATTTACAAATCTCATACATTACAAAATCACAACAAGAATAGCAACGAAGATACCCAATCATACTATTTATGTAATGCATAGAATCAATCAATATAAACAATAGCTATAAGGTCACACTCCCTCTACGACAGAGTTATGATGGTATTGATACTTTGCTCTCCAATGATATCATACTCCTGTGAAATAATCAATATTAATCTTGATTCTAAACTCTTGGTGCTCTTCATCTACACACCACACACCTGCGAGGGCTACCTGTTCGCGATTAATTATCGTCCAAACGCAAGTGCTCGTGTTGAACGAGTACTATAGTGATGAGAACGAGTGTCGTCCCACAGAGACCTTATAAGAATTCAATTAATTACTGAAATTATAACAACTCTCCCTTATCCAAATAATCGATTATGATTAGAAGCAAGAAAATTAAAACGAGAATAGTAGATAATAAAATTTCAATCAATCAGAATTAAAGGCCCTAAGGATCACAACTTCACTTATTCTTAATCCCAATTATAGTTCCCTTCTACCTATGCCTTGAATTTGATTTCGTTGCTAACATAGGGTTCACTATCGTCTTACGCAGCTGTCGCTTGTAATAAGACCGTATCCTCAACTAGTCAATCCACTCTATGTCTAGGCGATCAACAAGTTAGGACCCATTAATGATCAAACCTAATTGGCTACTTAGGGTGATCAGGTATATGTCTATCCTTTTCACTTAAAATCCCGTTTTTCGATGTGGATTAACCCAAGCTATGCTTTCCCTGGCTTAAACTAGAATTCCTCTATTGAGTTCAACTAGATTACCGGATCAACTTAATTGGTGGCCAGTCAATTAAATCGCATTAAGTCCGAGACAAGCATAAGCAACTTAATCAAATCCATAGACAGGAGAAGTAAACTAACAATCAAGATTGACAAAAAAGATCCATTGATCACCTTAGGAAAAATATAATTAGTTCATAATGAAAATTGAGTCAACCATCGACATAATCAAGGAATACATGAAGTAAACTAAAGAGAAAAGAGAAGAAAACTCTAATCCAGTAGCAAGTTGCAATCCCGTATTCAAGATCTCCCCTTTCACTTGTTGTCGACTTTTTCCTGCTGGATGTCGGTGCTGTCTCTCTAAAAGAAAAGAGATAAAACTAAATTCTAGATGCTTCGATAGATAGATGTCCTTCACATTGCCAAAATACTTCAATATATAGATTGATTCCATATCTCTCAAGATAAGATATTCCGATGATATCTTTAGTTGCTCCCGTGAGATCTTTATATATTCTTCTTTCCCTCCTTTCTCAGAGTCAATCCTATCCAAAATATCACGAAAGTCTCGGTCTTTAAAATCTTGGCGTCCATAACCCCGCTACCTGCCACGGCACACGCCTTGGCACAAAGCATCAGAATGCATACTGTGAAGGTACACCTCGGCACATGCCTCGACAAGTCGTGCTCGTTAGTCTTCTGCCCTTGTGTGCCTGAGCGCATGCCTTGGCGCATCTTTTTGGACTTCACCATACTTCAACTCTTGGTTCCCGTGACTTCCTATAATCAAATAAGCTCTAATTAAGCATTTGAAATTGAAGCATCACAAAATACTCAAGGAACATCCAAAATTCAATTAAACTCAAGAGTCTACATTGGTGTAAGGCCAAAAAGTGTGTACAAATATGTAATGTTTGTAGAGTTAACACTACCCATTATCCTCGGTGGTCAGAGCAATTTCAAATTATCTTTTTTTTTTTTATATTCCGTCGGATACCTACAGTCGATTAAATCTCTACATTTTCACTTTTATTTATATTTACTTTTGTCTTTTTTGACCCATTTCTAATCTACCGATTATGGTTTGGACTTGAACAGCGTATGCATGTGGAGTTGGAGCTCGAGTGGCTGAGCAGAGCAAGTAAATCCAAGATCGATGGTGGTTGGCCTGACGCAATCCAAGGTGGAGATTTGATGAGATTATCTCGCACCAAATCAAATTCTTGTAGGACCTAAAGATTTAGTCTAATAAGTGGAAATCGTGAAGGAAAGAGACATTATATTTTGAATTTGAAATATTCTAATTTCATAGAATCTCATCTCAAATCAAATTGGAATATTTTCTAGGAGATAATTAGAAAATATTTCATATCTTTTTAATTATGTTAGAACACTGTATATAGGATCGAATAGAGTCTTATAAGACAATGTAAGGAATCTTACAGGTGATCATTCTGATAAATTTCTCGATAATACCAGACCATGAAAACTTGAGAGATCAAGTTTGAGACTCTTTTCCAAGCGAAGTTCTCACAAGTTCTTGTGTATGGGATTTGGAATCCCCGTGAAGTTGCAATCTCTTATCTTAATCTAGGGGATTGTTTGCTTTGTGTCCTAGAAGTTTCCCTCAATTGAGGAATTTACCACATAATTTTGATGTCGTGTTTAACCTTTTACTTCTTAGTTCTTTCTGCTGTATCATTCCATAAATTCCGACATCTTGATATGGGAATTATCTCAACGCTTCGACCAGCTGAAATTAACTAGTGGTTGATCATTACTTGCTCCTTGCAATCAAGAACTGCGGACTCTGATGCACATGCTGCTTCAGTTACTGCATCATCCACATGAATAACTTGCCAAGACTGCTCCTCACGGGCTGCAGATTGACTACTACATGATAGAGCTGATGGTCTGCTCCTTATTCGTACCATTGGACGACCTTTTTCAACTTTCACAAGCGGTGCCAAATGTTGTGTCCAAAATATTTCACCAACTATAGGGGCGGTTCCCCTTATCCTTTCAACTTGTTAACCGTTCTCTAACTGCTCCCCCCTTCTCTGGTTTTGAATTCCATGGGCTTGGGTGCCTTCCTGGGCCTACTGAAGCTTCCTCGTGCCGTGGGCTTTGAGATTTCGACCCATGGCCCATCGCTAACCAATTGCAATTTGCACTTAAACCAAATGTATGAGAAACCGTTCGTCACATTTGAACTAACTCAACTTGTCTGTGAAAACAGTATTTAAAATATAAAAACTTTTTAAAAGGACATAGTCGCATCGAGCAAATTTTTCAAAAGAAGCCATTGAGGATGCTAAATCTATTAATCAATGTACCTCCGGATGGTACATCCCAAGGTATCTCTCTAGAAGTTATGGCGGTGAATGATTTAATTTACTGTTTTCATTGAAAAGGATTTTCATAACACATGTTGCCGTTGAATGAATAGGTGCTTGATGATTTGCTAAATTTGAGCTACTGTCATAAAGGTCTTTGGGACATAAGACTGGCTACCTGTTTTATTTTCACGGATTATGCACGTGTGAAACTGAATGAATCCATAATATTTGACCAAACATATATGTGCATATCTTGATTTTACGTTTTACTCATTACTGTACTGAAGTATTAAAGTGGGCATGCAGAGAGTTCGAGAAGTTAGAGTGCCGTTGTTGGGTAAAAATCTATTCATGGTCACTTTTACGTAGGCTGAGAAAGCAAACAGTGCTTTACCGGGAGGCCTTTGGTCCATTAATGGTTCCTACATGAATTTGAAAGAGTGGCAAGTGCGTAAGAGGTTCGAGGATATTGAATTTGAAATGATTATGGTATGGATGCGGATTCATGGATTAACACCAGAATTCATGAGTGCTAATAATGCTCGTCTATTGGGTCAAAAAGGTTGGTGAAGTGATAGAAATTGATAAGAAAGAACGACCGCATTTTGGGAGGCAATATATCTTTAAGAGTATAAACATGAGTGGCATTGGATGTTACATAGATTTAGTGAGGGGATCTTGGGTGGAACCACTATTTGGTGAGGAGTTTTGGCTAGAATTTAAATTTGAGAGACCATCTTTATTTTATGCCAAATGTGGAAAGATAGATCACACTGAGAGTTGTAGTATGGCCATTGTCAAGGAAAATATTGGTCTTTATGGAGCCTAGCTACAAGCTCCTCAAACTAAGGGGAAGGAGTTGACTTTTATAACATGTTTGGTTCACTGGAATGAAATATGCGGGGAATAGACTTAGTCAGAAATAGACTTGTGGTAAGACAATTTATATCAAGATCTTTGATTGACTGGAATATAAGTTGTGAATATGGAATATAATTGTTATTACGAGGTTTAGTTGTGTTGATTAGGAAATAGAATAGATAAGAAATTGCAAAAAAAAGGGGGGGAACTACACCCGACACAGAAACTGCATGTTTTTTAAAATACTATTAAATATTGTTACTTTTATGTAGAAAATTAATTTATAATTTAAAAATATTTTCTAAAAAATAATATTTTAAATTTATAAATTTATTAACGTTTTTATTTTAAAAAAATACAAAATAACAATAAATAATTATGAAAAATGTTAAAAATAAAAATTTTAAACATATAAATATATTGTAGACAAGTGATAATAAAAAAGACGAAACTGTCCGGATACAGAAACTAATATATACTTTCTTCAACTTTTACTTCATAATATTTTTATACAGAAAATAAATAATAATAAAAAAATTTTAAAAATTGTTTAACTATAAAATCTTAAATAAATAAGTGAAATAATGATATATATGCAAAAATATAAAATAATAATAAATACAAATATATTTGACAAAATAAACTTTCAGCATCTAAATACTAACCCATATACAATAGAAAGTAATTACCCTGATACATAAACTAATTTTTTTCAAATTTTAAAATTAAATGTTAAATAAATAAATAAAATAATATTGTATATTAAAATACAAAATAATAATAAATAATTAGGAAAAATATTTGAAAAAATAATAACATCTAAACACTAATCCATATCTCTGTATTCTTGAAATAATAGCGTAATTCCTATAATTTAAATATTTTAGTAAAAATAGTTGATAAAAAAATATTAAAACTAACTAGTTGAAAAATAAACTTCATTAAACATCATAAAGGCACCCATACAAGTTGTTCATGCACAAACACTAAAAAAATGGCTACAACAGTTGTTCATATTAAATATCATAATAAAACTTGCTCATCATTCAATCATCTTCAAGGAAGTCTTTGACCATGTCTTAGTGGTCCTCTAAGACACAACCAAAAAATAGGAGTAATTGACTGGGATTTTTTTTTTCTAAATTTTTAAATTGCTTGGTTCTCTCTACTCAAGTGAAGCCATTAACCTCATGAAGTGCCCTAGGAAATTCAAGCAACTTCTCTCGTACAAGATCATAATGGATACTCTTTGAAAACATAGCAAATGTGCCCTCGATCTTATTTCCAATTTCATTCATAACTTCTTGTAGTGGCGTGTGATCAAATTTATGCTTTCATTTGCTTGCAGAAAAAGCACTTCCTCCTATAGTTGGGGAACTTGAACAGCAACCGTAGGAAAATCCTACAAGAATGCTTGCATCGGTAGACTCAATCGGCCCTGCTCTTCCTCCCCTTCTCCTCTTTCTCTTCTTGCATCTTCTAGATTCATCTCCTCCATAATATTATTAGCTCCCTATGCATCTTTCCCGATTGCTTGATCCTTTATATAGATAAGTGATAGCTCTTCACAAAATTGGAAACTTCTAGTCCTAAATGGTGCAGCATCTTTGTGACTTTGAAAAGAATACTCCAAAACATTAGCTTTTATTTTCCAACAATTTTACATAGAGAACAAACATAGCAATTGTTAGTAATATGTATATATTGCAATGTAAGCATCCCAAACAACATTCCCTACGATCACCATCTTCCATGCATCGTCCCATCCGAAACTAGATGTATGAGGCCCGTACATCGTATCATATACAAGACTCCACTCTTTTTTCAGTCTTTAATTGGGATTTGACGTGGGTTTTTTCCTTTAACCCACAGTTAGTTAACTTCACAGCTAGCATTTTCCCTAGTTCGAGAAAGTAATCAAATTTGAAACCAATTTCTGTATTGAATGTACCTGAATTTCTTAACTTAACCATACAAGGAATGAAGTCAGCATTTGCATTTAAAGCACACTTTCTCTTACTTGCCCTACTAACTTGTGAGTTCATATAAACTAAACTCCCTGCCATTTTCTACAAAGAGAATGCGTTTGAACAATCTTAAAATTGATATCCAATCATCAAAATTTATTTGAATAAGAAATATGCTTATCAAGCAGATCTCACAAATTGAAAGCTAATCACAAGAAAGAATAAAAGTAGAATGAGAGATATCATTAATGATCTCCAACTCAATCAAGGGAGAAATGTCTTAATTAAAACAAGACATCCACATCATCATTAGAAAGCTATGACGCTTACAATGAAAAATAGCCTAAAAGTTCCTCGCAACTTATGAGTAACTAATAAGTACTCTAAGACCTCCACTCATTAAATAAATCATCTGCCAATTGCTTCCTCCAATGAGTCCATGTATTAGTAGTTTGGATTTTCATAATATGCTCTACATCTTTGTTGTGAATATCTCCATCTACCTCATTTACAAGCTCCTCCATCAAAGCAACCATCATCTCTCTCCAAATAAAATTGTGGAGCAAACAACAAGTATTGATAACCTGATCATGTACTCTAACCGGATAAAATGATGGACTCTTAAGAATAGCCCATCGTATCTAAAGCAAGCCAAAACACCTCTTAATAATATTAGTGGTGGATGCATGTCTCATTTGAAAAGCTCTTCTACATTTCTTGGTTGATGTTCTTGCTGTGACTTATTCAAGTGATATCACTGACCTCTAAAAGGTGCCAAAAAGCACTCACAATTCGTATACCTAGGATCTACTAGGTCAACCAAGTTGTAACAACCTATAGTTGAAAGCAAAGGTCATTCAATATACTATGCATGTTGCCTTTTTATTATGAAAACATTCAAAAAAATTATTAGTCACCACTAGGCATCTTAAGTCCATGTTCACTGTTTAAAACATCTCTAACACTCTTCCATCAGTGTCATAACCTTCCCAACCAAGAAGAACATATCAAAACTGCATGTCCAATGTACATGCACCTAATACATTTGTTGCTGTTTCACCATTACAAGTCCTATATCTAGCTTTATCAACAAATAATACTTTGATTTTAATATAAGTCCCACCTAGAGCACCCAACAATTTTACAAGCAAAAACCACAATGACAAGTTAGTACATAGATTACTTCTCAAGCCTATCATATAAAATATGATCACTTTGACTACTTGAAGTCACTTCCAATGCGAATCTTCACAGCTAGCAGCAATAGGCTATGGTTTCATGCATAAATAATGAGCTAGACGTAGAGGTGCTTTAAGACAATTGTGAAAATATCAACTGACAATTTTCCTAGACCTCCCAAAATGATGCTCCATATTTCTCATAGCTTTTAAACCCCCAATCTCTTGAAGTATTTGACATCATTTGAAGAATGTATTCCTATACATTCTAAATTGTTTAGTACAAGTAATATCATCAGCATGAACAAGCTTCCGAAGATAAGATACTCCCTATTCTTATAATGGCTTAAGTTATAAGGCATAATATGATTGGCCTAGATTTGTCTTTTCTAACTATCTCTGATATTACGTTTATCAAGGTTCTTATAATAACATAAATTTGAATCCACATTGCTATAACAACAATCTTCTCGTTTTGTCGGCTCAAACTCAATGATCCATGACTTCAAAACCCTTAACAGAAGCAGTACAATTTAGAAGTATGGATAATCAATAACAATATCCATTAAACAAGTAGGGTGTGCTAGTTCTTTATAGTAAAAGCATAATTGCCATGGAAGCAATGACCTCAAATTTCTTCACTACATCTACCAAACATCATGAATATCTCTGACCTTTCAACTACATTATGTGGTTGTTAATTTTTATCAGAGATCATGTATAAATAAATTCATTTGTTATGTTAATTCTTAAAAAGACCGATTAAATCAGCGACCAAGTAAATAACTTGATACAGGCGGCTTGCATTTGTAAAGACTGATTGAATTAGCGATAAAATAAATAAATCAATATAGATAGCTTGCATTTGGGCAAACATAGATGAAATTAAAGGCCATACAAGCAAATCAATCAGCATTTGGGGAAACATAGATGAAATTAAAGGCCAGACAATAAACCACAACTTGTATTTGGCAAGCACAGATGAAATTTGTGACCATACAAACAAATTGATACAGACAACTTGCATTTGGGTAAATGTAGATAAAATTAGTTGGTAGATAAAATTAGTTGGTATACAAACAAATCAATGCAACATTTGGGAAAACACATGGAATTAGCGGCCATACAAACAAATCAATATATTTGGGTAAATACAAATGAAATTAGAGGCTAAACAAGCAAATGTTAGGACTTAAACTCTCATGAAGTTCGAGAACGAATCTAGTAGAGGGTGCGTACATGGATAGTTGTTGATGGTAATAAGAGTAGTGAAAGTGACACAATGGAACTTCGCAAATGTAAATAGGATTGGATTCAGTTTGGCTCTTAAGGATGACCCAGGAGCTTGACGATGATGGCCATAGAGCTTGATGATGACCAACAGCATAACTTGCCGACGACGAACGACTGATCTTAAGCAACCGAGATACGTTATGAAGAGGAGGCTCGCCATTAGATGACAATGTAGATCATGATGAGGGAGAGGTGAAGGTGAGAAAGCGAGGTTCAGGTTTCAAATGAACAATAGTTTTTGTGGGCTCTTAGGTTTACTGAATGAAAGCAAATAAATTTGAAGGGCATTATAGACATTTAAACCTTTATTCCACATAAGCATTTCCTAGCCCTGACAATTTTGTAAGGATTATTGTAACTTCCCCTATTCCTCTTCTATTCCCATTCAGAAGTCATATTCTGCATAACCAATGAATCAAACATTGGAGTAACTATTCCGCAAAATAGTTACTCTGCATAATGGTTTTCTAGCAAACCAAGCATGCCCTTAATGAGGGGAAGATCAGTAGTAGGTCTAATGGGGATGTGTGTGGGGCAGGTCAGAGTGGATAGCAAAGATGAACTAGAGGAGGTTGTGCGAGCAGCAGCTGTGGAAGAGGAAGCGAGAAAGAATAGGGATAATGAAAGTGGACATACAACTTACGTGGAGGTTATTGCAAATGCTATGAAGGATAGGGAAGAGAAACTAGATAAAAAGTTTGAGTAGAGAATTGTGGTAAAAGGTAGAAGTGGTAGTATAGGCAATGGGGAGAGGTCATCCATGGAGAATGAGCGGTTGTAGTGTGAGAAGGATATTCAATTTAAGAATATAGTGGAAGTGTTATTTAATGCAGAAGAGGGGACTTAGTTTCTATAGTGCCATTTAAGTTGGAATATATCTTGGAGTTATAATAATCTAGAACTGAAGGGGAATTTAGTTTCTGTAGGAATGTTAGAAATAGGTCTAGGATGCAGTGTGTTAGTCTTGAGTAGGTGAAGGGTAAACCATGTCAGATAGTGGGAAAGGTTGAAGGATGTAAGAGAGGTAATAAGGTGATGAAGTAGGTGTCTAGTGGGTTTGTGGAGATTAAAGTTGATGTTGTAGAAAGGGATAAAATAGGCTATGGTGGTTGGGCTAAAACAACCACAAACGGACAATGATTGCATTACACTAGAATTATCAAGGGCTGAGGTCCCCCTTGATAGTAAGAGCATTGAAGGGCCTTGTAAAAAAGTAGGCCAAACATTATTTGCCTTTCGGAAACAAAAAATAAGAAGGAAATGGTAGAAAAGGTTAGAAAAGGGGGCTTGATTTGCGTTTCATGCCTATGTTGATCCTGTTGGGGTGGGAGGTGGTTTGGCACTTTGGTGGAAGGTTGGACTCTGTTAACAGGTAAGAGAGAAGTCAAAACATTCTATTGAATATGAAAAATTGTTTAGCGTTCTTAACCCCTAATTCTAATTACCTACTAAATTGAAAAGACAATAATACCCCTAGAACATGCATAAAAGTTTTCTAACACTTCCCCTCAAGTTGGATCATAAATATCCTAGGCTGCTAGCTTGTTACAAATATAATCAACTCGAGTACCTCCCAAAAACTTTGTGAATAGATTGGCGATTTCTGAGGTCACATGATTGGTCTATATTATATTCTTTGCAATCTTCTCACGAATAAAGTGGCAATCGACTTTGATGTGCTTTGTTCTCTCATGAAATACTAGATTTGATGCAATATACATGGCTGCTTTGTTGTCACACATTAACTCCATAGGCGGAGAATGTTCAACACCAAGTTCCTGCAACATACTCTTCAACCATATCAACTCACAAGTAGTATGGGCCATAGCTCTATATTCAGATTCCGCACTAGATCTGGCCACCACAGATTGCTTCTTACTTTTCCAAGAAACCATATTACCACCGACAAAAATACAATATCCTGTAGTTGACCTCCTATTCAAAGGAGAGCCAGCCCAATTCGCATCAGTAAAACCTTGTATGAGAGTGTGACCATGATCTTGATATAATAGGCCTCTACCAGCATTCTTGAGATATCGTAGAATACATAGAATAGCTTCCCAGTGACTTGTCTGTGGTGAAACTAAAAATTGACTGACTGTGCTAGTGGCAAAACAAAGGTTAGGTCCAGTAACTGTTAAATAATTTAATTTCCCAACTAGCCTTCTGTACATTCTAGGATTATCTAACAATTCTTCGTGATCAACTGCAAGTTTAGTATGAGGATTCATAGAAGTATCAATAGGTTTTGATCCTAACATTCCTGTTTCAGTCAATAAATCAAGAACATACTTCCTTTGTGATAGAAAAATACTTGATTTTGCTCTTGCAACTTCAATACCCAAGAAGTATTGCAACTGACCTAAGTCTTTAGTGTAGAACTCACTCTGTAAGAATAACTTCAATCTTTGAAGATCGCTGTGATCATCACCAGTGATCACTATATCATCCACATACACAATCCACCATATTTTACCCAAACCTGAGCAATGATAGAAAACAGAATGATCAACCCCACATCTTTGAAGGCCAAATTTAGTCACACTCTCACTGAACCTGCCAAACCATGCCCGAGGAGATTGTTTCAACCCATACGGTGATTTCTTCAAACGATAAACTAACTAAGATTCCCCCTAAGCAACAAAGCTAGGAGCTTGCTCCATGTAAACTTCTTCCTCAAGATCTCCATGTCAGAAAGCATTTTTAACATCCAGTTGATATAATGGCCAGTGGAAAGCAGCAACAAGAGAAATAAACAAGCGAATAGAAGATAATTTAGCAATAAGAGAAAAAGTATCGGAATAATCCACACCATATATATGAGTGTAACCTTTTTCCATGAGTCGTGCTCTCAAACGATCCATAGTACCATAAGGATTGACTTTGACAGTATCCACCCATTTGCAGCAAACTGTAGATTTCCCTGTAGGAAGTTCTACTAATTCCCAAGTACCATTTTGCTTTAAGGCATTTGTTTCCTCATCCATAGCTTCTTTCCACCCAATGTGAGACATGGCTTCACTAAGATTTAGAGGAATAGGTATGGATGATAACGAGGTAACAAAGGAAAAATACGATGGAGAAAGATAGGCATATGACACAAAGTTGGATATGGGATGAAAAGTACAAGCACGTTTACCTTTACGGGTTGCTATGGGAAGATCTAAATCAGTCGAAACGGGATTTGAATTTGAAGGGGAGGTAAAGATTGGTGGAGCATCTGAATCTACCAGTGCAGTTGAACGTGGACGCCGACTGTAAACCTGCAAAGTAGGAGGAATAGGCATGGAAGCAATAGATGGAGATGAAGTGTCAACAACAGGACATGGAACAGGAAGGGTTGCAGGGAAATGTTAATTTAAATTAGAATATTGATGAGACTCAGTGTAAAACGGGTTAGATTCAAAGAAAGTAACATTAGCACAAGTGAAAAATTTATGCAAACTAGGACTATGACACCTATACCCTTTTTGAGAGCGAGAATATACTAGGAATAAACACTTGAGGGCGTGAGGATCTAACTATCTATACCTGGACGAAACTGATGGACAAAACAAACACATCCAAATATACGAGGAGGTAACTGAAATAGACACTCTTGACGAAATAGAATCGTATGAGGAGATTACCATATAATACGGAGGAAGGCATCCTATTTATAAGATAGCAAGCTGTAAGAACTACATTAGCCCAAAAGGATTTTGGAACATTCATTTGGATCAATAAACACCGAGTGATTTCAAGGAGGTGCTTGTCCTTTCTTTCTGCTACTCCATTTTGTTATGGAGTGTGAGGACAAGAAGATTGGTGAATAGCACCAAAATCAACCATGAAAGTATTGAAAGCAGTGGAAAAGTATTCTCGTGCATTATCGCTACAAAGAATTCAAATAGGCACGTTGAACTGTGTTTGAACCTCGGCACAGAAGAGCGAAATATAGAGAATAACTGAAAACGATCTTTCATTAGATAAGGCCAAGTAACCCTTGAGTAATCATCAACAAACATCACAAAATATCGAAAACCTAACTTTGAGGCAACACAACTCAGACCCCAAATATCAGAATGTACAAATAGAAATGGAGTTGATGCTCAACTACTAACACGAGTAGGAAAATGAACACGGTGATGCTTTCCTAATTGACATGATTCACATTCTAAAGACGAAACATGACTCAAACTAGGTACCGATATCTTCAGCTTCTCTAGAGATGGATGACCAAGATAGCAATGAATTCTCAAAGGTGAAATGGATACTGAGCAGGCAGTCGGAGAAGCACATTCCTTGAGATAATAAAGACCATTAGATTCACACCCTTTGTCAATCATCGTCTCCGTCTTCAAATCCTGGATAATAATAGAAACAGGAAAGAATGTAACAGAACAATTTAAATGCTTAGTGAGCTTACTAACAAACATAAGATTAAATGGAAACTTAGGAATATATAAGATTGAAGACAAAGAGAATGATGGATTAGGTTGGATGGTTCTGATCCCACTAACAGCAATAGTAGACCCATTTGCTAAGGTTACAACTGCGAAGTGACTTAGAATGACAAAGATTTGAAAACAAATGGGATGTACCTGACATAGACTTGTGGCGCCGGAATCAATAACCCAAGGTTTAGAGGTAGAAGAGCTAGGACAATGGCTTAGATAGGCTGTAGGGTTACCTAATTGAGCGAGAGAAGCAATAGGAAGAGCCGCCTTTTGAGCTACTTGGCACTGAAGGAATTTGGAGTATTCTTCTATAGGTAGTGTGACCATATTAGATTTCTCAACCTTTGGCTCTGAATGATTAGTCAGCATTAGCAACATTAGCCAATCGAGGTGGCCTACCGACTAAATCCCAACACCGTTCACGGGTATGGCCATCAAGTCCATAGTGAGTGCACTTGTGAAGTGGTCCTCTACCACGTCCTCTACCACCATGATTATCTCGTCCATGAAAACTTCTCCCACCTCTATGAATTTCATAATAGTCCATAAGAAGTGCTGATTTCTCACTAATAGGCATGTTGTGGCTTGAAGAGTTGCTGGAGGAAGTACGAAGTACTCGAGCATATGTTTCGGCAAGTGAAGAAAGATCTGCTTCCCCTAAGATTTGAGCTCTCACTGGCTCAAACTCTAGGTTCAAGCCTGCCAAAAACTTGATAACAACCATTTGTTCTCTCTGTTTTTGCATTGCACGGACATCAGCAGAAATTGGTTGGATAATATTTAGCTCCTCATACAAGTGTTTTAACTCAGCAAAATACTTAGTAATAGATTTTTCTGTCTGCTCAAACTTGAAAAATACTTTAGATACATCGTAAATGCATGTGAGATTACTAGAATAAAGTAATCTAACATAATCCCATATCTCCTTACAAGTTTCCAAATGACCACACATATTAGCTATTTCTGGCTCCATAGAATTTTGCAACAAAGGAACAAGTTGAGCATCTTCACAACTCCACTTTTGATTGTTAGATGCTTCTGCAAGATGATCCTCCTTTCCTTGACCCCGAAAGAATAACTTAACAGTTCTTGACCATCGTAACTAATTGCTACCATTTAACCTACGAGTTGTAATCTATTGAGGAATAAGGGGCACAACAGCTTTTGACTCCACATAGTCTCCCATGTTTATTCACACAAAGATTCTCACACTAACACTTCACAAACTACTATGAAACTCAAAAACTTCACAGATTATGCACTAGAAGCACCAAACAGAGGGAAAACACTGCACATTACTCAGCAAACTAGGGTTCCTAGTGCATACCAACTCACCAGCAACAGGCACAATTCTGTCCGTACAATTCCATACAGTCTGTACGCGTGATCCAACAACCGGGATGTGAAAAACTCAAGTAGTTTAGCGCAGTCAGTACAATGTCCGTACGATGTCTGTACAAGTCCGCAACACAAACTTTCTTCTACTGCAATAATCTCCTGTTCTCCTCTCTAGATTCTAGGGTTTCTCTCTTGAACCTTACCATGTTAACAGGTAAGAGAGAAGACAAAATATGCTATTGAATCTGAAAAACTGTTTAGCATTCTTGACCCCTAATTCTATTTACCTACTAAACTGAAAAGATAATAATACCCCTAGAACATACATAAAAGTTTTCTAACAGACTCATATTAATAAATATGAGTGCAACAAAAATTTTTGACATTATTAAGCAAGGAATTGGGAATGAATTTGAAGAATATGACTTTTGTCTATGCTGAATGCAAGCTAATCTGGTGGTGCTTGGAGTTCAGAGAGAAATTTGGTGAACTTGGATTTGCTTAGAACACTTTAATGATATTGTCTATGACGAAGAAAAGGAAGGTCGGAGTTTCAAATAGAAAAGAACAATGAGGAGCTTTTGAAAGCTAATAGATGATCTAGAGCTAGAGGATCGGGTATGGAGAGAGAGATTTACTTGGATGAATAATAGGGAAGAAGGGGATTTGGCAATAGAAAGACTTGAGAGAGTTCTATGTTTAGCATAGTGGAGAGAAAAATTCCCGAAGACACATGTTATACATTACAACTTTATAGGGTCAGATTCATGTCCCTTAAATTTTAGATTCTAGTTGGTCTAAAGGGAGAGGGAGGGATAATACCATAGAAGTTATATTTTAAATATACTTTCAGACCTTAAAATTGAGCTAAGAACATGCATTCCACATGTTATTTTGTTGAAATAGGCTGAAATGTGAGTATTTATGCTCCTTAGGAGGTTAATATCCATCCTCTAAGTTTATCTAGGTGTTTTCAAGACTTACTCAATAGGAAACAAGCCAAATAAGATATCAACGAAAAGTTTATCGTGTCAAGAGTCCAACGCATCACACCATGCATGATTTGGAGCTAAAATGAGGAAGTTATGGCCAAGTGAAGTAAACTGTGCGGAACTGACTCAGCAGACCGTGGTCCATAACCACGGTTTACTAAGGATCAGCGAGGGAAGAAGACTTCTACCGCAGTCTACTAAGCAGACTAGTGGGACCCAAGATTTCCTATCCCACACTGACCAAACCAAGCTTGGAGGAGGTGGACATGCCCTATAAATAGAGGTGTACCCCCACAAGGTTTAAAAAAAGGGAGAGCTTTTCACAAAAAGGCAAGGTCTCGGACAACGTTCTTGGCAGATTAAAATCACGAAGCCAGGGCGTCAGAACAAGGGTCGTGGGTAGAAGAGCTAAGGAATCAAGCTCATCATTAGTGTTTGAGACTCCATCTACCTTTGTCTCCTTTCCCTTCATTTCAGTTTTGTAACTTTCAAATCCGATGAACCTGTATTGCAACGTAACCATGTCCGGATAGCTTTTATGTTCTAGGATAGTAAGTGGATCTTAGCATTTATTTCATCCATGAATTGAACTTTTATCGCCTTATCTATGAAGATGTTCTATTTCCTTTATGTTTACTATACTTCATGTATTTATTGATGTTTGGCCAACTCAATAAATCGACCTAAGGAATGGTGAGGAGCCACGAGAGTGAGAATTCCATCGCCTAAGTAAATATAGCCTAAGAATAACAGTACCAAGAGGTAGGTTAGTTATTGTAAGAATAGAAGAGACGTGTGAGAAGGCCCGAGAAGTAGCCATCACCCTAGGAATCCCGACACAGTTACGAACATGACCCTTTGGTCCCTTAATTCTAACTACCTAGAGATAGAGTGCGTTAGGATCATCCTAGGGATACATCCTAGTTGCAGCGAGAGTCGGATTAGGTGACTTTAAAACCCCTGCATAGGTAAAGAGAAGGCTTGACTTGATCTGCTTAATTAAGTCCAAGAGTATTGAGATAGATCTGAGTAAAATTGAACCCCTAGGATCCTTTTCTTGTTGAGTTCGTATAAAGCTATTTCCGTTGTCCTTAGACTTTTCACTTTCACTTCTTTTCTTGCTATTTTTGCATCCTCTCAATTATTGTATGGTTTGGCTTGGTACTTTGTGCTCTAAGTTCGTGCTCGATAGGCTTTGATCCTCGTGGGAACGATACCTGCTCATTGGGTTTACTACTTGCGGTCTGTCCTCTTGTGGGCTGATAGCAAACAAGTTTTTGGTGCCATTGCCAAGGAGAAAAGTGTATCTATCGATCCGAATTGAAGCATTTGACTTCAACCAAACAATTTACTTTTCTTTACCTTTTCCTTGTTTTCTAGTTTCTCGGTGTATGAGTAGGAGTTCTCAACAAGACTTGCTACCGCTTGATTCGGAAATAGAGCGAACCCTCATTCGGAGAAGGCAAGAACAATCACTTGCGGAGATTTCTTCTTCTCATAACATAGAGGAGTAGCAAGACAACCCCGCACTTAGGATGAGACACTATGTGAGACCGCAAAGGGACAACCGATCAAGTATCGCCAAACCAGCTTTACAAGAGCACACGTTTGAAATTAGATCGGCGATACTCCAAATGATTCAAACAACATGCTCGTTTAGTGGCGGATGTAATGAGGGCAGTCATTCCCATCTTGCTACTTTTAATGATTAATGTGATACTTTTAGACAAAACAGGGTTCCTCAAGATTATATTAAAATGACTTTATTTCCTCTCTCTCTTAGGGACAAGGTAAGGACATGGCTTAGCTCATTCCCACTGGGATCCCTAAATAGTTGGGACATCATCGTGGAGAAGTTCCTTACAAAGTATTTTCCACCCTCCAAGACGGCTAAATTGAGAAGCGATATCATGTCATTTAAGCAACTTCCAATGGAGACCTTGCAGGAAGTATGAGAATGTTACAAAGGCTTATTGCACAATTGTCCACATCATGATCTCCTGGTGTGGTAAGTGATAAACACCTTTTATAATGGAATTTTTGATGCCTTACAAACTTATATTAACACTGTTACAGAAGGTACGATACTTGAGAAGACACCCGAGGAGGCATAGGACCTCATTGAGGCATTAGCGGCAAACGGGTATCGAAGCGAAACATGGCTCAAAAAGGGACAACTGGAATCCACTCGATAGATGCCCTAACCACCCTCTCGGCTAAAATGGATGCCTTAATGGCAACCATGAAGTCACAAGGAACCGAAGACTACCTGATGGAAGCCGGGCATGAGGAGGCAAATTTTGTGGGAAGCAACCCGAGGAATAATCCATATTCAAACACTTACAATCCAGGTTAGTGACATCACTCCAACTTTTCATATGCTAACAACCAGCCAACTCAACCATTGGGTTTCCAATCGATGCAAAAGCTGACACCAAATGACTCCGAACTAATTGCAAAACCAGAAAATGCCTTTCTTGAGCTTATGGTGGCTAAGAAAACACTAATGTAAGTGTACAATCTAACACTAATAGCACTGTTACCTTGCAGGCACAAATGAAGAACATGGAAACTCAACTAGGACAAATTGCTCAAGTCGTTGGAGTTCGGACATAAGGATCACTTTCGATCAACAATGTGACAAATCCAAGTGGAGGTGGATCTGAGCACTTTAATGCCATCACACTGAGGAGTTGGAAACAGGTAAGTTTCAACCTCAACTAGCCCAATGTCGAAATAGAAGAACAGAGCCCTTCAGCACTTGATAAAACAACGAAGCACACCGTGATGTCCCAAGAGCCACAGCGGTTAGAAGGTATCCAGTGAGCAATCTAGCAGCATTTGCACCATAGTCAAGAGGTTCCAGCAAGTGGTCTTAGAGTTCCCTACAACTGAGACCACAGAGACACCAAGCAGACCAGTAGGTAGTGGAGACCAACACACCTTGGTACCCAACAATCACATCGCAATGCACCGAGACCAGAGCAACCAGATTGGCCCAACCAACTATAGGGCAGAGAGGAGCAACCCAACACCAGCAAAACTAACCTGAGGGAAGGAAGCCAGTGCCAATAAGCCAACTCGGGAATACCCTCCGTTACCATATCCACAAAGAGCAAAGTGGGATCAATCCAAGTTTTCATTTCATAAGCTTTTAGATACATTCCGTTAACTGCGCATTAACATCCCTTTTGCATAAACCTTAGAGCAGATGCCGAGCTATGCCAAGTTCATGAAGGATATCCTTTCACGGAAGAGAAAGCTTGCTGATTACAAGACGGCTGCGCTAATAGAAGAGGCAAGTGCAATCCTTCAATAAAAACTTCCCCCAAAGCTCAAAGATCCAGGTAGTTTCACAATCCCTTCCTCGATGGGTAAAGGCTTTGAAGGTGAGGCATTATGTGACTTAGGTGCTAGCATTAATCTCATGCCTTATACTGTATTCAAGGAACTAGGAGTAGGTGAGGTTAAGCCAACTACAGTAACATTGCAATTAGTTGATAGATCATTGGCTTACAACTTAGGAATTTTGGAGGATGTTCTAGTTAAGGTAGACAAATTTATATCCCCTGTTGACTTCATTGTTTTGGATTATGATGAGGACCGGAATATCCCGATAATTTTGGGTCGCCCATTCTTGGCGAGTGTTCGAGGACTAATCGATGTGCAGGAAGTAACATTTAATGTTTATAATGAGTTGAAACATCCTACTGAACCTGATGAAGTTCTCTCCATTGATACATGTGAGCGGGTTACTAAGATAGCAATCCAAGAAACATCTGAGGATCCTCTTGAATTGGTTCTAATCAGGAAGTCGCCTTCAGATGATCTAGATCTACAAGAGGTCCTCAAGATATTGGAGTCGTACCCTCGCTACCATAGAATGTGTCGTATTTCGAACCATTGGATGTCAGATCTAAGTCTTTAAAGCCATCCATTCAAGAGCCTCCAGAATTGGAGCTTAAGCCATTACCGGTACATTTAAGGTACACGTTCCTTGGGACTTCTTCCACACTTCCTGTTATTGTTGCATCCGACCTAACATCAGTACAGGAAGAAAAACTCCTTCGAGTTCTTTGGACCCACATGAAAGCAATTGGGTGGACCATAGTTGATATCCAAGGAATCAGCCCCTTGATATGCATGCACAAAATCTTACTTGAAGAAAATGACAAGGAGTTGGTAGAAGGACAAAGGAGGCTTAATCCTGTCAAGAAAGAGGTAGTTAAGAAAGAGATCCTCAAATGGCTCAATGCAGGTATAATCTTTTCCATCTCTCACAGCAAATGGATAAGTCCAGAACAGTGTGTGCCTAAGAAAGGCGGCATGACAATCATAGGAAATGAAGGTAATGAGTTGATTCCAACTAGAATAGTGACAGGATGGAGAGTATGCATGGATTAGCTCAAGCTAAACAAGGCCACACGTAAGGATTATTTTCCACTTCCCTTTATAGATGAGATGCTTGATAGACTCATAGGCAGGGAATATTTTTATTTCTTAGATGGCTATTCAGGATATAACCAAATTGTTATAGCTCCTGAGGATCCAGATAAAACCACATTTGTGTGCCCTTACGGCATATTTGCATTCAAGCAAATGCCATTCGGGTTGTGTAATGCCAGACACTTTTCAAAGATGTATGATGTTTATATTTTCAGATTTTATGCAAAATGCATATAAATTTTCATGGATGATTTTTCGGTGTTTGGCAACTCATTTGATTAATGTTTGGCTAATCTGTGTTTTGTCCTTAAAAGATGTGAGGAAACTAACCTTGTTTTAAATTGGGAAAAATGCCATTTCATGGAAAAAGAAGGAATAGTTTTGGGACATAAAATTTTTAAAAAAGGTATGGAAGTAGATACGGCCAAAATTGCCATAATTGAAAAGTTGCCACCCCCAATAAATGTCAAAGGTGTTAGGAGCTTTTAGGACATGTCAATTTCTATAGAAGGTTTATAAGGACTTATGAAAAATAGCAAAACCATTGTGTAACCTCTTAGAAAAGGATGTTCCTTTTGTGTTCAATAATGACTGCTTGCAAGCTTTTAATGAATTGAAAACAAGACTTGTTTCTACACCTATTATGGTTGCCACTGATTGGTCTTCACCTTTTGAACTAATGTGCGATGCAAGTGATTTTGCGGTAGGTGCAGCTCTAGGCCAAAGGAGAAACAAAATCTTCCATCCTATATATTATGCAAGCAGAACACTTGATGAGGCTCAAACCAACTACACAACAACAGAGAAGAGTTTCCAGTTGTAGTTTTTGCTTTTGATAAATGCTAATCATACTTAATCTACACTAAAGTTATTGCTTTTATTGATCATGCAGCAATCAAATATCTAATCCAAAAGAAGAATGCAAAATCTCGACTCATCAGATGGGTCATTCTCTTACAAGAATTTGAACTCAAAATTCGGGACCGAAAGGGATCAGAGAATCAAGTGGTGCATCACTTATCCCAACTTGAGAGCGAGGAGTGCATGGAAAAAGTGGTAATTAACGAGTTCTTTCCCAATGAACAAGTTCTTGCCTTATCAATTACTCCTTGGTTTGTGGATATTGTGAATTAATTAGTCTCCAGATTTATTGCATCTGAATTTAATGCTGAACAAAGGAAAAGATTGTTAAGTGATTGCATGAAATATGTATGGGATGTGCCATATTTGTTTAGAATAGGGTTTGATCTATTTTGGGAAGATGAGCAGCTTAACATATTGAGAAGTCGTCATGAATCTCCTTATTGAGGTCATTATGGGGGACACAAAACTGCTTGTATTGGCCAACTATTTTTTGTGATACTTTTGCTTACATATCAACTTGTGATAAATGTCAATGAGAAGGCAATATTTCTAGGTGCCATGACATGCCATTGAATTCAATAGTCAAAGTTGAACCATTTGATGTTTGCGGAATAGATTTCAGAGGGCCATTTCCTCAATCATTTGGCAACCGTTATATATTGCGTGCATTAGACTATGTTTCTAAATGGGTAGAGGCGATTGCCTCCCCCACATGTGATGCTAATGTTGTTCTTAAATTCTTGCAAAGAAATATCTTCTCAAGATATGGAGCACCTAGAGCGGTTGTCAGTGATGGTGGATCCCACTTCTGCAACAAACAGTTTGACAAGCTCATGACCAAGTATGGGGTACGTCACAAGGTAGCCTTAGCATGCCACCCTCAAACGAACGGTTTAGCGGAGGTATCCAACTGGGAAATCAAAAGGATACTCGAAAAGACGGTCAACACTTCCCGGAAGGATTGGGCTCACAAGCTAGATGATGCTTTATGGGCATACCGGACGACGTTCAAGACACCCTTAGGCACATCCCCGTACAACTTGGTTTTCAGCAAAGTATGTCACCTTCTGGTGGAATTGGAGCACAAAGCATATTGGGCAATCAAGATTCTCAACTTTGACTTGAAAAAGGTCGATGAGAAAAGGTTTCTTCAATTGCATGAACTTGATGAGTTCCACCAACAAGTGTTCGAGAATCCCCGTGTATACAAGGAAAAGGTGAAAGCGTAGCATGATCAAAAAATCACGATAAGAGAGTTCCATCCTGGTCCACTTATGTTGTTATTTAATTCATGATCGAAGTTGTTTCCAGGAAAACTTAAATCAAGATGGTAGGGGCCGTTCCGAGTTAACCAACTGTCACCATATGGTGTCCTCGAGCTTAAGAACAAGGCCACAAATGAAACATTCAAGGTCAATGCCCAAAGAGTCAAAGGATATATAGGAGGTTCGATCAGCCAAGCTGAGGCCTCGGTCCACTTGAAGGATGTGTAACATCAAAAAGGGGCCACAGACTCTCTCGGTGGCGCTTTTTGAGAGGCAACCGAAGCCCGATTTATTTCAATTCAGCTTTTTTTTTATTTCTTTAAAATTTTTATTCTATACTTTAGAATAGTTTCATTTGCAAGCAAGCTTCTAGGATAAGTGAAATGTCAGGACAAGGCCTACTAAAATCAAAGTAGCTTGATAATGAAAGGAAGGTCGAGCAAGAAGCAAGTCCACCAAAGGGCCAAGCAAGAGGCCACACCGTGGTGTCCACGATCTATGGGGCTATAGCCCACCAGCTGAGCCCACATCCTTTTAGCCCAAGCCCAGCTTATGACCCCTCTTATATAATGTTATTATGTACTGTTCTCTAGGGTTACAGGCCACAGAAGGCAAAGGAGGCTGATCTAAACCAACAGCCAAAGGGCAGAAAGCAATTGGACAGTAGGAAGATTAGACATTGCTACACCATGGTGAACACCAGTAGCATTGGGGTAAGTGTGTTGCATGCACTGACACAAGGTACCTTCTCACTGCGGTAGACAAGTTTCTGCACCGGGTTGAGATAGCTTCCTGCCACAGATTTCCTACCATAACTATAGAATAGACAGTGACCAGACACTGCTATACGCGGTACACAAGTGTCTGTCCCACGATCAGAAGATTCCTGATAGAATCACCTTGGATGCCGAGGCTTGCACTGAGTTTGATCTTGAATTCAAAATTTGAATTCCCATAGAGGCCACAAAAGGGGGTTATTTTAGCGCTCAATTGTATACATTGCTCGTATTCCTCTCATCTTATTCCCAATTGGTTTTGAAAATGTAGACCAAGCACTCCTTTGGATGACTTTGTGCGAGCAAGCTACATGGGAATGGTCCCTGATAATCAAGTCATCGATAGAGAATTCTGGGATTCCAACTTCCCGGGTGGTAAGTTCGTTCTCACTCTCTCTCATGAACCAAGTGTGATTGTTCTTTACTTTGTGCGATTGCCATGACATCTCCCCTACATCGCTGTAGTAGAAGATGCACTAACAATCCTCCACAACTTGCTAGTGCATCAGCAGCTCCTTTTGTGTTTAATGCATGGAACTTTTTTATGAAACATGTGGAAGAATCGTCAGTATCATGTAGAGAGGCTATTTATTTTCAACAATCGTAACTTGATGGCTAATTTCATGGAAGATATTGCTGCTATGAATTGGACTCATTTTTGTGCACCACCCCAACGGGGCATTTTGAACTTAGTTCGAGAATTCTATGCTAATTTGGCCCACTCGGGTGATGAAATGGTGTACATGAGAGGAGTACACATGACATTCACGATAGAGGATATTAGACAAGTTATTAAGACTCCACATGCACCCATACTTGCTACTGTGATAGAAAATATTGATGAAGATGATGTTTTGAATGCGATTGCAGAACCTGAAGCAAACCGGTATACACACACAGAGGGCCAATTAACCATTTTGAGAAAACATTTGAATTATCAAGCACGAGTGTGGCTCCTCTTTGTGACATCTCGTATGATGCCTACATCTACATTGTCTCAAGTTACTAAGATGCGGATATATCTTATATATTGCATCATGACACATCGTCATTTTGATCTTGCCGCATTCTTACATACCCAAATTCAAGCATACGGGCATGGTATAGGAGGTCATATGTGGTTCTCCAGTTTTATTACCTCACTTTGCCAACGTGCAGGTATCCCTTTGAACGAGGCAACAGATGAGGTCACAACTCGTGAGCCCATTAATGTAGCAACCATTTGCAACACGCGGGGTCGTGACAACCAAGGTGAGGAAGCTCAAGAAGCTCACCAAGCTAATGAAGAGCACAAATAGACGAAGGATCCAGTCACCCTGAATGATCTGAGAAACACATGCCTTAACAGTGAAGATGAATCAACATCAAAAGAAGTAGACTCGGTTCATCGAACAAACAGCGCACATTTAGGAACAAAATGAAGGACTTCTCAGCCAAGCACTATGAATCAACCTCCATGAATATCTACCCATTCCGTCGATAAGCGAGGAGGAGTCTGCTAATACAAATGAAATAGATGTGGACTTGGGTGACTACCGGGAGGAAAATGATGAAGAGGACAACTAGAAGGTCATCCCATCAACTTTGTGTTCATATAATGATTTGTATGATTTGTTTATCCATTCCCGACCTAGAATCTTAAGTTTGAGGCCACTTCCCATACATTTAGAGGTTAATTGCATAACTTTTCATTATTGGGATTTAGTTGTTATAAATCATAGTTTTTAGACCTTCACATATGGACCAGATACTACTGGGAGTTGTTTGATGTGCAGGGAACTAAAGTACATGAGCAGAAAGATGATGAAGACTTGGCTTGTTCAATGCAGTTATTTTCGGAGGGAATTTCTCATACTCCTTGTGTGACAAATATGAAAAATAATATATCATCAGAAAGCTTGTTGAGTCAAGATTCCAACGCATCAAACGGATCATGAGTTGGAGCTGAAACGAGGAAGTTATGGCCAAAGAAAGAAAACTGAGCGCAGAACAGGGGATAGACCGCGGTCTACTAAGGCATTTTGGCTAGACCGCGGTCTACTGAGGTGAATTGCTTGGACCCACAACCTTTCATCTCACACTGATTAAACCAAGGAAGGAGGGAGTGCAAATACTCTATATATAGTGGTGCATCCCCAACAAAGAAATAGATATACAAGAGTGAAAGAAAAGGGCACCAACTACACTACGAGAAGAGGGACTACAACAACAATTCGTAAAGTCGGGATCGGGAGATTCGACTTCACTATCTAGAGTTCTTTCTGTCCCTTTTCTTCTGATATTCATAATGTTGTCTTCTCTTCCAACTCTTGTATTTCCTTATAATATGTTGAACTAAACCCCTAAATTCCTAGGGGGATCAATGGAACCCTTTCAATGTCTTAAGTAAAGTATTTTTGTTTCACATGTCTGATTTTGTTAAGGTACGCCTTCTAGGTGTTATTTATGCAATTTCGTACTTCATGCTTTCTTTTGGATTGGCCACCCACGAGATCGAACTTGAGACAAAGAGGAGCCTTGGGAGAGGGAATCAATGTCATGCTAGAAATTGCATAATCTAGGTTAGCTTATGCTGGCAAGTGAGGTTATTTGTGTGAGCGCATTGGAAGATGGTGAGCACCCTAGATAGCCATTTAGGGTTGGTTTAGTTTGGTTTTTCAACATTAATCGCCTAGGAATAGAGTGGATTAGTGTCTTCCGCTTAGTTACATTCGTATGACATCAGAAGGTGCGTAACCCTAGGTTAATAGCATAACAAAATTAATTGTGTGAAAGCGAGATTCTTGCTTAAGACTAGAATTGGTCGAGTTGTGAAACTTAGGAGCTTTTTATCGATTGATTTCTGTCTGTTTACTTTCTGTCTTTTTAATTACTTGCAATCTACTCAACTAACTCAATTGACTTGGCTTGGAATTAGTTGTGCCAATTTTAGTGCATAGTAGAAGAGTCCTCGTGGGAACGATACTCTACTCACTCTGTATTACTTGTCCGCGATATGTATACTTGCATGCATTGTCCTTAATCACTCGCAACAAGTTTTTGGCGCCGTTGTCGGGGACTCTAACCTAAGACCAAGCAATTTTTCTTCGACCAAGTTCCTTTTATTTCACTTGTTTTCTCTTGTTGTCTGTTAGGTGAGATTTTCCGTCTTTCATGCGAAGAAAAGACCAAAGAGAGCTACTTCAACCCGAACCGGAAATAGAACGAACCCCTTCATAGAAGGCTAAGAGAGCAAGGGCAACATTGAGCAACCATGGAGCACAGGCAAGGAGGTGAAGTAGTGCCACAACAACGTGGGAAAA
This sequence comes from Lagerstroemia speciosa, assembly GCA_037672795.1. Lineage (NCBI taxonomy): Eukaryota > Viridiplantae > Streptophyta > Magnoliopsida > Myrtales > Lythraceae > Lagerstroemia > Lagerstroemia speciosa. The sequence goes on along the minus strand of CM075303.1, from coordinate 5,800,467 downwards.
CAACCAAGGAATATGCACAATCCCAATTTCTGAATCTGTCAAGCATTGTCAAGCCACCGATGCAAGCTCACACATTCAAAATCAAACCATCCGTGATTCAAATGATGCAAATCCCATGTTCTTCTGGAGGAGCACCGAATGAAGACCCCCATGTGCATCTAGCAAAGTTCTTGGAGATATGTGATACTTTCTGATTCAATGGAGTCTCCCCCAAGTACATCTGCATGTCTCTTTTCACTTTCTCTCTGAGGGACAAGGCGAAGTCGTGGCTGCTGTCACTCCCACTGAGCACTCTCGACACATGGGAGGCAATCATCGAGAAGTTCTTGACTCAATATTTTCCACCTTCCAAAACGATGAAGCTAAAGAACAACATTATGACCTTCAAGCAGTAGCCGTCAGAATCTTTCTACGAAGCATGGGAGCGGTTCAAGGAGCTGTAACGAGCATGCCCTCATCACGGCATTGAGATTTGGACACTGATACAAATTTTTTATAATGGTTTATTAGAAAACTGTCGTTCTTCTCTTGATGCTGCTACAGGTGGTTCGATCATGAACAAGTAACTTGAGGAAGCCTATGAATTGCTCAAGGAGATGGCACGAAATGGCTACCAATGGCCATTCGAAAGGGCAACAGGACGTGGACTTGCAGGGATACATTCGGTAGATGCTGTAATAGCCCTTTCTGCTAAGATGGATGCGCTACTCAAGGAAGTAACATCATGGAAGAGCAAAGAAGCGGGCCAAAGTTATGGGACCACTGATGAAGGAACGTCTAAGGGACCGGTACAAGAATTTCAAGAGATAACCAACTGCATTGGAGGCAACCCGAGGATCAATCCATACTCAAATACATATAATCCGGGTTGGAGAAATCATCCCAACTTCTCCTATGCCAACAATAACAATGTGGCTAATCCATCATCAGGGTTCCAACCAACTCAGAAACAACAACCTTCGGATTCAGATCACATCACCAGATTAGAAGAGACTTTCATTAATTTTATGAAATCTTCACAGGAGACACATGCTACTGTTCAATCAAATTCTAATCAAATTGTTGTCTTGCAAACACAGATTCATAATGTGGAGACTCAAATCGGTCAGCTGGCTCAAGCAATCAACTCCTGACCTATTGGAGCTTTACCAAGTGACACGGAGATCAATCCAAGAGGCCAAGGACATGAACAAGTGAATGCCATCACACTTCGGAGCAGGAAAGAATTGAACAACCCGCTAGAGGAAGTTAGACAGTGGCCTGAGACCATGGTCCAACAAGACAAGGACAAAGGCACACTTAGTAGACCGCGGTCTACAACCGCAGACCAAGAGGGATGCAGCACCAATAAGCATCTTGAGGCACCCCAAGATAGCAAAATCAACCCTTCTCATATCCAAGGAGCAAAAGGGAATGCATTGAAGCCGATTCAAACTTATCCACCTCTCCCTTTCCCTCAAAGAGCTCAAAAGGAGAAAATCGAGCAACAATTCCATAAGTTCTTGGATATTTTCAAGAAATTGCATAATAACATTCCTTTTGCTGAAGCTCTTGAACAGATGCCAAACTACATCAAATTCATGAAAGAAATCATCTCAAAGAAGCATAGGCTTGGCGAATATGAGACCGTGGCTCTAACCGAAGAGTGTAGTGCAATCCTTCAACGTAAGCTACCTCAAAAACTCAAGGATCCAGGAAGTTTCCCTCTCCCTTACTCCATAGGTAAAGATTTTGAAGGTAAGGCATTATGTGACCTTGGTGCTAGTATTAATCTATGCCTTATTCGGTTTTTAGAGATCTAGCAATAGGAGAAGTGAAACCTAAGTCTATTACTCTTCAATTTGTGGATCGATCAATTGCATATGCTTGTGGAGTAATTGAAGATTTTCTTGTGAAAATTGATAAGTTTATCTTTCCGGTTGATTTTGTTGTTCTCGATTATGAGGAGGATTGAAACATCCCTATTAATCTTGGAAGACCTTTCTTACCTACAGGTCGTGCATTGATAGATGTGAAGAAGGGAGAGCTCACAATGAGGGTTGATAACGAAAAGGCGACTTTTAAAGTATTCCGTTCCATGGATCCAATATCTAATGAATGCTTCTCCATTGATGTCATTGATAGGCACATTGATCACAACTTTCAAGTGGGCCAAAGTAGGGATGTACATGAAGTGAATCAAGATGTTGATCAACATTGTGATGATGAGTAACATGAAAACATGCAGTAGGTGGAGGTACTTTCAAGAGAGCCAAAGAAGTTGGCTAAACCTCTAGGGAAACCGCCCGATCCAACACAAGCATGTGTGACAAGGAGACGGCGTGGAAAAAGGGCTACAGTAAGAGAATTTCAACGTGGTCAATTAGTTCTTTACCATGATCCTCTATTTAAATTGTTTCCTGAAAAGCCCAAGTTACGATGGTTGGGACCATTCCAAGTGATTCAAGTCTTGCCGTATGATACCATTGAATTGATGAATGAAAAGACGAAGGTCAAATTCAACGTGAACAAACATCGTTTGAAGACATGTCAAGGGGATACCATCAATCAAGAGAAATCCTCAACTCAAGGAAAAGGAGGATGACGAGACCGAAAGTCAGCCCAAGGACTTCAAACGTGGCGCTCCTTGGGAGGCAACCCAAGATTGGAATAAGAAACATGGGTCAGACTTATGAAGCAAAAATTGAAAAATTTCACAGATGGATACACAAGGGAAAGAGATCGCAGTCTACTGAGGTAGCCACAATATTGAAGTGTTAGACCATGATCTATAGACCGAGGTCTAAATAGAAGGACGAGAATCAGAGCTCCATCAACAAACTAGCAAGGCAAGTTCCTATACCCTTACTCTTATTTCACATTGGGGAAAATGCTAAGTTTAGGTTTGGGGGTGCAAACATATGCCTTGCTTGTGAGATTCTCTGTTTAATTGTTGGTTCTCTCATGCACTTTGATCTATGTTTTAGAATTAGGTTTGCATTAAGTAGTAGTTGCATAATAGCTAAGTCTAGGTTGCATGGTGTGATTTGCTATAAAAAAAAATGTAGAAAAGCTTTTGAAAAACTGGTTGGTCCTTGTTCTATGATGACTACTAATGGCGGAAAATTTGAAACATGATTGGATTGAGATTGTAACAACCTTAGGACATGTTTTAGAAAGTTGTCAGGATGCCCAAACTTCATTATTTTCACGACACTTGCATAGGGATAGCTTAAAATGACCCTTGAAATTGTTTGGTTGTACGGCTCACATGAGAATGGACAAGAACATGAACCTAGATATCCTACAAAAGGCAAAGAGAGAAAGAAATAGAATGTTGAAAAAGTGAAAAATCATACAAAGTGCATAGTTATGAGCTTAATGAAAAGATGTGCCAAGGCTCTGAGCACCGCTGTACGGGCTTGAGCTTAATTTAGTTCAAAAAGCATACACAATATGACCCGGCATGTGCTTGTAATGGAAATTATCCAGTCGAAGCTCGAGGATAGATCCGAAGGGGTATCTCAAAACCTAATGCCTTAGACCAACTGGGACGGGAGCCATCGATCGATTCCTCGCTACACGGGCCTAACTCTTGGACATGACACTCAAAGTCGTGCACCACCAAATAAAGAACAAAGTTAAAAGAAACGAGCGGAATTGTCAAAGGGCAATGTCTAAGGAAGTGTTCGAGTCTTTTGATTGTTTGTTAGACCCACTTAGCTATTGATTGGGTGCTTGAACTATGTTAAGAGCGTTTTGCATTAACAATGCACAAGTGAGGGTTGAATGATTTTGAAAATTTGATATCCTAAGGTAGAAGCATTCAAAGTGAAGGTTGTGTGACAAGAAAGAAGCTATTTCTGAGAATGTTTTGACACCAACTTGGTTTAAATCTTTTGATTGCATGTTCCTCCTTTTTGCCAGGGATGAGCAAAAGTCTAGGTTTGGGGGTGTGTTGATATAATGATTTGTTTATCCATTCCCGACCTAGAATCTTAAGTTTGAGGCCACTTCCCATACATTTAGAGGTTAATTGCATAACTTTTCATCATTGGGATTGAATTGTTATAAATCATAGTTTTTAGATCTTTGCATATGGACTAGATACTACTGGGAGTTGTTTGATGTGCAGGGAAGGAAAGAACATGTGCAGAAAGATGATAAAGACTTGGCTTGTCCGATGCAGCAACTTTCGGAGGGAATTTCTCATACTCCTTGTGTGAGAAATATGGCAAATAATATGTCATCAAAAGCTTGTTTAGTCAGGATTCCAAGGCATCAAATGGATCATGAATCGGAGCTGAAATGAGGAAGTTATGGTCGAAGAAAGAAAACTGTGCGCAGAACAGGGGATAGACCGCAGTCTATTGAGGCATTTTGGCTAGACTGCTGTCTACTGAAGCGAATTGCTGGGCACCACAACCTTTCATCCCACACTGATTAAACCAAGAAAGGAATGAGTGCAAATACTCTATATATATATTGGTACATTCCCAACAAAGAAATAGATATACAAGAGTGAAAGAAAAAGGCACCAACTACACTACAGAAGAGGGACCACAACAATAATTCGTAAAGTCGGGATCAGGAGATTCGACTTCACTATCTAGAGTTCTTTCTGCCCCTTTTCTTATGATATTCATAATGTTGTCATCTCTTCCAACTCTTGTATTTCCTTCTAGTATGTTGAACTAAGCCCCTAGATTCCTAGGGGGGAACCTTTTCAATGTCTTAAATAAAGCTTTTTTTTTTCACATGTATGATTGATAATTGTGTAAAAGATTGATTATTTGCATGCTTTTCGGGCCAAAATTTGAACAAGATAATCGAGTTTGACTTGGTTTATATGCTTAATTATGCAATCTTTCCTTGTTGAACATAACGGAGTTGGCATTGTTAAAAGTCGGGGTATTTTAAGAATGTTGATACTCTTGAGGTATTTTGTGATGTAGATATATATTGGAAGATCAACCGGGCCTCAAAGATGAATCCCGACTAAAGACAGAAGCTGAATAGAAGAGCAGAACAGTAGGGGTCGCGACACAGGATCGCGACACCAATGAAGCCAGTGAAAAAGGATCGCAGCACAGGACCGCGATCCCAGACAGCTCAGCAGCGAACTCTGGAGATTAATTGCCGAATCGAAATCAATCAACCCAAATATTACACAGAATATTTCTAGGCTGAATTAGAAATATTTGGGGGATAAAAAGATTGCGATTCAACTCAGCCGGGAAAGAGAGAATCTTGCAAGATATGAAGAAGGCTACAATATATTGTAAAGATATTTTCAAATATTCTCCAATCCTTATAAATAGACCAGCAAGCAAGATGACCAGGGGGGAAAAACCATCCATCCAACATTCAGTTCCAGATTTCTTTTGCTACGAGGAGATCAAGAAGCTCGTGATCAAGAGGAAGGAAGGGGAGCACTTCAAGACGGCTCGAGGCTCGAGAGATCGGCATCGGCATACTTAGAGTTTTCTCTTTCCCTTTTCTTTTCTATTGATTCGCGATGTATTCCAACTTCTTTTTTGTAGTTGTTTTCAATTCCATCATGAACTAATTCCCTATTTCCTAGGGCGAGCAATGAAACTCTTTTCTATTTTCTAAGTTCTTCCCTTTCTCTTATATGTGATTAATTACAACCGTGTTACTTATACTATTCTCAAATTTAAAGCTTTTTGATTGACTGGCCACCAATTAGATCGAATAGGAGAGATCGACAAACTCAAGAGAGGGAGTCGAAATCACACCGGAGATAGTATAACTTAGGATAATTCACGCCGAGAGGTCGGGATTATTTGTGAGAAGCATCGAGAGATTAGCCGATCACCTTAGGTATCCAAATTAGGGTTCGAACTCAATGGGTTTCTTAATATTAATTGCCTAGAGATAGAGTGATTAGTATCGTCCTAGAAACACGTGCTTGTTAAACCGAGAGGTAGGCAAGGAGACACAAAACCCTAGGATAGTAACACTGTAGTCAATTGCATATAGAAATTGGGATTGGATTTAGAAGTAGAATTGAGGGAAGTTGTGAGCTCTAGGTTCATTAAACTGATTGAATTTCTTCTAATTGCTTTCTATTTACCTTTCTTGTTTTCATTAAATTCCCATCCAATTTCGAATTGCCTAGCTTGGCTTGATTGCTTGGTTTATTGCTTAGTTTGATTGACTTAGATCCTCGTGGGAACGATCTCGATATTCATCACTTTATTACTTGAGCGATACGTATACTTGCGTGCCTTTTGGTTCTCTATTTTATAGCAACAATGATTCTGTTGAGGTATGCCTCCTAGGTGTTATTTATGCAATTTTGTACTTCATGCTTTCTTTTGGATTGGCCACCCACGGATCGAACATGAGACAAAGAGGAGTCGCAAGAGAGGGAATCAATGTCATGCTAGAAATTGCATAATCTAGGTTAGCTTATGCTGGCAGGTGAGGTTATTCGTGTGAGCACATCGGAAGATGGTGAGCACCCTAGATAGCCATTTGGGGTTGGTTTAGTTTGGCCTTTCAACATTAATCGCCTAGGATTAGAGTGGATTAGTGTCTTCCACTTAGGTACATTCATATGACATCGGAAGGTGCGTACAATGGAAGTGGGGAAACCCCAGAACCCTAGGTTAATAACATGACAGAATTAATTATGCGCAAGAGGGATTCTTGATTAAGATTAGAACTGGTGAAGTTGTGAACCTTAGGAGCTTTTTATTGATTGATTTCTATCTATTTACTTTTTGTCTTTTTAATTACTTGCAATCTACTCAACTGACTCAATTGACTTGGCTTGGAATTAGTTGTGCCAATTTTAGTGCTTAGTAGAAGAGTCCTCATGGGAGCAATACTCTACTCACTCTGTATTACTTGTCTGCAATACTTATAGTTTCGTGCATTATCCTTAATCATCTTGCAACACTTTGACACAAGGTGAGCATTCATTAACCCTTTCTCTTTCCTTTTCTTAACATTGAGGACAATACTTAGCTTAGGTTTGGGGAAATTGGTGTCAAAGCCGTTTAGATTGTGTGCCACAATTGCTTGTTTTCATGTTTGCATTTGCATGACATATAGCTCATAGGGTGTTAGACAATCAGTTGTTTTTTATTTCGGAAAAAAATGATGAAAATGATGATGTTTTTGATGGATAGCCATGCTTGCAAGTCTTTAGTAGGGAATTTAAGTTGATCCTTATTCTGTGATGATAATTAATGGCTAGTGTGATTGCTCAACTCTAAGTAAAATTGTGACAAATCTTGTGATGATTTTCAACCCCAATTAATTGTACACGAACCTTATATCTAGATCTTAAGTCAAGGGCAATAAGTGTTATCTTTGGAAATGCTTTTGCAAAAATGTGTTAGGCTAAAATTGAGTATGCAAGAAAAGATATGCCAAGGCTTTGAGTACCTCTGATTGGGTTTGAGCCCAAATTGATGCATTAAGTGTGCTAGCAATGCGGCCTGGCATGTACTTGTGGGGGACTATTTGCTTATCCGACTGGCTCACCAAAAGTGTGGGAGTAAATTAAAGAGCCAGTGAAGGTGCGGGACCTTGAAAGTCATGCACCACCCAAGTAAGGGTTATTTGCTAAGTAAAAAAAAAAATGAAAATTGAGAAGCAAAAAGGTGGGATCATGCATTGGACTAATAGCTGGACGCATGTTTGCATGAGTATTTCCTTATGATGCACAATAGGAGGACAAGACTTAGGACTAAGTGTAAGGGATTGCACGACACTGCACAGGTTGAAATGAAATCATGAGGTTCGAATTAACAAAACTCAAAGTTAAGTAAAACAACATGACCATCACGGAGAACTTTAAGAGAAAAGCTCGAAAGTACCAAAAAAAATTTATGAGCATTGCTACCAATTGAAATAGTGAGGATTCATGTTTGACTTTTGATGGATCATTGTACTTAAAGCTTTGCTCGAGGACGAGCAAAAGTTTAGGTTTGAGAGTGTAACAATACCATAGAAGTTATATTTGTTGAAATAGGCTGAAATGTGAGTACTATGCTCCCTGGGAGGTTAATATCCATCCTCTAAATTCATTTGGATTTTTGCAGGACTTCCTCAATAGAAAACATGCCAAATAAGATATCAACGGAAAGCTCATCGAGTCAAGAGTCCAACGCATTAAAACCATGCATGATTTGGGGCTAAAATGAGGAAGTTATGGCCAAACGAAGTAAACTACACAAAATAGACTCAACATATCGTGGTCCAAAACCATGGTTTACAGAGGATTAGCGAGGGAAGAAGACTTGGACTACGGTCATGGACCGCAGTCTACTGAGCAGACTGGTGGGACCCAAGACTTCCTATCTAACACTGACCAAACCAAGCTTGGAGGAGATGGAAATGCCTATAAATAGAGGTGCAAACCCACAAGATTAAAAAAAAGAGAGAGCCTTTCACAGAAAGGCAAGGTCTCGGACAAGGTTCTTGGCAGATTAAAGTTATATAGCTGGGGCATCAAAACAAGGGTCTTGGGTAGAAGAACTAAGGAATCAAGCTCATCATCAGTGTTTGAGACACCTTCTATCTTTGTCTCCTTTCTCTTCATTTCAATTTCGTAACTTTCAAATCCGATGAACATGTATTGTGACGTAACCATGTCCGACTAGTGTTTATTTTCTAGGGTAGTAAGTGGATATTAGTGTTTCTTTCATCTATATATTGAACTTTTATTGTCATATCTATGAAGGTGTTCTATTTCTTTTATGTTTACTATACTTCATGCGTTTACTGATGTTTGGCCAACTCGATAAATTAGCTTGAGGAATGGTGAGGAGCCACGAGAGTAAGAATCCTGTCACCTAACTAAACATAGCCTAGGAGTAACCATACCGAGAGATAGGTTAGTCATTCTAAGAATAGAAGAGACGTGTGAGAAGGCTTGAGAGGTAGACATCACCCTAGGAACCCTGACACGGTTACGAACATGACCCTTTGGTCCCTTAATTCTAGCTACCTAGAGATAGAGTGGGTTAGGATCATCCTATGGATAAATGCTAGTCGTGGCGAGAGTCGGATTAGGTGACTTTAGAACCCGTGGATAGGAAAAGAGGATGCTTGACTTGATTCACTTAATTAAGTCCAAGAGGCTTGAAATAGATCTAAGTGAAACTGAACCCCTAGAATCATTTCTTGTTGAGTTCGTATAAAGCTATTTCCATTGTCCTTAGACTTTTCACTTTCACTTCTTTTCTTTCTATATCTACATCCTCTCAATTATTGTGTGGTTTGGCTTGGTACTTTGTGTTCTAAGTTCGTGCTTGATAGGCTTTTAATCCTCGTGAGAGCTATACCCGCTCATCGGGTTTATTACTTGCGATTCGTCCTCTTGCGGGCTGATAGCAAATAGGGAGCAAGACATTAAGTCTAAAAATAGTTGGATCTTGGAAGAATGTTGTAAGCACACTATTGGAAACTTTTGGAAGCAGAGGCAAATGTTTACTTTAAGGGAGGTGCAAGATAACTTTTGAGCATGGTGGGGTGATGACTAAATAGAGTAGAAATAATGTCTCAAACAATAGAAAATAATTTGAGATCCTGAGAAAGAGGGCATGGTATAGTTCATGTCGCTCTTGCCCAATGACTTGAAGGTCCTGGGATCGATCTTACCTGTGGACCTTCCCGAGTCCCTTTTACTCCCCCTTCCTTCTACCCTTTATTTGCCTATATTCTCCTTGTACACTGGAAAAAAAATATTAAGATCATAGAAATTGAGGTTGAGAACACTAATGGTTGAGGAGAAATGACAGAGAACCGGTTTTGATAGAGCTTATTAATGATTTTTGGCTTAGTGAAGAATGTACTAGCACCTTAGAGCAAGATTGAAGTGGATAAATGCTCGGGGATAAAAATACTAGTTTTTTTTTTCATCAAGTTAATTATATTACAAAGAATTGCAATGAATAAGATTGTGAGGATTAAAAATGAGGAAGGTGTTTGGATCACTAAGGAGACGAAATTGATGGAGGCTTTCAAGAATTATTATAGTTCTCTATTTGCTGTTGAACTTGTAGAGAGTCTTGAGGAAGTAATAAGGATGGTAAGGAAGGTGATAATCGATAATGTGAGGAGAGAGTTGGATCAACCTATACAAGTCAGTGAAATTACCACGACAATTTTCCAACTTGGTGCTCATAAAGCACTAGGGTCAGATGGACTTTTTGGTATGTTTTTTCAATCTCATTGGGGTATTGTTCACTCAATGTTATTGTAGCTGTGCTATCTCTTCTCCTCAGGTGAGTTACTTAGGATTTTCAATGCAACCGATATTGTTCTAACCCCAAGGGTCCTTGGACCTTAGGAGATATGACAATTTAGGCCATTTCCCTTTGCAACTTCATCTATAAGGTCATTTCTAAGGTTTTAATTAATACGTTAAGACCTCTCCTTTTATCCATGTGTTCGAGCAACAAAGTTCATTCACTCCTGGAAGAGTGATGGAAGAAAATATTGTGATGGCGCATGATATTTTTTCACTTTTCAATCATAAAAATGGGGAAAGAAATAGATGTGTGTTGTTAAAATTGGCACGATGAAAGCTTATGATAGAGTAGATTGGAGATTTACGGAGGCTATGTCTAAAAGGATGGGGTTTAGTGAGTTGTGGACTGGTTGGATTATGAAGTGTTTATTTAGAGGCTGTGTCTCAATAGGAAGAACTTAATCTTTTATTCCTGGATGGGGAATTTGATAGGGGACCCATTGTCTCTGTAACTTTTTATACTCGTTGTTGATGCTTTATCTACCATGGTAAATAATCCAATACAAAGAAAGGAGTGAAAAGCAATCAAAATGAAAATGAGTTGCCCCATTGTGTCCTTTTTGGCTTTTTTAAATGATGCATTGTTGTTCTTGGAGGCCTTTGAAAGGAATATGCCATAATTGAAGCAGATCTTGGATGTTTACTGCTCTATAACTAGGCAATCAGTTAATTTTCATAGAACATCTATTTGTTTAGTAAGAATACCTCCAAGGTCACCAAGCTTAATAAGAGGCTTGGGAAGTACTTGGGAATTCCTCTAGAGTGTGGCAAATCTAAATGTGCTACTCACAATTTTTTATAAGAAAGGATAGAAAAGAAATTAAAGGGATGAACGCTGAAGATTTTGTCTCAAGCTAGTAAAGAGGAAATGGCCAAGGCTATTATTAACGCTATGCCCACTCATAGGGTGGGGTGTTTTAAACTTCCAAAAGGCTACTGTGATGATATTGTGAAGAAACTGGCAAGATTTTGGTGGGGCAACAAGAGGGAGGAGAGAATGCATTGGATTTCATGAAAAAATATTGACATTAAGGGAGAAGAGGGGTTTAGGCTTGAAAGATCTACATGGCTTTGACATTGCTATGCCAGCTAAGATGGCCTAGAAATTGCTCTAAAATGCTCATTCTCATTGGCTAAGAGTTATTAAGGTACTATATTTTCTAAGAGAACTTTTTGGAGGCTATTGAGGGAACTAGTGCTTCTTGGCTGTGGCACAACTTACTGGAGAGTAGAGATTTGTTTGTAGAAGGTGGTATGTGGCAAGTAGGAGATGGGGAATCAGTTAGAGTATGGTAGGATAGATGGATAGCGGGCATGGTAGACTGTGCCCTTGCTCGGTATGATATTATCCCTTGTTTTGGAGATATGAGTGTCGACCAATTTTATTGATAGATAGAACAATTGTTGGAATTTCAGTGGCTTGGGGAGTTGTTTACCAACTAAGGTTTTGAATGCAATTAGGAGAATACCTCCAGAATCTATGCCCAAGGAAGATAGAATGGTTTGGCCAGTTGAGAAGAATGGACTTTTCGTAGATAAAGCTGCTTATACATTACTTGAGGAGTCTGAAAACATGCGGATAGTCCATAAAGCTTCCTCTTCACATCATGTTAGTAAAAAGGTATGGAATGGCATTGGGTGTATGTAGTGTCCTCCCAAAATAAAAGATCTCTTATAGAAGAGCACTTCAAATGCCATTGCAATTAAGGAGTGTCCTCGAAGAAGGATGTTGTAAAGGAAGTTAAGTGTGAATTATGTAATGCAGATGAATCTACATATCATGATCTATAAGCCTGTGATTGGGTAAGATTTTTATGGTTTGAAATGTTGTGATTGCGAATTGACAAAAAGCTTAAGTCAGTGGATAGACAACTAGAATTTACAATGAGCATAAAGGAGCATAATGGCATGAGTAGGAAAGAGTTATTGCAAGTTGCGGCTCTCTTTATGGAATATATGGAAGAAAGGGAATTAGGTATACTTGAAGAAGAATATTCCATATGCACATAAGTGGTTGACAGAACCAAGAAGGCTGTGAAAGAGTTTCAGTATTTAAATGGAAAGATAAATCTTTTTAAGGTGACAACAGCCCCAACTTGTGAAAGGACTTATGGGAATGTGTGGAAACAACCTACTTTTCAGTATATCAAAGCTAATTGTGATGGTTCTATTAATAAGGAAAACTTTGCTGCAGCATTAGGCTGTGTGGCCAGAAACAACAATGGAGAATTGGCTAGTCTTAGGGAGAGTAATTGGTATAGCTCCTTTAGTGAAGTGGTTGAGCTGCAAGCATTATTGGATTGAGTTAAACTGGCAGGATCTGTGGACTGGAGGCAAGTATCTTGGAGACTGACTCGGAGGTTGTCTTTCAGATAGTAACTAAGAAAATGAAATTGTTTTGTAAGCAATACCATTAGTTAAGGATCTGTGAGTAGCAAGAGCAAATTTTGAAGCCACGAAGATTAGCCTTCTTCAACAACATGCGAACAAGTGTGCTAATTATATAGCACAATGGCATAGAAAGGAGATGTTACCACGAGATTGGAGTCTGGAGATGTCATTTTCTTTCATTCGTTTGTTGGATGCCATTTTTTCTCTTGGAGCTGTCCATGTATGGAACAATCTGATGATAATTTGAAGTGGGATGAACAAAGATTAATTTTATTGGCCAAAAAAATCTATGCAATTCATTATGTTCCCAAGATTAAAAAACTTTATGATTTTGGCCAACAGCCTAACAAATTTATCTTTCTCGAGATCTCCACTCTCATTTCGGTTTTCTTTTATATTTACTTGCTTCAGGTACTAGAGGGATTGACTCGAACAAGTCAACTTTAAATATTCCGTTAAAAGGAAAAGAAAGATGCACAGCTTTTATTGGAGTTTGAAAAAGACTAATTTTCATTTATTTTCGCGAAGTCCAATGGTGTTTTGATCTTCTCAACGAGTTTAACCTAGGACTGATGAGGTAGTATTGTTACTTCAAGATAAGTATACTATTGGAGGGGAAATATAGAGATATTCTATTATTTAGAAAAATCAAATATATTCACATTTGATCTAATTAATATGGATGGAATGATTTAGTTTTTATTTAGTACAATCAATAAGATATTACATACTTCATCTTTTCATCTATAGAATACCCAATTGTTGTAAGAGAAATAGTCGAATGACAAAATCTTGCCAAAACTCTCTCCAGGGGTGGAGTACCTCATCGCACTTGCATGGACTTAAGTTTCCCTGAGGGCATTAAGTCAATTTGGCCTAGTATGATATCATTATGTCTGGAAGGCCAAAGACATATAAGGATATGTGGTATCTTGTGAATGTTCACTTTGATGCTAATATATATAATAAGGGATGCAGGTTTCCAAAATAAAGTTTCTCTTCTAAACCTTTGGTATTTTTCTATCAATATGCAGTAGGTGTTTTTTTCCCTCATAGCTTTCTTCCTGAAAGCCTTGTGATTATCATTTTGCAATACATCTTTTTCAGCTACAAAAGAATGGGAATAAAAGGACATGATGGTGCTGTTAGTGACATTGGCCACAAACAGAGTACCAGTGGTGTTTGAAGAGATACTTCTCATTGTATATTATACCTATAAAAAAATGTGCAAATTAATACCATATAATCTTCTTAATCTTTTTGTTTGATTTTAATTAAGCACCTCATAACCTACCAAAAAGTAAATAAGAAATAACTTAGCTCGGAAGGTGAAAAAATAAGTGACAATTGAAATGTAAGAGTGGGTGATAGCTACATCAAGGCTTGATACCTGGCTAGTTGCCTAGCCCCACCTATCGGTGATCATTGACATCAATTATGATACCAACCCTTCTGGTCAGATGGAATCAAGCAAACTGCTTAGTCTTATTCCCTGTCGCCTACTCCTTCATTGTCCTCAATTGGACCTAGGGGATTGAGATAGTTCGCGACATTGTGCCACCGTCATCATTAAACTCAAGATAATAGGTTTTAGAACAGATGGGCAAGCCACAGGCGGATCATTGTTAGTCTAGAAGAATTTAGCCCTTAACATTGATTGAAATAATTTTGCATAAGCATACGTAATGGACTAATAGTAAGAATATCACTTGAAATGTAGCCCGCTTCCTATTCTTTTAAAACTATGTTGCATCAAACTGGAATTTTAGTGAGACTCAAATACCTGATAGGATGAGAAAAAAATTGATAGGAAAGACCAGAGAAATCCAGGTCTAATTTCCTTCTATTTCCTAATTTTGTCTCGTTCTAAATCAAATTAAGGCAGTTCCATATGAGAGAATAAAAGAGATTTCGGTATATTTGTTATAATCAGTTTATGAAATAGCGTGAGTGTTTTACCACGGATATTCAATAAGTGAATATATATTAATATACTACGTTAGCAAGTTTTACGCAGGAAGTCCACATTTGCTATTATAATTCAAAATCTTGGCCGCGTCATTTGGAAATAAATAATTTGTATATTATTTATACAATTTTTAAGTGGTCTTGTTTGCAAGTATGAAAAAATAAATTTTGTATGGAAGTATAATATTTGCGAAAAAATTTGTACAAAGGTACTTAGCTAAACTTATTTATTAATACATACGGCTAAATATCTATTAATATATTTTACAAGGCCGTAATATTACAAATTGAAGTTACATGTAATCATATGTCGTAGATCACTTCCTAGTATATTCTATGCACATATTAACAGTTTTGTCAACGACAATTCCATAAATAAATCAATAGCCTACGCAATACATGGGTCTGTTGACTAGTTGTCATAAAATCACAAGCACGTTAAGCATATAAAATTTGTGCTGTGCTCAGCAAGAAAGTCTTTAATGCAATGGTGTTACTGTGTCATAATACTTATATGGTGATATGAACTAATAAAATTCAATCATTATTGGGCTTATATTTTATTTTTAGAATTTTATAGAAAAATTTTCAAAATAGTTAGTATTTTTTATTGGTGTTCTCGCATAAAAACTATTAAGTGCTTATTGTTTACATAAAAAGACTCGCTCGTACTCAAGGGTAAAACTTGCTGCATTTGTTGAGGAGTATAATCCCATATTTTAGGAAAGGGATCTTATTAAAATAATAGATATAATACTGATCTTGAATTGCAAAAAAATAAGGGCTAAAAATTTAGTAGCTTCATTTGAGGAAGTGGTTTTAAGAATGGTACCACTTTATAATACTTTTTAGAAATAGCACTAGTATGCAAGAGAAATTTTGATAATTTTTCAATATACCCACTTTACCCCTCTCATTCTCACTCAGCCCTAAAAATTGCATTAATCAATTTCCTCCCTCACTCTCCCTTTTCTCTCAGCTGCAGCCACCTCCACTCTCCCGTTGCTCTCAGCTCCCTTTGCTCTGCAGCAGTTCTTCCGCCTCCCACCATCCCCACGGCGTCCCGCCGTGCCTGCTTGGTTGCCATTGATGTCCCTGCCACATCCCACTGGCCTTGCCACGTCCTACTATCCCGTTGTCTCCTCTTTGCATTCTCCTACTTAACATTGGGAAAGCTCATGTGTGGTCCAAATCCTACATGAAAACGGCACTTTCCTACTTAGTGATGGGATTCGCAACTTCTAAAATCTCATTCTTGGTCAGTGAGCTGGTCGATAAGCTTCTAGAGCGGCTTGGACTATTCGAGTGGGGCTCAATCTCAACCTTATTCTCTGGGACTAAGGAGCTTTCCTTTAGGTAGAAGGGGCTGAAAACAATTTTGCATCGAGAAGTAAGTCTACATATTTTGCTTGAGATGATCACCCTTTCTTTTGGTCCATTTCAATCTTCTGATTGTACCGATTAGTCGACGGATGTGTTTGGGGACAATTTCTAACACTTGACGATTGTTTTCTAATGTTACTGTAATTTATTTTGAGTAATATTCTTTTAGAAATTTCTGCAATAGCAGTTCACATCTGCTGTGCTTTGCAACTCGAAGCTTGCCACAGACGACGAGTGTGGCAAATAGAGAGTTTTTAGGATGCCCAAATCTTTCCGAATTCTGTTCTTCGAGGGGTCTTGAGATCAGAGAATCCTTCTCCAAAACCCTGTGCGCTGTTTTCGGCCATTTCCCATATAGTTAGAGGACAATTGCATATCTTTTCTATATTGGGATTGAATGATAGTTTTCAGAGCTCCACACATGGATTAGATACTGCTGGGAGCTGTTTGATGTGCAGGGAATGATGAAGACATGGTTTGTCCGATGCAACAAGTTTTGGGGGAAATTTCTCATACTTAATATGTGAGAAATAGGGAAAATAATATGTCATCGGAAAGCTCGTCGAGTCATGATTCCAACACATTGAACAAATCTCAAATCGGAGCTGAAACGAAGAAGTTATGGCCAAAAGAAGAAAATTGCGCGCGGAACAAGAGATAGACCGCGGTCTACTGAGGCATTTTTCCTAGACCGCAGTCTACTGAGAGGAATTCAGCTAGATCACTTTGAAGGATGGTGGGACCCACAAACTTTTATACCACACTGATTAAATCAAGAAAGGAGGGGATATACATATTCTATATATAGTAGAGCCTACCTAACAAAGAAAAGGGATACAAGAGTAGGAGAAAAAGGCACAAACTCTACTACGAGAAGAGCGACCACAACGACCATTCGGGAAGTCGGGATCGGGAGATTCGACTCCACTATCTAGAGTTCTTTCTGTCCCTTTTCTTCTGATTTTCAACATATTGTCTTCTCTTTTAACTCTTGTAGTTTATTCGAATATGTGTAACTAAACCCCTAGAATCCTAGGGGGATCAATGGACCCATTTCCATGTTTTAAGTAAACCTCTTTCCTTTCACATGTGTGATTCTGTCGACGTACGCCTCCTTGGTGTTATTTATGCAATTTCGTACTTAATACTTTCTTTTGGAATGGCCACCCACGAGATTGAACTTGAGACATAGAGGAACCTCAGGGGAGGAAATTGATGTCAGGCTAGAAGTTGCATAATCTAGGTTAGCTTATGCTAAAGGGTGAGGTTATTCGTGCAAGTGCATCGGAAGATGGTGAGCACCCTAGATAGCCATTTAGGGTTGGTTTAGTTTGGCCTTTCAACATTAACCGCCTAGGAATAGAGTGGATTAGTGTCTTCCCCTTGGGTACATTCGTATGACATCGGAAGGTGCATACGATGGAAGTGAGGAAACCCTAGAACCCTAGGCTAGTAACATGACAGAATTCATCGTGTGAAAGAGGATTCTTGCTTAAGACTAGAATTGGTGAAGTTGTGAACCTTAGGAGCCTTTCATCTACTAATTTCCATCTATTTATTTTCTGTCTGTTTGCTTTCTGTCTTTTAATTACTACATAATTCTCAACTCATCCGATTGACTTGGCTTGGATAGTTGTGCCAATTTTAGTGCTTAGCATAAGAGTCCTCATGAGAATGGTACTCTACTCACTCTATATTACTTGTCTGCGATACGTATACTTGCGTGCAATACCTTCAAATACGCAACAAGTTTTTGGCGCCGTTGCCGGGGATTCTTTTTCTACTAACCTAATACCAAGCAATTATTCTTTGACCAAGTTGTTTTTCTTTATTTCACTTGTTTTCTTGTTGTTTGTTTAGGTGAGATTTTTCGTCGTGCATGCGAAGAAGAGACCAAAGAGAGCTTCTTCAACCCGATCCGGAGATAGAACGAACCCTTCAAAGGAGGCTAAGAGAGCAAAGCCAACCTCAAGAAGCCATGGAGCACGGGCAAGGAGGTGAAGTGGTGCCATAGCAACGTCAAAAAACAATCAAGGAATATGCTCAACCCTAATTTCTGAATCAATCGAGCATTGTCAAGCCAACTGTGCAAGCCCACACATTTGAAATCAAACAATCGGTGATTCAAATGTTGCAAACCTCATGTTCTTTTGGAGGAGCACCGAATGAAGACCCCATGTGCACCTAGCAAAATTCTTGGAGATATGCGACACCTTCCGATTTAATGGAATCTCCCCCGAGTATATCCGTATGTCTCTTTTCTCTTTTTTCTTTCAGGGACAAAGTGAAGTCGTGGTTGCTTTCACTCCCACCAAGCACTCTTGATACATGGGAAGCAATCACAGAAAAGTTCTTAGCTCAATACTTTCCACCGTCCAAAACGATGAAGCTCAAGAATGACATCATGACCTTCAAGCAGCAACACTCGGAATCTTTTCACGAAGCATGGGAGCGGTTCAAGGAGCTACAACAAGCATGCCCCCATCATGGCATTGAGATTTGGACATTGGTACAGATTTTTTATAATGGTTTATTGGAAAACTGTCGTTCTTCTCTTGATGCTACTGCAGGTGGTTCGATCATGAATAAGTACCCCGAGGAAGCCTATGAATTGCTCAAGGAGATGGCACGGAATGGCTGCCAATGGCCATCCGAGAGGACAATGGAGCGTGGGGCTGTGGGGTTACATTCAATCGACGCCGTAACAGCCCTCTCTGCAAAGATGGATGCGTTGTTCAAGGAGGTCACGTCATGAAAGAGCCAAGGAGCGGGGCAAGGCTATGGAACCACCGAGGAAGGAACATCCATGGGACCGGTGCAAGAATTTCAAGAGACGGCCAACTACATTGGAGACAACCCGAGGAATAATCCGTACTCAACCACATACAATCCAGGTTGGAGAAATCATCCCAACTTCTCCCATGCCAACAACAACAACAGGGCCAATCCGCCACCGGGATTCCAAGCAACTTAGAAGCAACAATCTCAGGATCCCGATCGCCTCTTGAGATTAGAGGACACTCCTATCCAATTTATGAAAGTTTCACAAGAGACAAATGTATCAAATTCTAATCAAATTGTTGTCTTGCAATCGCAGATGCGTAATGTGGAGATGCAAATCGGGCAGCTAGCTCAAGCAATCAACTCCCGACCTAATGGAGCACTACCAAGCGATACGGAGATCAACCCTCGGGGTCAAGGGAATGAACAAGTCAAAGCCATCACCCTACGAAGCGGGAAGGAGCTATTGAGCACACGAGCCGAGGCTAGACCGCAGTCCACGACCACAGTCGAAGAAGCTGAGCCAGATGAACCTCTCAGTAGACCGTGGTCGTAGACCGCGGTCCAAGAGAAGGTCAGCTTTGACCCTCAAGCCAAGGCATCCCAAGACAACAACATCGACCCTCCTCAGATCCAGGAAGAAAAAGGGAATGCATCGAAGCCGACCCGAACCTATCCGCCTCTTCCCTTTCCACAAAGAGCACAAAAAGGCTATAGGGTGAACTATCGCCGACATTCGCGGGATAAGCCCATCCCTATGCATGCACAAGATCATTTTAGAAGAAAATTACAAGGAGTCAATCAAAGGCCAAAAGAAGGTTAAATCCTGTGATGAAGGAGGTGGTGAAGAAGGAGGTGGTGAAGAAGGAGATCATCAAGTGGCTTGATGCGGGAATAATCTTTCCGATTTCCGACAGCAAATGGGTAAGTCCGATCCAATGCATGCCAAAGAAAGGCGGGATGACGGTAGTGACAAATGAACGAAATGAGCTCATTCCCACAAGGATGGTGACCAGATGGAGAGTATGTATGGATTATGGGAAGCTCAACAAGGTGACCCGTAAGGATCACTTTCCTCTCCCTTTCGTTGATCAAATGCTTGATCGCCTAACCGGTAAGGAATTCTTCTGTTTTCTTGATGGGTATTCTGGATATAATCAGATCGCGATCACACCTTGCGATCAAGAAAAGACTACTTTCACTTGCCCATACGGAACTTTTTCATTTAGACGTATGCCATTTGGATTATGCAATGCACCGGCTACTTTTCAACGATGCATGATGGCCACATTTTCTGATTTGATTGAACAATGCATAGAGGTCTTCATGGACGATTTTTCAGTATTTGGTGACACATTTGATCAATGTTTAGAAAATCTTGACCTAGTTTTGAAACGTTGTGAAGACTCTAACCTTGTTTTGAATTGGGAAAAGTGTCATTTTATGGTCAAGGAAGGAATTGTTTTAGGTCACAAGATTTCAAAGCTTGGAATGGAGGTGGATTGGGCCAAAGTTGAGATCATAGAAAAACTGCCACCTCCAACTTCTATTAAGGGAGTACGAAGTTTTTTGGGACATGCCGGATTTTATAGAAGGTTCATCAAAGATTTTTCAAAAATAGCTAAGCCACTTTGCAATCTACTTGAAAAGGATGTTCCATTTGTCTTTGATGAAAAATGTTTGCATGCTTTCAACGAGTTAAAGATGAGGTTAGTCACTGCACCTATTCTCGTTTCCCCCGATTGGTCTCTACCATTTGAACTCATGTGTGATGCTAGTGACTATGCAATAGGTGCTGCCCTTGGACAAAGGAAGGATAGGATCTTCCACCCCATTTATTATGCAAGTCATAACTTGGATGATGCCCAAGTGAACTACACCACCACGGAGAAAGAGCTCTTGGCTGTAGTTTACGCTTTTGATAAGTTTTGACCATATCTCATTGGAACTAAAGTTGTAGTTTTTACAGATCATGCGGCGATCAAATATTTTATTGCAAAGAAGGATGCCAAGCTGAGGCTCATCCAATGGGTGCTACTCCTCCAAGAATTTGACTTGGAAATTCGAGACAAGAGGGGTTCAGAAAATCAAGTAGTAGATCACCTTTCTCGACTTGAGAATGTGGCAAGCCAAGAAGATGGGGTAATTAACGAAACTTTTCCCGATGAATTTGTGTTGTATATGTCTCATGGCCCTTGGTATGCCGATTTTGTGAATTATTTGGTCTCTAACCACATTCCTCTTGAGTTTAATGCACAACAAAGGAAGAAATTTCTACATTAGGCTCGAAGGTATGTTTGGGATGAGCCATTTCTGTTTAGGATATGTGTGGACCACATGTTAGGACGATGCATCCCCGAGGAAGAACAAGGAGAAATTTTGAAAGGATGCCATGGCTCTCCTTACGATGGACACTATGGTGGACAAAAGACGGCAATAAAGATCCTTCAATCGGGATTTTATTGGCCCACATTATTCAAGGATGCTCATGCTTTTGCAACTAGCTGTGATCGATGCCAAAGGACCGGTAATATCTCTAAAAGGCATGAGATGCCCTTGAATAACATACATGAGGTAGAATTGTTCGATGTTTGGGGAATTGATTTCATGGGTCCTTTTCCTTCATCTTTCAGTAATCGTTAGATCCTGTTAGCTGTTGATTATGTCTGTAAGTGGGTAGAAGCCATCGCTTCCCCCACCAATGATGCTAATGTGGTTGTGAGATTTTTGCAGAAGCAGATCTTTACAAGGTTCGGGACTCCAAGGGCCATAATGAGTAATGAAGGTTCTCACTTTTGTAACAATCAATTTGAAGCCATCCTATCCAAGTACGGAGTGAGACACCGTGTAGCCCTTGCATATCATCCCCAAACTAATGGCCAAGCCGAAGTGTCGAACTGGGATATCAAGAAGATTTTGGAGAAGACGGTGAATATGTCAAGGAAGGATTGGGTGCATAAACTTGATAATGCTCTTTGGGCTTATAGGACAGCGTTCAAGACCCCAATCAGCACAACTCCATACCATCTCATTTATGGGAAGGCGTGTCACTTACCTCTCGAGCTGGAGCTTAAAGCATATTGGGCTCTCAAAAAGCTCAATTTTGATCTACAAGCGGCTGGAGAACGGAGACTCAGTCAACTACATGAACTTGATGAATTTCGGCTACAAGCGTATGAGAATTCCAAGATTTACAAGGAGAGGATAAAGAGGTGGCATGATAAGAGGATACTGGTAAGAGATTTCAAGCCCGGTCAATTGGTTCTTTTGTATAACTCTTGGTTGAAACTCTTTCTAGGTAAACTTAAGTCAAGATGGTCCGAACCTTTCCGAGTGGTACGGGTGTTTCCGTATGGTGTGGTAGAACTAATGAATGAACGAACCCGTAACAAGTTCAAGGTGAATGACCAACGGGTCAAGTTTTACCTCAGGGACTCCTCTACACACGAGGACCCATATGCAAACAGCTGATGCACCATGAAGTCTTGCCAAAGACTTTAAACGTGGAGCTCCTTGGGAGGCAACCCAAGATCAGAATAAGTGTCGTCTTCTTTTTAGTTGTTTTACGTATTTTAGCTTATGAACACGATTTTCTTTTGATTAATTTTTATTACATTTAGGCCACATGGACCAAGGTTGTAGAAAACCGAGAAACCAGAAGATAGTCTTAGCAGACCGCGGTCCACAAAGAAGACCTCGGATCCAGTTCAGTAGACTGCAGTCTATGACCGTGGTCCATCACAGTTGGGCCGGCCTTGCTTGTCCCGACAGCGGTCCTCTGCACCAAAAACCCGAATTCTAACTTCCAAAGCTCGGGATTTTAGGTATTTAAAGACATCTTCTGCTAGGTTTTGTAGCACCCATTCCACATTCTTGCCTCCTTGCCTCCATTGAAGAGATAGAAGCTCTCCACTCTTTAACTCTCTCTCTCTAGAAAAGTGCAGCAATTTTCTACAATTTCAAGCACTTCAAGAGCAACAACAAGCAGATCATGACCAAGAGAAGCCTAGGGAGCAGCGGGAATTCGATTTGCCAACCGGTGACATCATTCTAAACTCCTTTCTTGCTTCTCTTGTTGGTTCTTCATTGCATATCCATGCCTCCTAGGAAAACAAGAGCACATGCATCATCATCATCATCACTTGGTTACGATCCGGATAAATTTGCTACGAGGGAATGTGAGGAATTGTTTGAACATCACTTTAAGAACATGAATGCTATTCCGGAAAGAGGATTTATGTGGGATGATGCTAGGGTCATGATAGATTTTCATGGGGACAAGGTGGCTCTTGGATGGGAAACATTTTGTAAAAGACCAAACTCGACTTGCAAGAACATTGTCCGTGAATTCTATGCTAATTTGCATGAAGAAAACCTGGGTGGGGTGTTTTTAAGACAAACTCACATTCCCTTCTCCATTGAGGCCATTAGGGATGTTATTGGTACACAAAGAAGTAATTCATTTGGAGTAATGACAGGAGGACTCAATGTAGATGAAATTCTTCAAGTCATCGAGAAACCAGGAGCAAATTGGGAAACTAGAACCAATGTAGCCCTTGTGATAAAGAGAGAAGACTTGAACTATAGGGCGAGAATTTGGTTGCATTTTGTGTGTTCTTGGATTTCCCCATGTACGAGTTTAACATTAGTAAGAAAAGAACAGATCTTTGCACTTTATTGCATCCTTACACATAGAAGATTTGATGTTCTTGCACTCATTTTTAATAACATTACTTTGTGCTTTAAAGGTAGAGAGCGAAGACTTTGGTTTCCCTCAGTTATCATGGAGTTGTGTCGACGAGCTCGGGTGCTGTTGGATCGAAGTGCTGATTTGTTCAAACCCAAAGATCCTATTGGAGCTTCAATTGTAAGACAAATGATGAAAAAGGATAGAGAGGCACCACCGGCACAACAACAAGAGCCGCAAGAAGATCCACAACGTGTGGAAGAGCCCGAGGGGGACACCAGTGACTTACGACAAGTCATCATGTGAGAAGCCTGGCGCAACCAAAGGATGGAGAAGAGGCAAAAGAAGTGGACTCGATTCCTTGCAAGGTTTTGTAGCACTGACGCGACAAACGAAGAGCGAATTGCTGACAAGCTCGGAATTCCCTTGGAGACGTACCCAACCACGCCTTCCACAAGTGATGAAGATGCCCAAGAGGGGGAAGGGAACGGTTCCTTCGACGAATGAGCCTCAACCTTCATGTGGCTCCACGCTAACAAGGCAAGTTTCCTTTCCTACTAGTATTTCACATTGAGGACAATGTGTGGTTTAGGTTTGGGGGAAGTGCAAACATATATGCTTTGCTTGTGGAAATTCTGGTTAAGTGTCAGTTGGTGCAAACATATGCCTTGCTTGCCTTGCTTGCGGGATTTTCTATTTAACTGTTGGTTCTCTCATGCACTTTGATCTATGCTTTAGAATTAGGTTTGCATTTAGTAGTAGTTGCATAATAGATTAGTCTAGTTTGCATTTACGTAAAAAAAAATTTGCAAAAAGAAGAAAATCTTTTGAAAAAACGGTTGGTCCTTGTTCTATGATGATTATTAATGGCTGAAAATTCGAAGTAAGATTGGATTTGAGATTGCAACAAACTTAGGACATGTTTTAGAAAGTTGTCAGGATGCCCAAACTTCAATCTTTTCACGACACTCTTGCACTAGGGATAGCTTAAAATTACCCTTGAATTTGCACGGTTGTATGGCTTACATGAGAATGGACAAGAACATGAACCTAGATATCCCACAAAAGGCAAATAGAGAAAGAATGTTGAAAAAGCGAAAAATCATGTGAAATGCATAACTATGAGCTTAATGAAAGGATGTGCCAAGGCTTTGAGCACCGCTGTACGGGCTTGAGCTGAATTTAGTGCAAAAAGCATATGCAATACGGCCCAGCATGTGCTTGTAGTGGAAATTGTCCATGAGTCGAAGCTCGAGGATAGATCCGAAGGGGTATCTCAAAACCTAATGCCTTGGACCAACTGAGACGGGAGCCATTGGTCGATTCCTCGCTACACGGGCCTAACTCTTGGACATGATACTCAAAGTCGTGCACCACCAAATAAAGAACAAAGTTAAAAGAAATGAGCTGAATTGTCAAGGGCAATGTCCAGAGAAGTGTTCGAGTCTTTTGATCATTTTCTTGACCAACTTATCAATTGATTGGGTGCTTGGACTATATTAAGAGTGTTTTGCACTAACACCGCACAAATGAGGGCTGAATCATTGCGAAAATTTGACATCCTAAGGTAGATGCATTCAAAGTGAAGGTTGTGTGATGAATAAGAAGCCATTTCTGAGAATGTTTTGGGACCAACTTGGTTTAGATCTTTTGATTGCAGGTTCTTAGCTTTGCTCGGGATGAGCAAAAGTCTAGGTTTGGGGGTGTGTTGATATGATGATTTGTATAATTTATTTGTCCACTCCCGACCTAAAATCGTATGTTTTCAGCCATTTCCCATATATTTAGAGGACAATTG
This sequence comes from Lagerstroemia speciosa, assembly GCA_037672795.1. Taxonomy (NCBI): domain Eukaryota; kingdom Viridiplantae; phylum Streptophyta; class Magnoliopsida; order Myrtales; family Lythraceae; genus Lagerstroemia; species Lagerstroemia speciosa. Next base: position 5,775,189 of record CM075303.1, on the reverse strand, counting down.
CATATCTTTTCTATATTGGGACTGAATTGGTATGAATGATAGTTTTTAGAGCTCCACACATGAGTTAGATACTGCTGGGAGTTGTTTGATGTGCAGGGAATGATGAAGACATAGCTTGTCCAATGCAGCAATTTTTGGGTGAAATTTCTCATACTTACTATGTGAGAAATAGGGAAAATAATATATCATCAGAAAGCTCGTCGAGTCAGGATTCCAATGCATCGAATAGATCTCAAATCGGAGCTAAAATGAAGAAGTTATGGCGGAAAGAAAAAAAACTGCGTGCGGAACAAGGGATAGACCGTGGTCTTGGACCGCGGTCTACTGAGGGGAATTCGGCAAGACCACTTTGAAGGATGGTGGGACCCACAAACTTTTATCTCACACTGATTAAATCAAGAAAGGAGGGAATACACATACTCTATATATAGTAGAGCCTACCCAACAAAGAAAAGGATACAAGAGTAGGAGAAAAAGGCACAAACTCTACTACGAGAAGAGGGACCACAACGACCATTCGGGAAGTTGGGATCAGGAGATTCGACTCCACTATCTAGAGTTCTTTCTGTCCCTTTTCTTCTGATTTTCAACATGTTGTCTTCTCTTTTAACTCTTGTAGTTTATTCGAATATGTGTAACTAAACCCCTAGAATCCTAGGGGGATCAATGGACCCATTTCTATGTCTTAAGTAAACCTCGTTCCTTTCACATGTGTGATTCTGTCGAGGTACGCCTCCTTGGTGTTATTTATGCAATTTCGTACTTAATGCTTTCTTTTGGAATGGCCACCCACGAGATTGAACTTGAGACATAGAGGAACCTCGGGGGAGGAAATCGATGTCAGGCTAGAAGTTGCATAATCTAGGTTAGTTTATGCCGAAAGGTGAGGTTATTCGTGCAAGCGCATCGGAAGATGGTGAGCACCCACCCTAGATAGCCATTTAGGGTTGGTTTAGTTTGGCCTTTCAACATTAACCGCCTAGGAATAGAGTGGCTTAGTCTCTTCCACTTGGGTACATTCGTATGACATCGGAAGGTGCATACGATGGAAGTGAGGAAACCCTAGAACCCTAGGCTAGTAACATGACAGAATTCATCGTGTGAAAGAGGATTCTGGCTTAAGACTAGAATTGGTGAAGTTGTGAACCTTAGGAGCTTTTCATCTACTGATTTCCATCTAATTATTTTCTGTCTGTTTGTTTTCTGTCTTTTAATTACTACATGATTCTCAACTCATCCGATTGACTTGGCTTGGATAGTTGTGCCAATTTTAATGCTTAGCATAAGAGTCCTCATGGAAACGATACTCTACTCACTCTATATTACTTGTCTGCGATATGTATACTTGCGTGCAATACCTTCAAATCCGCAACATGCACAAAAACACAGTGGCTGATTTTTCCCATTTTAATTAATTTTTGTAGAAAGTAAAAATTTACGGCAAAATTCAAATTGTCACCTCATTACTATTTTGATGTATGATACTGATACATCATATATATTAAATTTCATGATTTCCTTGACACATTAATACACTGACACGCATTGCCAGAAAATGAATGCTTGCAAAATAAATGGATATTGCCTAAAAGGAAATAAACAAACAAATTTAGGTAAATATTTATTACTGATTAAATGGACGGTTAAGATTGATTATAGCCGACCATTCAAATGCAAGCACGGGGATTGACATCCTTTTCCCTCCCCTATAAATAGAGGGGTCTTCTTCAGAAAAAAGGGCTAATGTGGAGAAGCTCTGCAAACAAGACTATCTAGAACTTTCTTGAAGCTCTGCCGAACTGAAGACTCGAAGGAACTTCACTTGGATTCATCGGATTCATGCCAAAGGGCCCCAGTGACTCCACCTTAATTGAGAACAAGCTGTTCAAGCCCTCGCTCGAGGATCACAAACGGACCCGTCGAATAAAGCCCACAGGCCCCGGTGGTTCCACATCATTCATTGATCGAGAACAACCTACTAAACCCTCAATCGACACTCCAGCACGTGAACGAGAATTAGAGGACCCGATCTTTATTTTCTTTACAGATTGTTTGCTCAGAGAATTGTACCCACATAAATTAATATACGAATATTTGTCGCTTGACTTTCTTGTCTAAAGTTCTCTAGACATAAAATTTGCTACTGACCTCAACTTGAACACCCAACAAGGGATCTTGACAAGCAGCAACGCTCGAGAGGTGGCGGCACATGAAGGTGTCACAATGAAGTTTAACCTTCTTTTTGGGACTGGCCTGGGCTGTTCGTCTTTAGCCGCAATAGGACATGAAGATGACATTGACATGCCTGCACACATTGAAAATGTGCCAGCTCAGCACTTTTTGTAGGAAGAGCAGGAAGCTGCAAGAGGAGATGCCTCTTCGATGTAGAAGATCATGAGTATACCGTTGACTCTACTCTCCCATCACCTTGGAAGCCCATGGCTGTAGAAGGAAATTCAGGCAACATTGGAGTGCTAACTTCGATGGTGACAAACATGTCATTATTAGAGGAGTAGATGTCCATCATGGCACGTACCCTTGAAGGCCTCATGAAGACCGTTCAGGAGCGTGACTCACGAATTGCTTACTTGATGAAGAAGCTCAAAAGGATGGGCGAGTCGGGTCGAGTAAACAACAATATTTCAAAACAAGTGCATGTGTCAAAGACTGCTGTTGCTGCACCAAGAGTGCCAAGATCGATCGTGGCACCACAAGCTGCCATCATGCGAGAGCAAGTGTTTGACACTGAAACTGCTGATACAAAAGCTCCAGTAACAACAAGAACTGTACGTGTTACTGTTGATGGATCCATCCCTATAGACCAATTGCAGGAAGTCATCATGGAAGCCCTAAAGGGTCAAGCACAAGCAAGCGGTTCATCATTGATGACACATGTCAAACCTTACACTTGGAGGATTGACATGATGAGGATACCCACCAATTGTCAGCCACCAAAGTTCCAACAATTTGAAAGAAGGAGTAATCCGAGATAACATGTCGCTCATTTTGTTGAGACCTGTAATAATGTAGGAAGTGAGGGAGACCTACTTGTAAAGCAATTTGTTCGTTAGCTGAAGGGGAATGCCTTTGACTGGTACACCAATCTTGCACCTAGCTCAATCAAGAGCTGGGACCAACTTGTATGAGAGTTCCTCAACAGGTTCTATAGCACAAGGCGCACGGTGAGCATGATCGAGCTTACCAACGCACATCAAATGAAGATGAGCCTGTCATGGATTACATCCAGAGATGGAGGAATTTAAGCCTCAATTGTAAAGATCGCCTCTCTGAGTTATCTGCAATAGACATGTGCATTCAAGGAATGCACTGGGGTTGCATTACATTCTTCAAGGAATCAGGCCCCACACATTTGAAGAGTTGGCAACACAAGCACACGATATGGAGTCAAGTATCAAGTTGAGTATCAAGAATAGTGGTGCTCAAGGACCACCCATTCATGAATTAGGAAAGGTAAAAGAATGTCAAGATGTGAAAAAATTGGGCAAGCCACCCTCCAGGTCAGATAATAAGCAAGCTCTAATGGTAAATACTACCCTTGTCAAAATCTTGGAGAAGAAGAAGAAAGAAGAAAAAGTTCTTCCAGATGAACAAAAGTTGAAGGCGAGGCCTACATTGGAGGAGCTACAAAGTAAGGAGTACCCATTCCCAGACTCCGATGTCTTAGGCATGTTCGACCACTTACTTGAGTTGAAACTTATCAAACTACCTGAGATGAAGCGTCCGCAGCAAGCTGGTCACACAAATGATCCTAACTACTGTAACTATCATCGTTTGGTCAGCCATCCAGCGGAGGAGTGCTTTGTCTTGAAGGAGAAAATCATGGACTTAGCATGCCAAGAAAAAATCGCATTTGAAGATGAGGTGGACACGAGCAACTTTGTCTCTGTGCTAGAAGAATTTGAGGAATTGCCCCTAGCAACCATCGAATTCGGAAGCTTCAAACCCGCCCCGATTGAGGTAGCCTATTTCTACCCGCTGCACATCTCAAGTCCCATGAGACACTCGACAATTACTACAATGACAACGACAGTCACAAGCCCACCACATGTGTTGTTATGGATCGTGTCGAAGTAGATGAGGAGGGTTGGACCGTTGTCACGAGACGGAAGAGAGCTTCGAAGCCCACCCAACACTTGTTGCGAAACGCTCAGGGGCATGCCTCACAAAACTCGCCAATCCCCCGAAAGGCACGAAAGCATGCTTCGTGCAAGGCAACCAAGGGACTAAAAGCTCGGCTCAAAATAATTCAAAGAAATAAGAAGCTGGCCTCCAAGGAACACTCAAAACACCTACTCAGATCGAATAGCCTTTCCATCAAAAGGCGAGAGTCCCAATTACATTATAGGACTTCCTTCCAAAGAAGCTGTGAGACGCAATGACTTCCTTATCCTTTTGAACCAAACTGTTGGTGAAGAGGACAAGGAGAAAAGTGAGGCTGATGTCTCTCATCCTCCTCCCAAGACAAATTGCCTTGAAGTAATCATGTTTACTGACAAAGACCATGTCCTGGGAGTCGAATCACACAATCGACCACTTTTTGTGGCCAACTATGTTCAGGGACAATATCAAATATTGATAGACAGAGGCTCTGCATTGAACATCATGCCCGCTCAAGTCACGAGGAATCTAGGAGTGATAGCTGACGAACTCCTAAATAGTCGGTTGATGATGCAAGGCTTCAAATAAGGGGGGTAAAGGGCTATCGACAAATTAAAAGTTGACTTGCTGATAGATGACATGGAGTCAAGTTCGCTCTTCCATGTGATAGACGTGAAGATGACCTACAACTTGCTCCCAGGTCGACCTTGGATTCATGAGCATGAAGTAGTACCATCCACCCTCCACCAGTGTTTTAAGTACATCAAGGATGGCTGCCAAAAAACGGTTGTCGCAAATGACAAGCCATTTACAGAAGCTGAAGCTCACTTTGCTGATGCAAAGTTTTATATCAAAAGCAAAGTGACAAGATGGGTACAACACACGTACCCTTCAAAGGGTATGGAAAAGCTGCAACAACCTGGTGTTACTGAAGGCTTGAAACAAGGAGAGCCAATAACGAAGAAGCCAATGATGTTTGATACTTCCTCAAACACTAGGAAGGAAGGCGAGCCAGGCATTAATGAAAAAAGGCCAATGTTTGTCTTGCGGTATGTCCCAAGGGGACAGAGGAAGGAAGGCGAGTCTCCCTTCACATGCAGCAATGATTTGAGGGTTGAGGGCTTGGAAGGGCTGAATCTGCCCATCACAAAAATTGAAGTAGTCAAACCTTCCAGTCCTCCCTTAAAAGGGTTCAGATGACCATCGCAAGGACCACACATCATACAAGGGTCACTGCCTACAAAGCGTCAAGAAGGATTCGACCCCAATGCTTACAAGCTGCTTGTGAAGGCTGAGTATGACCAAGACATGAAATCATTGTCAAGGTCCAACACAAGCGCCCGCACATGAACCACACGAGGGCTAACCTGAACGCAGGTTGCATTAAGAGAACAAGGGCATGCTATTAGAAACTCGGGAGCAAGTTTGGGTTATAATCCACTAGAACCCATACACTTTGCTATAAGGAAATCCTCTACGTGATGATGATGAACATGAGCCAACGACATCAACAAGACCTTCTGTATTCAATCGCTTGGGTAAAGGCCCTAATCGATCCTTGGTTTTTGACATGTTAGGAGAAGTGATGGAGGAAACTAGTGATCAAAGAGCCAAGAAGTCGGTTAAGCAAATGTAGTGATTATTCCGCTAGTTTCTCATACTGTCAAGACAAAAAGAAGACAAAAAGAGGCACAATTCCTCTGTTTACTAAGACAAGAGATCTTCGTAGTGTGATACCATTGAGGATGAAGAGACACCTAACACTAGAGGGGAAAGTCGACAAAATGTTGAGAGTAAATGCTCAAATGGTTGTGCTGACAAAGCCAGAAGAAGGGTGTAGCCAAGTTACGAATGAGTATGCGATGTCATCCTTTCATGTCATGATCCAAGAAGTTGATCATGACTCGATAGAAGAAGCAAAAGTAGAGGAAGCCCCAAATGCCCTCGAAGAAGGCGGACAGGCTACTGTTGATGAATGATAGGAAGCTGATCTAGGGACAAGAGAAGGATGATGTCCAATTTTTCTTAGTGCAAACCTAACTCCTTAAGAGGAGAAGGTTTATGTCAAACTATCGACTCAGTACAAGGATGTATTTTCATGGTCATATCGAGAAATGCCCGGATTGGACCCAAAACTTGCAATTCATCGCCTCTCTGTTAAGCATGGAGTTAGGCCAATCAAACAAGGCCAAAGGCGATATCATCAGAATTTGTTACCTCAAATAACTGTTGAGGTTGACAAGTTGATTGAAGTGGAGTTCATTCGAGAGGTCCCTTACCCTACTTGGATTTCAAATATTGTACCGGTAAGAAAAAGAATGGCCAAATTCGTATTTGCATGGACTTTTGTGACCTTAACAATGCATGTCCAAAAGATGACTTCCCACTACTGATAATGGAGTCAATAGTTGATGCGACAACTGGCCATGAAGCACTCTCATTCATGGATGGGATGTCCGGTTATAATCAAATTCGAACGGATCTAAGGGACGAAGAACTTACAGCTTTCCGCACTCCAAAAGGCATTTACTATTACAAAGTTATGCCGTTTGGGTTAAAGAATGCAGGAGCGACATACCAGAGAGCGATGCAAAAAATAATCAATCACATGCTTCACAAACAGGTCAAGTGTTATGTCGATGACTTGGTTGTGAAATCCAAGAAAAGGGAAGAGCATCTAGGGGATCTCCGTAGAGTGTTTGATCGCTCACGCTGTTATCAGCTTAGGATGAACCCCTTGAAATGTGCATTTGGGGTTACTTCAGGTAAATTCCTTGGATTCATCATGCGACATCGAGGCATCAAGATTGACCCTTTGAAAATTGAAGCAATTTTAAAATTGCCGGAGCCAACAAACTTTCATGAACTCAAAAGTTTGCAAGGCAAATTGGCATACCTTTGTTGTTTCATCTCTAACCTCGCTGCACGATGCCAACCTTTCAACAAACTGATGAAGAAAGACGTGATGTTCGTTTGGGATCAACCATGCAAGAACGCCTTCCAAAGTATAAAGGATTACTTAATCAATCCACCAGTCTTGCAGGTTCCCATTCGGGTCAACCCTTAATACTCTATATTGCTGCTCAAGAGCATTCATTGGGCATTCTCCTTGCTCAAGAAAATGAGGAAAAGAAGGAGAATGCCCTATACTACTTGAGTCGAACCTTGGCAGTGGCAGAGATTAATTATTCATCCATTGAGGAGATTTGTTTGGCCTTGATATTTTCTCTTCAAAAGCTTTCCAAGCTCATTCTGTCTGACTCATCTCAAGAGTGAACCCTCTCGGTACATCATGTCTCACTATGACCTCTCAGGACAAGTAGGGAAGTGGGCGCCACTTCTGCAAGGTCTTGAAATATCATATATGCCTCAAAAGGTAATTAAAGGCCAAGTTCTTGCAGACTTCCTTGTTGATCACTTGATTCCTGATTCTTAGGAGTTTTCTGATGACTTGCCCGGTGAGGATGTCATGCTCATTGAATTGGAATCACCTTGGAGTATGTACTTTGATGGAGTAGCAAATTGACAAGGTGTGGGGGCAGGGGTTGTCTTTGTCACTCCAAAAGGTACTGTGTTGCCCTATGCATTTGCCCTTAGCAATAGATGTTTGAACAATGTGGCCGAGTACCAAGCGCTCACTCTTAGGCTTGAAATGGCATTAGAGAAGAACATCAATGACCTTAAAATATTTGGGAACTCCAAGTTAGTGGTGAATCAACTCCTACTAGAATACGAAGTGAGAAAGCCAGAGTTGGTCTCACTCTCTCAATATGCTGCCAAGCTCTTATGACAATTTGGGCAATTTTCTTTAGCACATGTCCCAAGGGAGTCAAATAGACAGGTTGATGCACTTGCAGGCCTAGCATCTGCTCTCATCCTACCTAAAAAGGAAATCAAGGTCCTACTCTACTGAAGGTGGATAATTCCTGGAGTAGATGATGCACCAAATGAAGAAGAATGTTGTGCAACGTTAGTTTATGAGGTCAATGAGGAGGACTGGCGACGGCCTCTAATTGATTACTTGGAGTACCGAAAGTTGTTGAACAATCCAAGACATAGAACTGACATAAAGCATCAAGCCTCTCAATTCATCCATTTTTAGGGAACTCTTTATTGATGATCATTCGATGGAGTCTTCTTAAGATGTCTTAATAACCATGAGGTATCTAAGGCATTAGAGGAAACTCATTCTGGAGTGTGTGATACTCATTAATCAGGTCCAAAACTCCATTTTCAACTTAAGAGAATGGGTTATTATTGGCCGACTATGGTAAAAGATTGTACGGACTATGTAAAGAGATGCCAAGCATGCCAAGTCTATGCAAATCTCATTCATCAACCTCCAGAACCGTTGCATCCTATAGTTGCTTCATGGCCCTTTGATGCATGGGGACTAGATGTCATCAGACCACTCACACCAAAGTCATCCGGTGGGCATGCCTATATCCTCACAGCCACTGATTATTTTTCCCAGTGGGTCGAAGCCGCACCATTTCATGAAGTAAAATAACAGACAGTTGTTAATTTCATTGGCGAAAACATCATCTTCAAGTATGGCGTGCCTCGCTACATTGTCACGGACAATGGAAAGCCATTCTATAATAAAGTCATGGATAAGCTTTGCGAGAAATTAGCTTCAAAAGTACAACTCTTATGCATACAATCCGACAGTAAATGGATTCACTGAAGCCTTTAACAAGACTTTATGTAGTCTCCTTAAGAAGATTGTTGACAAATCTAAAAGAGACCGGCATGAGAAGATTGGTGAAACTTTATGGGCATATCGAACAACATTTTGAACTCCAACACAAGCTACATTTATTCCTTGGTGTATGGAGTTGAAGTTATCCTTCCACTGGAGAACAAATCCCATCACTAAGGATCACTGTGCAAGAAGGGCTCACAAACAAAGAAAATGCGAAGTTACGATTGGAAGAGCTGGAGGCACTGGATGAAAAAAGACTTTATGCTCAACAACTTTTACAGTGCCATCAAGCTCGGATGTCGAATTCTTTCAATAAGCACCTTTGCATACGGTCATTTCCAGTAGGAGACTTAGTCCTTGCTGTATGTAGGCCTATTGTGGTCACACATAGGACGGGGAATAAATTTCTTCACAAATGGGATGGCCTCTACATCGTCAAGGAAGTATATACTAAAGGTGCCTATAATTTGGTAGACCAAGATGGCTTGCACATTGACCCCATCAATGGGAAGTTTCTAAAGCGCTACAATGCATGAAGAATCCTTGAAAAGCTCACTTGAGCTACGTAATGACTTGATCCCTTAAAAGGGTACGTAGGCAGCCTTGATTACACAAGTTAAGGTTCAGTCACATTCAAAAAGGAAAAAATAAGCTCGCTTGAACTACGTCATGACCTGATCCCTTCAAAAGGGGTACGTAAGCAGCCTTGATCACATTGATTAAGGGTCGGTCACATAAAAAAAAAAGAAAAAGAAAGAAAGAGGACGACAATGATCATTACAAGATAGATTGTTGATTCAAACTCAAACAGTTATCATTGAGCGGTGAGGAATAACGTGACAAAAGAAAATGCACATTATTGAAATATGTCAATAGTAATAAGCAAAGAACAAAATAAGGGACAGGATTGCCAGAAGCGTCCCTAACAAATAGTAATAACAGTGAAAATTATCTATGGCTGCCATTTGAAATTTTTCAAGGCCTCTTTCTTTGCTCGCACAATGTCACATAATTCCCTCAGTGATTTAGCCTCTGATTCAGACAAATAGGGCTCATTCTTCACAGTTTTGCTTCAGCCATAATAGCAGAGACAACATTTTGCTTCACTTTTAGCTCTTGGGATGACTTGAATGAGCATGTTGGCATTTTCAACTCTTGCTTGAAGTTTGGCGATCATGACATCGCATTTGATGACAAGGGCCTTCAAGTGCTTGACTTCTTCCTCCTCTAGCGCTCTCTTCTTAGAAAGACAAGCTTCAGTTGCCTTGACGCGTTCAATATGCTCACTGGCCGAGGGTTTAGTGCCTCTCGAAGCCTCCGAAGTTACAAGGCGACTTGCATGGTCTAAGTATTCCTTAATGACCTTACTCATAGAAGAGGAGTCTACAAAGGACAACCCTTGAATCGTCACTAACACCTTCATGATCTCATTCCTAAGTAGGTGCACCTCATCAGGAGAAGAGCCAATCAGCTTCTCGTGAATGTGGTCCCATAGTGATGAAACTAAATATCAGTGACATTTGGCTATAACATCATCTGCCAAGAAGATTAAATGATGCGAAGCATCACAAGGCATATTAGGGGCGACTTGGCGTGAGTCTGCAATCAAGACAATGGCCGGCACACTAACACCTTGAACAATTTGGGGAACTAAATCGCTGATACCTTCATTTGCTTCAAGAGCGATAGCTAGCTGTGACTTCCCTCCCCAACTATCGTTACTATTTGCCCTATCTTGTAAATTAGAGGGGTAAGGCTTGGAAATTGACAGCTGGGTGCTCTCCAAGATGTCATCCACGTCTATGTCTAAACAGACCTAGAAGGAAAAACAGCCCAGATCAAAATACTGGAGATAAATTGAAAAAAAAAAGAGTAAACAGAGAAAAGGCTTTTAGGAGAAGTAATTACCTAACCTTCAAGATCATCAGGAATAGAAGGGAAAGATCGATGCAGATCCTCATTGTCTTGCTCAAAGTTTTGAGGTTTCCGCTTCCTCCTCTTGAAATGACGATCTCGATCACTACTATTTGATCTATCCTCCGCTCGTGTGGTTCCTGCAAAGACGAAAGGGACAAGTAAAATCTCACTGTAAGGTAAGATTGCTAAAGAAAAAATGGCACGAACACCTTACTTGGCGATCTCTTCAGTGGCCGAACTTTGCCAACTAGACTTCCTATTCTAGCTATGGCCAACAACAAGATGAGCTGGGGAGCTACTAGAAAGCCCAGTATTGTTAACAACGGATTCCTTGTCCCCAGTCATGATTACATCATGCCTATCAACAGATGCTTGGGAGGAGGCACTGTCACTCAGTTTGCTTATCACATCTGACATACGACTATAACGCTTCTTCCAGTCCTCATATTATGCACTGGTATAGTTCTCAAAACCTTCTGTGAGCTCTGGAAAATATATCTCAGAACGTGTCTTGAGTCTAGTAGATATCATCCAAAGATGAATACTGTCCTCAAGGGAAGCTAAATGAATATCTTCCTTGAGAATACCTGGGACATTCTGACAAAGCTCGAACTAGGGAGTGAAGTGCCATGGGCTGTACGGCTCTACGATGAAACAGTCGGCAGTCTGTAAAGTAAAGAAAGAAGGATGAACACCTATAAAAAGATGACAACGTAGTGAAGACATATCCTTGTCTACAAGATGTAGAGGCCTCCTCAAATGATAAGGGGACCACTGAATGGTCGACCTCTTATAGATAAGCTCGCGAGCATCACATTCGGAGTAAGCCTTTATGCCACCTTCGCCAGAATATTGACACATAAGTGGCCATGGAATCTCATTAGGGAGAGGGAAGTGGGTTGTGAAATAATGCACTAGCCACCCATAAATATAATGGAAGGGAAGGCACGCTTCAGCTTTTCCTACTATGGAGGCTTGTGCTATGATGTTCAACCCTCATTAAATTTGTGTCAACACTGGAATTACAAGACAAAAAGGCTACCCCTGGGCGAGCAAGCTAGCAACCTTAAAAGTGCTGGGGTGAACGGTTCCAAGTGGTACCGAGGAAAGACAAAGATAGAAAGCCAACAAGCAAGAAAGGCTGCGAGATAAGTTTCTGCCTATAAATGTAGATTAATGCCCAACTCATGGAAAACTTCTTCTTCTTCATGATTCCATTCGGTCATCAATGAAAGGTCACTAGAAGGGTTATGTGTCTCCTTCGAAAGGACCTTATGTGGTCGCCTATTTGGGAGTTTTGTGTAGCGTGTCCTACCCCAGTACCAAAAACTGATCCATTTAGTCACGGAGAAATGCAAGCTCTTCCCTTTAAATCCAGAAAGGGTGGCATATGCAGCAAATAAGTGCTCAAAGGCTTCTGGTAGGAACTTTCAGCCCTTTTCCATGCCAGTTGGCTCGAGCTGCCCAAGTATAACTTCTTCGTATAATCCCCCGGTTATTGGGAGTTTTCCCAATTGTCCAACATCGTAAAGGGATATTGACACTGACCCTTGCAAAGTCTCCACGATGTTGGTATGCGGACACCATGCCTTGGAGAATGTTTTAACCATGCTGATATTACAATCATATGTATACAGTGAACATGTGATTGCATGTCGAAGCTCCGTGCCATTTAACTATTCTTCACAAGGAACCAAAATGCACTCGAGCCACTCTTAGAAGTTGGGAGTGCATGTGAATTCCCCAATCAGTCTAAAGTAAGACTCCCATGAGACTTCCCTGGAAATAATTCTCTGACCCAATGTGACTCATGGACTCAAATCATGCATCCCTTTATGCAAGGGCAAACATAGGAACCAGTCTTTGGAGGACTTTTCAAGGCCTCTTTGTGATTCATAGCTCCACTGCGATGGGTGGCCAAGCTCATCAATGTTGGGAGAGCCACGGGAAAAGGCCCCTATGAGTGGTCGATCAACGGGAAGGATAAAGCTATTTTCTAGTTTATCATTGGGATGATTCATGATGGCAAGATATTGCCCGTCAAGTTTCGTTAGCTTCTTAAAGCTCACCATGGTACCTAAAACAAAAAAAAAAAAAGAGAGAGAAAGGGGACTTAACTTCGCAAAATTAAACAAATAATGATAATAATAAATCAAGTTTGTGCAATTTAAGAGTATTATTACACCTTATACAAAACAATTCATGGAGACAAATGGACAAAGCCAAGTTGACCCCTGTATGAAGCTGGTCATGGAGCCAAATCGACACTTCAAGTCAACCCTGAACAATGCAAGGTGAGTTCCGACTAGGTCATGGAGTCAAATTGACCCTGAACGATGCTAGGCAAGTTTCGACTAGGTTGTGGAGTCAAGTCAACGAGGCCAAGTCGACTCCGAACGATAGTAAACGAGCTTCGAACAAGTCGTGAAGTTGAATTGATGATGTCAAGATAACCCCGAACAAGGCTAAGATGGCATGCGCACAACAATTTAAGCAGTTGGTATTAAAAACTTGCAAGACATTCACATGTGCTTGGCGGAGAGTATGGCGATGAATGTGCAAGCATGGGATCTCCACATCAAATGCATGAACATATATGTCAATGCCGGCATGGTGATGTATGTGCAGGAATGGGTTCGTACGTTAAGCACATATAAAAATTTTTTTTAAAAAAAACTCAAATAACATCATGGGTTTCGCACTGCATGTAAGTCCTTCGGCTGGTTTACTGGCTTGAGTCCTCTATGTCCGAGACAAAATGGAGGGAGAAGCAACAATTGAGCAAGTTGAATTTGTTCGGTCGGTCTTGAGATCTGCTTATGCTTTGCCTTGTGTTGAACTCAACACCTTACATCTCGTAGCCACGACCTAGTGGATCGACACTTCGACGTCACACAAACCGAAGAAAGGAGGAACTGTGATATAGCTAAAAAAAAGTGACAAAGAAAATGCCAATGTTAAATCAAAGAAGAAGTTGAGTATAGTTAAGAAAAAAAGGGGACGATCAAGATTCACACTGTGAGCACCACTTACATGATAAGAAGAAAATGAAGAAGGCTTCTATGTAGAAATTGCTCTCACTTACATGATAAGAAGAAAACGAAGAAGGCTTCTATGTAGAAATTGGTGTGCTTGTTAGTGGAGTTCAACCCCAAATTTATAGAATGGAGAAGGGCTTGATTTAAGCAAGAAAGTCTAATTGCAGACCGGGTCACACGATCACAGCATTGCATTATTCAATCTGCCAAAAATAAATAAATAAATAAAAGAAAGGGACGAAAGGATTGGCAATCTCGATTGTCTGAATGGAGAGTCGATGGGGGATGATTATCATACATGCAAAAGTTGCGTAGCCATACAAAGCAATAGAAGGAAATTGGGGCTGCAATCAAGACCTCGCGGGCAGTACACTGTCCATGCCTTCTATAAAAACTTCTCGGTCAAAATTTAATTTTGATACTGATTGAGTCAAAGTTTCTCAATTGAAGTACCCACAAAATTGGAAGAGCAAGAGAGGATATATACATTAGAAGCTCGGACAATGGTGAAGGGCTTTACATATATATTAAACTTTCTTAAATCTAATTCAAAGTACTAAATTTGTGGAATACTCATCGTGGCATGAAGGATTCACATGCCTTGCCTAGTATGTACATTCCTTGCATGAAAAATGCATTCTATAAGAGATATGCACGTTATAATAGGAATTATGGTTGTAAGAAAAGGTAAGGATGCATGAAAATAAAATAATAAAAAAAGGATGGCGGCGCACGATGAAACAAAAAAAATAAAAGATACATCGAGACGTGCCCACTCTCACGCTTGCATAAATTAAGCCGTGTGCAAGCCTCGATGGGGCATTTGTAGAAAGCAAAAATTTACGGCAAAATACAAATTGTCATCTCATTACCATTTTGATGTATGATACTGATACATCATATAAATTAAATTTCATGATTTCCTTGACACGTTAATACATTGACATGTGTCGCTGGAAAATGAATGCTTGTGGAATAAATAGATATTACCTAAAAGGAAATAAACAAACAAATTTAGGTAAATATTTATTACTGATTAAATGGATGGTTAGATCTATTATAGCCAACCAATCAAATGCAAGTATGGGGATTGACATCCTTTCCCCTGCCCTATAAATAGAGGGGTCTTCTTAAAAAAAAAGGGACAACGTGGAGAAGGCACAAAGGTCTGGAGAAACTCTGCAAACAAGACTCTCTAGAACTTTCTTGAAGCTCTGCAAACTGAAGACTCAAAGGAACTTCACTCGGATTCATCAGATTCACGCCAAAAGGCCTCGGTGACTCCACCTTGATCGAGAACAAACTGCTCAAGCCCTCACTCGAGGATCACGAACGGACCCGTCGGATCAAGCCCATAAGCCCCGGTGGTTCCACATCATTCATTGATCGAGAACAAGCTGCTAAGCCCTCAACCGACACGCCAGCACATAAAAGAGAATCAGAGAACTCGTTCTGTATTTTCTTTATAGATTTTTGCTCAGAGATTTGTACCCACGTAAATTAATATACAAATATTTGTCACCCGACTTTCTTGTCTAATGTTCTCTAGACACGAAATTTGTTACGTACAAATTTATTAATGGATTTTCCTATGTTAATTAAACATCATGATCGGGGCAATGTATTTACCAAATACAATTCATTGTAACCTATAAATCCTTCATAATTTGATAATATTTAAACAAGGATGTGAAATTTTCACAAGATTGGATCAAACACAATTCACTAGGCGATGAAGAGTTCTATTTTCCGTCTCAGTTAAATAGGTTCCAATAAGAGATAAAGAGACCCCGAAGAACAATGCCTTACTCAGATGTGATGAGAAATTTTATTTTCTGTCTCAGTTAAATAGGTTTCAGTAAGAGTTGAATGGGCCTTGGTAAGAGATAAATAGGTTGCGAAGGACAATACCTTAGTCAGATGTGACGAGGAGTTCTATTTTCAATTTCAATTAAATAACTCTCGGTAAGAGTTGAAGAGGTCAATAGGTCTCCCTAAGAGAAAAATAGGTCCCGAAGAACAATGTCTAATTAGATGTGATGAGGAGTTCTACTTTTTATCACAGTTGAATAAGTCCCAGTAAGAGTTAAATGGGTCCCGGTAAATGATAAACAGGTTCCAAAGTGCAATGCCTTAGTTAGATGTGATGAGTAGTTTTACTTTCCTTCTTAGTTAAATAGGTTTTGATAAGAAATAAATAGGTCCCAATGCCATACAAATAGGTCTCGATAGTTTAGTTAAAATCCATAAAAATAAAAATCAGATGAGATCGAACTAGAGATGCTGCACCGAGAAGGGATAGAGAAAAGAGATCAAGGGACAGAGCTTCACCGAGGAGCAGGAGAGGGACGACACCGAGAAAGGGAGAGGGAGGGTGACGACCCCAAAAGGGGACAGCTCTGCGAGGGGGACGGCACCAAGACGGCTCCAGGAGGGGGACGGGTGCCGGACGGGCTAGCACGAGCATGGGTGGGCTGAGGGGCCTACTAGGAGAGAGGGAGGATAAGTTTTGGGAGGGAAAAATAGGAAAAAGAAGAGGGAAAGAGAATTTGATTTTAATTGAGGAAGAGGACGAATGGGAGGGCAAAGATGACAATCGGCACAAATTGGTGCCATTTCTTAAATTCTATACAAATTGGTGCCATTTATACAAGGGAGGAGAGGAGGAGTGTTATTTTTTATGGTTAACCCAAAAAATAACAAGGAAATATAAAACTGCACAACACAATCGGATTACAAGGTTTAGTAAAATAGAGTGAACAAACTAAATTGAAATATTACATGAATTGTAAATTGTAATGATAATCAAGACTTGTGGCAGTCACAATATTTTTAAAACTAATTCATCCCCTCTCGGCCGTGTTGGGAAAAGTGGATGTCGATCTCCCAAGACAAAACAACTTGTGGAGCTGAAGTAAGTACCAAGTTTGAACTACTCGAGAAAAGCAAACAGAGGCAAGACACTACTATGAAATCTATGCTTGGATATGACTCATGTGGAAATCCACGAGGTCGAAGGTTTGAATCCCCCTATAGCTCGTAGCCCTTGGTGAGGCCACTCAACATATGCTTTGCATATATACTGGCATCGATCCATGGGCTTGTGGAGTGTTCACGGGTTCAAGGAGAATAAATATAAATTCCTCGTTATAAAAAAATATTTGCATGAAGAAAACAAAGAGATTACATATGCTTTTTAGAAAAATTCTGTGAAAAACAACCTGGCCTATGGTCCTATTTGTAGAGAAACAGAAGGATTATCGGTTAAATTACAACAAACTAGATAATTAAATACTTGAATCGATCATTAAAGTTTCAAACCAGTTGATGAGATATTGAATTTGACCATCTACCTACTGAATTTGACCATCTACCTTAAGTTGTCCTTCGTAAGGCCTAATAGCCAATGGAATTCAAGGTTATGGATTAATGTAACATTGCACCTTAATATACTGTGGAATATGAGGGTTACCCTTGAATATTAGGTTTAATACTCCTAAATTGCTTTAAAGGAGTCCAAAGGTCACTGGTTCATGGAGCAAAAATATGTAGGAAAATGTAAATTTGGCCTTGTGCGATGCCACATCTTGGGGACGAACATTCGGCACACCCACTGTCTACGCACTAACAAGTTCAACTCAATAGGCCTCTTACCACACCCTCTGTACAAGTATGCAAGGTAGGTATATGTCTTAGAGTATAGCTATAAGAAGTTGCCCATTCGAGTTCACTTCTTACATATAAAACACTCCAACTTCCTTTCCATTATCCATTTTGGATTAACTTTTCTCAATCTTCCACATGGGTTTATCCATATGTGGGCTTGATCTTGATCCATTTCTCATTAGCCCATATCTTATATAAACTCTTCTTGGCCCAAATTAAATCCTCCAATTTTATGAGATAATTTCTCTCTCAAGATGTTATTTTTCTAACAGTCCCCACATGAATGGAAATTGTTTTATTTTGACTCTATAGTAGTGTTCAATAATTGAATCCTACATGGGATAGGTATGTGTTACTCGTTTAACCTTCTCTAGTAAAGGTATACTTACTTTACTAACTAACTGTCTAGTAGACACAATATCATTGACCTATCCTACTTTCTTGTGTAATCTACTAACCATCTATTTAGTTTTAATAGTTGTATTCATTTGGCCATGAATACTGTCCTAGTTCTGTTTTTCAAAAGAATTAAACTCTATGTTCTCTTTTGAAGCGCTCCACATCTCTCTCGCATAGGTGAGTTATGAACTCTAGAGTGTTCCATTTACTTCTTTGTAAATCATTAAAGCATCTAAATGCTAGCCACATCCTTAAAATGTCGCTATTTCTTATTGAGGAACGGTTGAGAAATTTTCCCATGTTCACTTTATCAAATCTTATGAATAGTTTCACTCTTTAAACCTAGATCTTTGGATCTCTAGTCAATAAGGTATTCCTTTTCTTTTCATGGGCTTAAGTCCAATTCCTTCCAACATTTTCTCAGTTAACTCCCTGTTTAACATTTTGGTTAGCAGATATGCTAGATTATCCATTGACTCATGTAGTCAATATTGATAATTCTAGCTATGTTAGTTATTTAATGATATTCTGTCAATATTGATAATTCTGTCTAGACTTACCATTATACATTTATCATTGTACCCTTCTAATAGCCAATTGACTACCACCATAGATACATATTGGTGGCACAGAATTTTCCCAAATAGGGATATCTTAATGAAAATGGCATAGTTGTGTAGCCTCTTCTCCAAATCTAAAGTAATAAATTTGTATTCCGTTGTGGAACAAGCTATCACTATTTGTTTTGAGAACTTCTATAATACAATCGCTTCCACTAATATGAACACATATTGACTTGTAGATTCCCAATCCTTTCTATAATATATGCGATTTGGCATCATTATACTATTCAAGTATTGTTGGATATCAGGTATAGTGCAAATTATAATCTCAAGTTTATCTTAGGTACCTTAATACCCTTATTATTGCCTTCTAATGATCAGCACTCAGATTGCTCGTATATCTATTCAACTCACTATTACATAGGTAATATATGGTCTAGCACAAATCATGAGATACACAAGAATAGAAATAACCCTTATTATTCTACATATGAAGTACTCTCTCCCCTATTCTTGGACAGAAGGAGACTTGTATATAATGGTGTTCTAGTGACCTTAGAATAATACTCGTTAAATTTATCAAGGATTTTACACAATGTGACTAACTTAAAACAAGCCCCGCTGATATTCTCATGGTTTAATTTCTATAATCACATCAGAATGATCCATATCTTTCATGTCAAATATTGAATTCAATATGCTTTTAGTAGAGTAGATTAATCTCTAATTGCTACTAACAATGAGTATTTCATCCACATGTAGGCATAAATGACTGTTATTTTCTATATATTATATATATAGGTGTCGCACTCTTTTATTTTAAAACTATTGGTAATCATTGCATTATCATATTTTTCATGCCAATGTTCTAATGCTTTTTACAATTTGCAAACTTTCTTTTTCTCTCATGGAACCACCAATTCCTTAGATTATTCCACGTTAATTTCTTCATCTAGATCTCCATTCAAGAAAGTTATTTTCATGTTCAACTAATGTACCTCTAAATTGCCTAACTCCTCAATTATGTGTATCATGGGAGAATAGCTCCTCAGTTATGTGTATCAATTGTATTTGTTGACGGAACCATCTACTCTCATCTTACTTTAAAAGATCCATTTGGATCATAAAGCTTGACAACCAAAAGAGGGGTCGAATAATTCCCATGTATTACATGATAGAATCAACCTTGATGTTTATTATCTTCTTCTAAAGAGAACACTCTAAAAAAGTTATGACTTCCTCATACATCTATGGTTATTTTTTTCCAACAAATAGGTTATAAAAATCTAACTCATGCTTTTATCATTCATAACTTCTACGATTCATTTCATCGAACTTGATTCCTGGTCAGACCTATACTAAAATACATCTTCAAAGAATAATGCATTCCTTGACTTCATTATTGTATTCTTGTGTATATTTTGAAATTTTGATTCATACACAAGAAATCGATATGCTTAACTATTATGTGCATAACATATAAAGAAAAATCCACTGTTTGTGGACCTATTTTTCCTTTTTCTATGTTGGATAGCTACTTTGCAAGACATCCCTGCACTTCCAGGTGTTTGTAAGATTGTCTCATATCATACCATAATTCATATGGTATCTTTCGCTCTTTCTTTCAAGATGCCTTATTTAAAAGTTAACTACTTGTCAAAATAATTTCTTCAGCATGCTCTACGGCAACTTTGAATTTATTAATACCGCATTCATAGTTTCTTTTAGCGTGCAATTTTTCATTCAACAATATCGCTTGATAGAGGTGAGTAGAGAGCAAATATTTCATGAACTACTTCATGTTTTGCACAAAAACCATCTATTGGTGCCTCATATTCACTGTCTCTATTAAGTTGGTTTCCAACTTCATTCTTGCGGAGAATGTTTTTTCCAATACTTCATCTTTACTCTTAAGGCAAGTAGTTTTTCATGCTATCGTCGATGAAAGTAATAAAATGCTTATTATCACCTCTTGTTTGTATAAATTTTAAGTCACGAACATCATTGTGAAATAATTGAAGTGGTTCGGTATTTCTTTCAATTGTTTCAAATGATGGCCTCATTAATTTTGCCTTGACAAAAACCTCAAATTTGTGTTTAGAATCGATTTATAATGGTGGCATGTATTTCATGTTAATTAATTTCTGAATTGAATCTAAATTAACATGCCCAAGATACAATACCATAAAATCAAGTAAGTGGAAGAGGAATTCTGTTTATTAATAATATTCATCATATTGAGCTTGAAAAGCCCATTACAATCATATCCCTTTCCCACATATAGTACCTGATTTTGACAAAATAATTTTATCTAACTCAAATTCCATGCAAAACCCGTGCTTGTTTAGTAGTGAACTGGAAACAAGATCCTTTTGAATCAGTGGCACATATAGTACATTGCTAAGAGAGTTAACATCTTTCTTGAAATCATTTTTAACACAACTTTTCCTTTACCTTCAACATCATATGAGGTTGAGTTTTCCATATAGGTCTTTTATCCATTGACTGCTCAAAAGTCATGAAGATGTCCCAGTTGGAGCACATATTCAGGGTAGCTCTAGTGTCAATCCACTACTCCAAACTTGACCCAACCAATTTTACCTCTAAAACCACCACTAAGAGTATGATATTAGATACAACCTGAGCAATGGCATCGACCACATTTACCTCAGGCTTCTTCTTGTTCAAAAGCCGACACTTAGCAAATTGTAGCCTTTCTTATCACAGTTGAAGTGTTTCCATTGAAACTTTGTTTTGGAAACGCCTCCCCTTGGCCTAACTTTTTGGGCTTCGAACTTTGCCTGTACTCCATCACATTGGCCTTTATAGCACCTAAAGGAACATTATTCCCATATACATTGTTGTCTCCTTTGATGTGAAATTTGATGACAAGGTCCTCTAATAAAATTTACTTGTAGTTGTGCTTGAGGTAGTTCTTGAAGTCCATCCACCCTAGTGGCAACTCTCGATCATTCCAACCACCTGAAACGATTGAGTTAGAACCATACCTTTTGCCTGAATCCCATGCCAAATTATTTTAATCTCTTGTAATTAGCTAAGAACTATCAAGAATTCCACCATTTTCAGGGAACCGTTCCATGACAAACTTCTTTCTTTAAACGCCCTCTATCTTGTACTTATGGTCCAAGGATTTCCACAATGCTTTTGTTGTCTTTACTATGCAATACACATTATATAATGAGCAATGTAAACCACTCAAAACATAGTTTCTCCAAAGGAAATCAGAGTGATTTCATCAGGAAGCCGATCGCTTGTTAGGAAGCTTTGGAGCTTCCTCGATCAATAACCTAGCAAGGTTAGAAAGGTTAGGTATAAGTTCATTGATTTTTTGTTGTGCCTCGCAGGAAACACAACAATCACGGTCAGGGCAGAAATTGAGCCCTTAGCCATAACAGTGGTAACATCCTTGGCAACAATAATAATAAAAGTACTGTTCAAAGCTATCTGAGATCAAATGACAAGTTGGATTAGTGTTAAGATTGTTATCAAAACAATCCTAACAAAACCAATCTCAAATGGCAACAAAATAACAAGGAAAAGTAGAAGTGCATGATACAAAGTCATTTTACAATGTTTAGTAAAAGAAAGTGAATGAGCTAAAATAAATAATAAATTAAATGTAAATTGTATTGATTGAAACTTGTCACAGTCACAGTATTCATAATACTAATTCATCCTTTCTCAATCGATGTAGATGTCAGTCTCTGGGGACAGAACAACTTGTGGTAGAGTTGAAGTCAGCATCCAGCTTCAACTCTTTCAAGCGAATAGAATAGAAGCAAAGCACTACTATGGAAACTATGCACGAAAATATGGAGAGAGGACTTATGCTTTTCAGAAAATTCTTTGCCAAAAAACCTGTCCTATAGTCCTATTTAAAGAGAACGAGGAGCACTGCCTATTAAATGACATCAAACAAGATGTTTAAAGGCTTGAATCAGATATTAAAGTTTTGAAACGACCAATAAAATGTTGAATCGGATAGGTATGTACAATAATTCATTCTTTTACCTTAATTTGCCCTTAATAAGGCTTAATGACCAATGGAATATGAGATTAATGGATTAATGTAACCTTGTAACCATAATGCAATTTGGAATCCAAGGATTACCCTTTCTCCAAGGGTTTAATGCTCTTAAATCACTTTTAAAGAAATCCAAAGGTTGCTATTGAGGGCCCTACCTTTGGGATGAACATTCAACGTGTCCATCACCTGCTCACATACTAGTTCAACTAAATTGGCCTCCAACTACACTCCATGTGTGGGCGTGCAAAGCAAGTCAGTGCCATATAATATAGTCATAAGAAGATAACAATTCAAGTTTATTGTTACATACAACTAGTCTAACTTCCTTTCCCTTATCTATGTGGGATTAACTTTTCCTATTCTCCCTCATGGGCTTATCCATACGTAGGCTTAATGTTGATCCATTTCTCATAGTCCATGTCCCATATAAACTCTTTTTGGCCCATATTAAATCCTTCAATTTCACGAGAGAACTTCTCATTCAAAATGTCATTTTTCCAATAATAAATAGATTAAAACCTGATTTGTAAGAAAAATTGGGTACTATTACTTATAAGTTTAGGCTTTTAGGTGGATAAGGGCAATACCTCTTATAGATCCAGTGAATATTTTACGCAGTATCATATGCAGAATTCGTGGTTAGTTAAGTGTAAGACTGGAAGAAGAATGCCCATCTCTTAACCATTTCATATCGAGTACGGAAAAAAACTGTCTCATAATACCAGACTTGAGGTCAGTTGTTAATGGTGGATGTTTAAGCGGACATGATAAATATAAGCCACGTTACCGTGTAGATGTTGAGGAATATAATCCCATGTTAGGGTGTGAATAGGTCGAAACATGGTTTATAAGAAGAATTAGGTACTACTACCTATAAGTTTAGATTTTTAGGCCGATATGAAATCATCGTCTTATTGGTTGCTGAATATTTTACAACATTTATAGCCTTTTCATTTACCCAACACCATTTATCCATTTCTACTCTAGTTGGAACCTATGCAAGATATTATTGCCACTTAAATATCCAAAATTGTTTCGGACAAAGTAGGCTCTGTCTCTCGATACTTCATACTTCACCCATGTGCTTGGTATCATCACATCATTGTTGTGCAGGTTCAATAAATTGTGGAAGTAGATCCTGATACTACATGTCCGGAGCCTGTCGATTTGTATTATTCTTGAAAAACTCTAGATCTGAATTTATTTCTAATATCAGAATCTAAAGGCCCACTCCTTGTCGTTTAGTTATTACTACCCTAGAACTCCTAGATCCGGTTTTGGTTCTGGACCCCACACCTGCTGTAGAAGCTTGTAGATGATGCAAACTCTTCCTCAAATGATTAACATTTGGAACCCACAAATTACAGTTGAAGACAACGACCTCCATGTGTAGTGGATGCCTGTCGTTCATTTGTTTTGTATATCATTCAGGAATGTCCCCTTCATGCATGCTTAAATCAGTGAAACCCTAGTTTCTCTTTCGAACATCCACAATTCCCTTTGATCTATAGATTCAATTCCTCTAAACTATATGAATGAGTTTATCATATGAAGATTCTTTTTCTAGATCTACAGCTCATGGGTCTAGAAGAGAAAAGAGAAAATGGGAAATAAAGGGTATGGAGAAACTCAAGACAGGAATCTAGCTAAAAATCTTTTACTTTCAAATCAAAGATTGTGCCGCCACATCAAATTGCTCATCAAACTAAGATTAATTGGAACAATTTAACTTCTTTTCCCAATAGTTTGACCCTAATCAAATCAAAAATGGACAACGTCATCGAGGATACATGAAAACTTAGTAGTACTATATCTCAAGATATCCTCATTTTTCTGTAATTTTTACCAGCATGAGATAATACTTTGCAAAATTTAGCAACATACAAGCTAAGTTTGATTAAAAAAACTGTAATGAAGATTGGGTTCCAAAAGTGTAAAACTACCATCAGCAGATTGCAAAAGCAGAAGTGAGATATCAAGTTCAATCCTTACTAAAGGGACTTACCTACTCTTTTATTTACTTTCCGGATTAGACATATGTATTAAACTGGTAACAAAAAAGAAAAAGAAAAATACCCTTACTGAAAACTTGGATTAATCAACGCCATTACATCTTTTGATACTAAGTGGTAAACACCAAAAATATAGTTTATATTAAATTTGTTCGTCTATTTAAATCGTTTTTTATAACATTTATCCCACTCTTTCATCTTCTGCAAGTCCTTTTCAGCATGCGAGCGCTCCAATGGACAAGACAGGCGGTTCGTAGCCATTAGGGAAACACCCCTGCTTCCCCCCTGCTGCTTCCCTACCCTTACTTCCATAGATAAATTCTAATACTAAAATCAAATGGGCAGGTAAAAATTCCAGTACAGACTTGTTGGTTGAAAAGGAAGCTTCGTATCAAATTTCATTGCTCACTGGCCACGCCGATAATGATTAGAGTGAAGCGAAAGCATATTTTAAAAATAATAAAGTTTTTTTTGGACAATTATAAAAATTTATTTGTTAATAATTTCCTCTCTAAGTTTGTGGATATTGAAGTAATTATGGGAAAAACATTTATATAATTTTCTTCCTAGACCTGTATTTTTTATCATTCATATTCTCAACTCTTTGAATTTTTACCACTTTAACACTACCGTTATTTTTCATTCAAAAAGTATATTCCATCCAAACATAATTTTTTAACAAAAATATTTGTCAAAATAAAAATAAGGAAAAAGTATTCTAAGTAAAAACTAATCTTAATTTTTAGATGGAATACTTACTGGTAACTAATACTTCCTTAATCAGGGACGGGCGCATCGTACTCCTCACTTCCTATCGATTTCTTTATATTTTTTATTCTCATAATTTGTTTATATTAAGATATTATTTTCGAATTAAAGATACATTTATGGATGGAAAAAATAATTTTAGGACTAAAATGGTAAAAACTTGAAAGG
Organism: Lagerstroemia speciosa; assembly: GCA_037672795.1. Taxonomy (NCBI): domain Eukaryota; kingdom Viridiplantae; phylum Streptophyta; class Magnoliopsida; order Myrtales; family Lythraceae; genus Lagerstroemia; species Lagerstroemia speciosa. The sequence goes on along the minus strand of CM075303.1, from coordinate 5,749,786 downwards.
TTGAGGATCTGAATGTTAAAAAATAAAGATTTAAGGAGAAAATGTTAAAAGGTTTGGGACCAAAGTGTAATTTACTCCATAACTAGTGGACTCTCTTATGGTAATAGCCAGGTTACTTAAGGCAATTTTAGGTGGAAAATTCCGCTAACATAGAAATTATTTTCTTAGGATGCCAGGGGAAGGCCACTCCCTTGAAATCGAGAATCTCTATGAAATGTAAAAAAATATTTGACTTTATTTTGCCTTTTTTTTCACGTTTTTGTATTTCTTCCCCTTGGGTTTACCCTCGTGGTTGCTCAATTAGTTTCGCCCCTTTGAATAAATTTTGTAGATCCATTCCTGCATGAAATCTAATTCCCTTTGACATGTTAAAATTTTGTTTTTACTTTTTTATTTCTCGGGCATTTATTTTTCATATTTTATGAATTTCCTTTATTGTTCTGGATCCCACATAATTTTTATTAATCTTGTTATCTTTTTGAATTTTATTCCTTAATGAATTTTAATTTTGTGAATTTGTGTTAACTTTTTATCAATTCTTAACGGAGAGTCAACAATGTGCTGAATTTTGAGAAAAAGTAGAAAATTCTGAGCTATGACAGCATAGATTAAGAACAGTGCTAAATTTGGGAGAAATAGTAGACATTGCTATGGCGGTTCAAATGCCATAATCAAAACTACACTGTAATCATTTTCATTGAATGTCGATGTGTCATTTTATTTATGCACAATAGAGAAATAGAAAATTTTGACCATCTAATTTGTTACTATTACAGAACGAGATCAGATTCATTGTTGTAAACCTACTCTAATATCCAGTCAAATCTACTACTCGATAGTGAAAAGATTGGACTTATATTAATATAACTGCCTAAAGTGATAGTTAGTTTTTACGTATATTTATTATATTCTAAATTGTTTTTCTTATCTCTCCGATATATTGTCTAACTTTTAACAATTTCTTTATGTCGTGTAACAAAAATGCCTTGTCAGTACACTAGTCAGCAATTAAATGGAGAATTTTAACAGAGTTAACTCAATGATATTTCATGAAAGAAAATAAGAAAGTACACAACAACTTCTTATATTTTTAAAGGCTGAGATAAGTAGAAAATCTTGTCAAACGTACTAATTTTTTAGGCAATTTATCCTGTATATTGGGAAACAATTGTGTGTTTGATGATCGAGTAGGATTTAATGGTTTCATAATTGTATATATCATAAGAAGTGACCACTAAAAAAATAAGGTGCTAACCTTCAATTAGAGGAACTGAGTTTATCTTGTAATGTCTTCGCATCTAAAGGATTAGTTTGATCAACGTGTCTCACTTAAGTAGCAGGGTACCTAATTATAACCCACATCTTCTAAGATCAACATCCCTTAGCAATATTGCTATTTGGTCGTGATCACAAGTTCGAATGGTCTAAAATTCACTCCCATGTGGTTTGCTAAGGTTAAAGTCACATGTTTGAGTCTCATTCTAAGTAATATTGTCATAAAAAACTCTTGAACCTGTTTTTTGGCGAACACCGACTTCTTAGACTATATTGGACATTTGGTGGTGCTACGTTGATAGGACCGGTGTTAATATCAGATGTTCAGTTCGTGGATATATTCTCGGATGAACATGAAAAGTCGAATATTACGCAGTGAAATAACTAGGTTGCCACTACTCCTTTAAAACAAAAATCATCTCTCCATTCAAAATTTATGTTCAGTGGCAAAGTTCTTGTAGATAAATGTGAAGCATGCCTCCATAAAATGAAGCAGTACTCCTTGTTGTCATTTTGCTATCAAGTATAACTCAAATAAGTATTTCGACCACTAAAGCTTAGCGCTCTGGCTGTCATTGGATCACTGGGAAATCTTTTTCATGCTTTTTTTTTTTTATCTTACCGCCCAATCAGCTTCTCCGGAGCTTGTTAACAAATGATATATTTCTTTTGGGTCAACTACATATTAAATCATGATGTATGATAAAATTTTCTACTTTTTCACTGCCTTCAAAAATACAAGAAATCGACACATACATTCCTTTTTCTACAAAATATTATGAAGCTAACTTTATTAGAGAATTCCTTTTTCTGCAAAATATTATAAAGCTAACTCTATTAGATTTTTATTGTTAAATACTGATATAGTTGTTGACTTATCATTCTTTGTTACTGTATGTCAATTTTATTCATATACAGGCAGAAACATAAAGGAATTTGACCAGGTAAGATTAGATTTATTATTGTTACTGAACGGGATCAAATCATTTATTGTAAAACTACCTGATACCTAGTAAAATATGTTAGTCGTTGATGAAAGATTGGACTCATATATTACATGACTGCTTAAAGTGCTAGTTGATTTATAGTACATATTATATTCTAAAATTCTTTTTATTATTCGTGTGATAGAAGGTCTAATTTTTAATAGTTTCTCTATCCATTGGCTGTACAAATGCCAAGTCAACAATAAAACTACCGGTTAGCACACCATGTCGACAATTAAATGAAGACTTCTAACAGAGTTAATTTCATGATATTTCGCCATAAAAGAAAAACACGTGACAATTTCTTGAATTTTTAAGATCATGACAAAGTACAAAATTTCATCAAACCTCATGATTTATAAGTTAATTTGCTCCTTTTTTCTTTCGATTTATAACAAGCCTTTGAGGAAGGGGCATAGAGGGCAGGAGTCCTACTCATTAAAATCTAACTCAGGATTTTCTTCCCAGGTCGATATTTCAGGTATTTAATCTCCTTTGCCCTGGTAAAAAATTATTTTACTAGAATGACCGGAAGAAATTATTTCTTAGTGAACATGCATACAGGTACAGGACTGACTCCACATGGCCACATTGTGGCATGTTTTCCTCGTCATTCTCGTAACTACAAATAAGACAAGTAAAAGTGGAAGCTCTTATGGGTTTTTCTTTTTAACGATCAAGTGGAAGATCTTGTAGTTGCGTCATGAGGAAGCCGAGGACTTGGAGAGTAAATAATGCTTCGGGAGACAAACCCTAGATCTCGCTCACAGTTACATCGTTTAAGGTGATGATGTTGACTTTTTTAGGCATGCCAAGAAAACAGTGGGCTATTTAAGATGTGGCAGATTGGACAAAGACGATAACTTTCCCAATAAGATTCAGAAACAGAGCTGTCGGAGAAATAAATGTAACAGAAACATCTAGCTTAATTACTCAGTTGTCCTAGAAGTGTCGCACCATCTCTCATGGTACCATTTTATGTACGATCAATGAGGTATAATTAGGTGTGAACTGACATTTGGAAAGAGGAGGAGAAAGCACGTAGAACTTGTGGGATAATTCCGAATTCTACAAAATAATTGGGAGGGTGGAAACTTGACACATGATAGGAATTGGTCCTGTAGATGGGGACTAGGAGCAGGATCATAATGGCACCAACATGGTGTTAGGAAAGTGCTCTGCGAGTCCATCAGATATCAATATGATTGGTATCATTTAAGACAATCTTTAATTTATGAATAAATAATTGTGACATTTATTTGCTTTATATGTTGCATATTTAACTAACTATGATATGTTAATGATTTTAGAGCGAAGAAAAGCTTATGCCATTGAAACCTAAAATATCGCATGCCTTAGTTTAAAATTGTTTCTAATCACAGGGTTAATGATTATGAGATCATTGATCCAGTAAGACTGATGCACTTGTTAAATACTGAATTGTATAGGTAACTTATATGAAATTACTTATGAGGAGTTATCGATGTAAAAATGTAGGTGCTCGTTAGAGAATGGATCACTGAATTGACTCGCTCAATGAATGCCTAATGGATACTTATATAAATATCAATAAATAATTCCTTAGGTGATAGTAAGTGTAAATATTCTTTGGACTTGATATTATCATGGTCCAAGGAACTATGTGATTATTGAGTTGTAATTATGGTCGATTTCTTAACATGACTCTCTGATATATGTGTAAGATATTATGAAAAAAATGAGACTATTATATGAGGGAAGTGAGTAATCAATGAGGGATTAGTTACTCCAAATAAGTAGAAAGAAGTATGAAAATTTAGAAAAAATTTAAGGTATTTTGTAACAAAGTCAAATACTTGAGGATTGTAATATATACAGTGTAGGGTGTACGATTCTTTTGATTGAAATCTTCAATATCTTAGTTGTCTTGACACGTTGTTAGATGTCAATATTAACTTGTGGATATGTTAGATTAAGAGATAATTGAATAATTTTATTAAAGGAATTTACTGAGATTAAAAACTAAAATGACTCTAAGTAATTATTATAACTAATTGGACCCAATGTCAACTTAGTGTAGAGCCCAGTAGGTCTCGCATGACATAGGAATCTATTGTAATAAAATTTAAATAGTTTAAATTGTGAATTTGGTCATAGATTTTCATTAGCATAAAATGAGTCCAATTTCATCATACATCTTATTAGATAAGGATATATTATAAAATTAAATATTTGATTTAAATTTATGAAAACCTAAAAATCCAATTGGTATACTCTTGGCTTTACAATTTGGATTTGTTGAAACCCTAATAGAATAATCTTGGTTATCCAAACCACATAAAATTTGTTAAATAGAATTTGGTTAAATATATAATGACTAGTCTTGACTGGTCTATATTATTTAGCCAAAACAATTTTGATCTCATTTTCAAGCTTTGAAAATGTTCTCAATCAAATTTAATTTATACTTAGTCAAAGTTAATTTAGAATAAAATAACATAAGATATAAAATTAATTTTTTCATAATTTCTATAATTTCAACATGCTTACTCATTTTATTAATTTCTCATATTCTTTAACTGTTTTCGTAATTTTCTCAATTATTTCACACAATTCTATAACCATATAATGTTTTCAGTTTTTTGAAATCCTCCAACTTCTTACATCTTTCACAGTTTCTATAAAAAAATTTACTTTATTTATTAGAAACTCTCATCGTTACCCGTTCTACTTCATTTTTATTTGATTAGAACTACTCATTTTTTATCTACTCTAACGTTAAATTTTATTTCTTTGATCATCAATTACTTTTTGGTTATCTTAAATTTTGTGATAGAATGTATAATTGACAATTCCGTACTTAGCATGGGTTACTTTCTAGGTTTTTTTTGAAAAACTAAAAGGAGAGAAAAATGAGAAAAGCCAATCTTATTTTTATTCACCGACTGCAGGATTTCAAAGCTGGCCCATGTTGATGAGTTTTAGTGTAATTAGGACAGTTTTAGCGACACCTTGTGGCCTTGTGGCTTGGGTGTGTGATTTTAGAAGTCTTCATAATCATCCTTACGTTTATTTTTATGCTTGTGCATATGATGCTATTTTTATTAACTACATAGAACATAAAGATCCTTTGAAAATATTAAGTTGTAATACAATGCTAAGAATACCAGTTGTACTTTTCATCATTATGAGATACAGAGTATGTCAACAACTGTGGTGGGCTTGTTGTGCGCACACAAAACCCATTACATGAGGTGACGAGATTTGCCCTCATTAAATATATGATATATTGCCTCCCTCATTAAACATCAGTGCCTTGTTAAGCCGTACTCACTAGTAGTCTCATTTTCATGTGAATATATGAATTATATTTCTAATTAAATTGAGATTGCATAATTTATTTTGTTTACAGATGACTATAGTATTCTTAGAAGTAAATTAAATGGAAATTACATTGGATATAATTAGTAAAAGGTTACCTACATGTGGACTTATTCAGTGTTTGTCCTGTTACTGCGAGACTATGGTTGGATAAACGAGATTCCCTTATCTTCACTATGAGATCTTTCATATTTCTAGTAGGAGTGTAGTGGAGCGGGGACATGATTGATTAAAAGATCTCATTACTCATGCATCATATATCATGAAAATCTTATTATGCATGTGTTCTTTATATTATAACATCAACATTGCTATCATATATAGCACAATTGATGCTAATAAATTGGTTGAACCAAATTGTATGTACTGATTAAGTAATCTGAGGATCATCCTCACCTAAGGAAAGCACCATTATTTTTGGACAATATTCATTCAAAACTTAGTAAAAAAGTTAATTAACTAAGGAAAATTATTCAATGATGCATTATAATAACATAAAACTTCATAAACTAACTCGAATTTAGGCTCACAAATATGTCCAAATCAGCACTTTTTTATAGTTAATGCTCCTCCAAATCTAGATTCTTACTTGTCCCCTAGCAAAGTAAGCCCAAGAGGATAGACATCACATCATTGCAAGCAAATAATACTACTGGCTTTCAATCACTCAATCTGAACTACATGAGCCCCTTCAAGTTTGTAGGAATAGCCCTTACATTATCCTTCTGCCCTTCATTCAACCGGTCTCACCATCAATGCAACCACATATCCTCATGGCAACCAAGTCCAATCATGCATGTGTCTGAAAACACTTACACTTAGGTTCAAGTTATCCAAGAGAATCAATTAACAAGCAATCCATAGCACTTTCCCTCTATTCTTATTTTATGTTCCTTTTTCCCCCTTATTTTTTCTTTATTTTATGCATTTGTAGGTGGTGTATGACCCTTAATGGCACATTCCCAAGCTAGGCCATTTAGCGGGGACTTGATCAATGACTCCTATCCCAGTTGGTCCAAAGCATTGGGTGATAAAGCAAACTTCTCAAGTCTATCTTCGAGCTAAACAAGTGGATTGATACCTACCATGAGTACATTTCAAATCTTATTGCATCTACTCACTATTTCCGTATTAAATAATTCTCAAACCCATAAAGTGATGCTAAGAACCTTGACACATTTTCTCGGTCAAACTTTTCATACTTTTTGTCATTTTTTTCCTTTTCTTCTTTCCCAATTTTTCATCATATAAATTTTTCAAATGCATAAGCATTATCAAGCAAATACTAAAGTCTATGTGTAGGGGGCATGCATGAAGGGAAATTATATTTATCACTTCAAATAATATAATAATGAATATCAAATCATTTCCATGACAACCCTATCAAATTCTACTAAATAATAGTTTAAGCAATTACTTCGAATCTAAGCAAGTCATAATTAAGATTGCAAGAAAATCTTGAAAAAAATTAAAAGCAGAAAGCATACAATAAATTTAATCAATATCTTTGGACCTAAGGTTTACAACTTTCCTCAACCATATTCCGAATCTCAAATCTACACTTTTCATGTAATTGATTGCTATGCTACTTTTCTAAGATCTTATATATCCTTACCTACCTCTTGGCTTAATATTGATTTGCTTCTAGGATGAGATTAATCACTCAATCCCTAGGCAATTAATATTAAAAAGTCAAATAAGCTTGAACCCGAATTGGATATCTAGGATGATTAGTTAATCTATCAATACTTCTCACAAATAATCCTTACCTCTTACGCTGAATTATCCTATGCTATACTATCTCTGTCATGAACATGACTTCATCTCTTAAGTTCATCAAATCCCCTTGTGGATCTAATTGTAACCTGTCAATTAGAAAGTATAAAGTGCAAATATAAGTGCAATCAATCAACATGCAAAGAGAGAATTGAGATTAAGAGATCGAAACGAGTTTCATTGCTCATCCTAGAAAATTAGGATTTTAGTTCATAATAAAATTAAAAGAAAACACCAAAAATAGATTTGAAAACATCATGACTTAAAAAGAAAACTGGAAAGTAAGAGAAAACTCTTGAATGATCTAAAACCAATCTATGAATCTTTGAATGTCTCTTAAAACACATTGATCCTCTTCTTACATTGAAGCTGCATATCTTCAATCTCTCCTGGCGGGAAAAAGGTGCTAAAATATTGGTATTAAAGATGACTAGGAGTGCTATTAGGTCGAGAATTTATAATGAAAGAAAATCGGATGTCATGTCTCTCCTTTAAATATTTCTCAAGATTATCTATCTTCAAAATATTCTCACAAAATATTGTCTTGCCCGTGGAGTGAATCAAGTGATATGTGCGGTTTGGACATTCAAATATCTCAAAATATATTTCATCTTGAGTTTTGGGATATCTAGAAACCAACATCCCACCAATATTGTGGAATCTTCTATGTCAGTGAAGAGATCTCAACTCATTGATGTCTTTGCACTCAAATTATATGAGCCGCGACTCATTGCCTCTTTCGCTCTTGAATAGTTTCTTTCCTCTATTTTCAAACTTCGTTTCGTCAATCGAGGTCATCTTCTTGGCCTGATTGTTCCTTCATTGAATACCAACATAAGAAAAAGTTCGGGAATTACCAATATTCTGAAAAGAGAACTCGACGTAATTAATCAATATTCGATTTCACGCATAAAGTAGAAACCAATCAATCATGCATCAAAATCAAATAAAACTCAATATACTCACTTGAATTTGGGCTTGATAATATGTTGAACTTAGCACATTCAGATAATTAACAATTAGCAATTTAAGCAATTCAGAGTTTAATCTTACAAAAAATCCAAAATTCAAGGTCATTATTTGTCACCATAGAATAAAGGCATAAAGAGATAATCATTGGTGGTTTCAAACCTATGTGCACACTCCCAACATTCCTAAAATTCTAGAATGACTTCTAAAAACTAACTCATAGCCTATATTCATGTGTTCAAAAAATGCAAAGAGCAACTAACTAAAACAAGCAAGTATCAAAATAGACAAAGCCGCCACATATACAAAAGAGAGTAAGGTATGAAAAAATTATGGATGGACAGAGTATTTGCCTAGACTGATGTAAGCTTACTGGTCGATTGATAAGCCCTTCATTTTCCCTTGATTGCCACTCGAGATCCTCTTGTAATTGTTAAACTCACTTTTTCAATTCCTAATTATGAAGGAGGCTCATCAATATTCAATATAAATCAAGCCCTTTTTGGGACCACTAATTTCTTGGTGATGGCTCATAGATTCCTTTGATCGACATGGACAATTGCAAAACTTCAAGGATAATTTGCTTCATCAATATTTATTCAACCTCAAGCCAGCTGGAGACTCGAAGGAAATCCATGTAATTGTTTGGCTCATTGAAAACCTATGTTGTGTTGACAACTCCTTGCATCACTTTTCCTCATATGCCTCATCTATCAACATGATCAAAATATCAATAGATAAATGACTTTCCATGGGAAGAGTTTCATTAACTTGTATAGGATAGGGCATGGGCTGAATAGAGGTTTTGAAATTGCTACTATGGACATTACATGTCCCAATATTTGTCGCCATTGGCATCATGTCAACCTCATCCTCCTTTAGGAGTTACTGATATGTCATCATTATTTCATAGACCTTCTTATCATCCTCAACTTAAAAAAGATCAGTATCATTTTCTTGAACCTCCTCAAAAGTTGTGCAATATGAAATACAACTTCTATCCTTAGGGATAGCAATTAGGGGTCGTAATCCCTTCTACATCAACTTCACCTCTAGTTTTTTTTCTAACTAAAATATGATCGCCTTGTCTTACTTGCTGCATTGATCCGTGGGTTGATCTCTACGTCACTTGGCAATGCTCCAAAAAGTCATGAATTGTTGGCTTGAGCAAATTTGCTTACTTAGATCTTCACTTTACACATCTGCGACTATAGCAAAAAGATTATTAGACTCTAATTGAAATCCAGAGGGAGTAGTAGTCATAAAATTAGTAAGGGATTCTTCAAGTTTAGAGCTCCTAGTCTTCATTAGGTGACCATGCTAGTTGATATATTCCCACTCATCATCAGGGTACATTCTCCATACCGATTCATACATATCACGGGAATGGTTAGACCATGCATTATTATTAAAATAAATTTTTGGTTCAAACGGGCACTAATCGAGTTTATGCAGTAGTTCTATAAGCATCACTTATAATCTTCAATAATTACATTCATAATAAGGTCACCTAAGAAGCTAAATTTCCCTTGTCCCAGAATCAAATAAGATACAAAAACAAGGCAAAAAATAAAATTAATATATACATAAATAAAGGGAAAAATAATAAGCTAATCAAAAATAAAATTAAGAAAAGCGCCTTTTTGAGGAAAATTGGGTAATATTGAGGTTAGTGGAATCAAGAACTTGATCCCCAGTAATGGTGCAAAAAATTTGTTATGATAAAATTGTGAATCGATGCACGCAAGTATACGTATCACACGAATACTATAATAATACAAGAAATGGATTGTTCCCAAGAGTTCCTACTAAGCAATAATCTAAGGAGTCGATTCAAAGTTAGATAATTGAAATCAATAATGTAACTATAAAGTAAATAGGAAGCACACAAAAAAAAAAAGGAAAAGCAATTATAGAAATTCAATCAATGTTAATATACTTATGACTGACAACTTTCCTCAACTCTAGTCATAAATCTGAACCTAGTCTCCATATGCAATTAATTGCTATCTTATTATCCTAGAGTTTGATATCTCCTTGCCTATCCCTCCGCCTAACAAGAATGTGTTTCTAGGACGATGTTAACCACTCTATATCTAAACAATTAACAGTAAGAAACCATGAATGATGAACCCTTAATGAATACCTTGGGTGATTGACTAATCTCTTGATACTTCTCATAAATAATCTCGATCTCTCAGCATGAAATATCCAAAGCGATGCTATCTCTAGATGAAATTGAATCTATCTCTCAAGTTCATCGAATCTCTTAATCAACCTAATGAGTGATTAGGCCACTAGAAAGCATAAAGTGCTAAAATAATATAAATAACATGAAGACAATCAACAAACATATAAAGATATACATTAATTTAAAAATATGAAAGAGTTTGATTGATCACTCTAGTTATTTAGGGTTTAGTTCATGATAGAATGATAAATGACAACCGATATTAAGTTTGAGTAAATCAGATCAAAAGAAAAGAAGAAGCCAATAGAAAACTCTTAATTGGATCAGAGTCAATCTCTTGATTTTTGAATTATCTTGAAGTATGTCGTCCTCCTTCCTCCTTATGATGCAAGTCTCTCCTTCTCTTTGTAGAAAATACCATGCAAAACAGATGTCCAAAAGTCCCTTGGGAGGCTATCAGGCGAAGAATTTATAGAGGTAGGACATTTAAAGAAAATCTCTACCCAAAGTATTTCCTCAGTATTATCTATTCATAAAATTTTCCCCACATAATATTCATTTTCCCATGAAGTAAATCGAGTGCTATTATGCTTCTTTGACATCCAAATACACCGGAATATCTTTTACTCTAAACTTCGGGAATTTCAGGAAACTAAATATACTAAGAATATCACTAAATCTCTATTAGTAGTGAGGGGTTGCAAACCCAGTCCCTTTGCTCTCAGTTTTAAGGGGTCTCGACCCTTTGTTCTCCACTTAAGGGGGTTGCCACCCCCCTATTTTCTCCGTCTCCAACATCGATTCAAGCTTTAGGGTCCACAATCTTGGTTCGGTTGGTCTTCCATTATGCAACTATAAAAATAATGAACTTCAAAGTACCAATATTTTTGGAAGAGAACTCGGGATTCATTCAATAGCTCAACAAAAAACCCAAACATGTTCAAATCAACACTTGCATATAACTAACACAAAGCTCCACTATCAATGAGTGGTACCAAATGCTCTCCTCATTATACTTGAAACAAGAAGTAATGTTTTTGTAAATTAGTATGGTTATGTCAAATAATCTAAGGATGCAAAAAGAGTTTGCATGCATTCCTTCCAAACAGAAGACAAGTTAAAGCTTAGAAAAGCTCGAGATATCTTGAATTGAAGCCAGACTCTAGCAATAGTTAATGACCCTCCCATGTAATCACAAGAACTATATTGGTCTTAGTCTCCCAATTACTTTGGGTTTTCCTACCACTCTCAATATGTCATCCTCGTCAAATCCACTTCTCATCAAAATGAAGCAACTCGCCATCCTACTGCCTATGATGTTTCTAATATTATTTTCCACATGGGCCTACAAGAGTGTTGGGCTCGTTTCCACTCAAAAGCTTAAGTTGATAGGTGTAGTACTCAATTCCCTTATAAACCCAAGTTTCTTTTTCAATCTAGTCAGGGATTTATATCTAAATACTCGCCCTCACGTGGCAATGTATTCACACTTGACACGTGCCCTTAAACACCCGCCTTTAACAACTGACCTCAAGCTCGGTATTTTTTTTCCTGTCTCGGGCAAGGGGGGAGAAACTACCACAAGGTGGGGCCTTCTTCCGTCCACGGGCTAACATATGAGTTGGACTTTTTTTGTACTCAACAAACTAACCACTAGCCAAGTATTTTTCTTCCAGTCTCAGGCTTAAAGGCCACAAGTTCCATGCTCGAGCTTGGTGTGGTGTGAGTCTTGATACCATATTAAATTTTCACCTCAACCCATAAGAGTTTTGAGCCCATATCCATCCAAAAGTCTAAACTGATAAGTGATGGTACCAATTCCTTTATAAACCACAGTTTCTTTTCCAGTCTAGTCAATATGAGATTTATATCTCAACACTCACATACACACCAATAGGACTTTCATCACTCATATTGGTATAAAATTCCCTAACAATACTCTTAGATACCAGTTTAGGAGTTTTCTCATCGTATGGCTGATATGTCTTTTTGAAATTCCCCCATCACTTGAGCATATATCAAAGAAAATCTCTCTCTAGAATGGCATTCTTAGTCTTATAAGTGGTGTCAAGCAACTCCTCACAGTCCTTAGATGCAAATCTTTTCGATAATAACCAAAAGAAGAAGAAGATGATGCATGGCCATTAATTTTTCTTGGTGTCACTCAAGAATACAATGAAGATTCAAAACACAAAGCAAGTAAGAGAAGAGATAAGAAATATGTCATTGATCAAGAAATCAAATTCCCAAATTGTTTCGCTTGAGTTGCTCAGCCACCCTTGGCTTTGTAGAGCCAAAAATTGCTTCCATGGCACCTAGCACCCTCAAAAAGAAGGAAGTTGCTATGTACTTTTTTCAAAGAGCGAGTGGAAGGTTGAGAGGATCTTTCGGGTGGAGGAATAAAGGAGGATTGTGGCTACAACCCTAGCTTAAACTCTCTTAAATAAATGTGTTTTGGTTGGGCTTTGAATGAAAAAGGGCTTGGAAATGCTGAGTTGCGGCCTTGTCTGGAATTGACAGTCGCAATTTCATCTCTATAACTTCCTGGCTATTTTAGGTCGTGATTGTGAGTTGCGACTGCTATGTTTCTATTCTCTATCCATGAGATTCGTAAGTTCTAGCTTCGTACGCTCAGTCCATACTCCCTAAATCCAATTAAAAAAACCTAAACAGGTATATGATTTAAAGAAATTAAACTACATGCATAAAAAGAGAAAGGAAGTAGAAAACTTATTCCATTCTTGGATTGCATTACAAGAAGCCCCACATTTATTGTCCTTGGCCTAACTTTGTGCTATATCATTCTCCTTCAAAATAGAAACCATCTTGAGTCAAGGAATCCCTTAGGTAGAGCTTCACTCTTTGTCCATTCGCCTTGAATTGCTCGCAAATCTTATCATTCATTAATTCCACTGCACCATAAAGGAGCACATGTATCACTTGTAATGAACCCAAGCTTTCTTGTAAAGAATAAGCTGCCACGATTTAAACTCTCTTACCAATATCTTTTCATAATGCCACTTCTTGGTTCTCTCCTTGTAAGTGCACCCTCATAGGCTAAGAGTCAAAATTCATCAACTTCTTGGAGTTGGAGAAGTCTCTTTTCTTTTGCCTCTCTGAAACCGAAGTTGGACATCTTGAGAGCCCAAAAAGCCTTGTGTTCCAATTCCAAAGTAGGTGACAAGCCTTCCCAAAGACAAGGGGGTATGGGATGGTCCCAATTTGAGTTTTGAATGTTGTTCTATAAGTGCATAGTGCATTATCGAGCTTATGCATCCAAGATATTCATAACCTCATGGTTTCATACTTCGTCTTGGCCATTAGCTTGAGTATGGTAAGCAAGGGCTGCATGATGCTTTACTTTGGGCCTTGCTAAGAGGGCTTCAAATTGCTTGTTGTGTTCCAATTCCAAAGTAGGTGACAAGCCTTCCCTAAGACAGGGGAGTATGGGATGGCCCCAATTTTAGTCTTGAACGTTGTTCTGTAAGTGCATAATGCATTATCGAACTTACGAGTCCAAGATATTCTTAACTTCATGGTTTGATACTTCATCTTGGCCATTAGTCTGAGTATGGTAAGCAAGGGCTGCATGGTGCTTTACTTTGTGCCTTGCTAAGAGGGCTTCAGATTGCTTGTTGTAAAAGTGCAAACCTTCATCACTTATGATTGCCATTGGATTTATCGCAGTGTTAGTAGGCAATACTCCATGAAGTCAGCATTTCTTAGCTTAAGCAATTTGCCCTGCTTAATTCATTGTTCACATTTAAGTGTCAAGGCTCCATAGATGAGTATTCCCATCTTGAAATTGACTAGTGTGGCTTTGAATCATTGACTTAATAATAGTCGTAAAGTTGAGAAGTGATTCCTCAATGTGGAAAAGCCGATCGGGAGCCAAAGGCTGAGTCCTTGAGTCAATTAGAATCCGGCTGTAGTTGGCTAGTTGTTAACATAAGAGAAATTTGGATGATTTCTCCACCTCTGATTGAATGTACTAGAGTAGGGAAGTATCCATGTAATTCACATCTTGAGCAAAATCCGAGCTGTATCTATAATCTTAATGAGATGGGTTGAATTGGACTCCTTGGATCTTCAAGGAAGCCATCTCCCTCGAAAGTGCATCGATCTTGGCCATGAAGGCCATGGCCGCATCAATGGAATGAATTTGCGTAACTCCTTTTGCCATGGATAACCTCTCCATTAGCCACTGATAATTGTTCTTGGCCATTTCTTAAAAAGGATAATAAGTCTCTTTGAGTGATTTTCCTATGAGTGTTCAACATGCACCGGCATCAATAGAAGTACATAAATTTTTAACCCAACCATTATAAAACACTTTTACCATTAATCACATCAGAATCTCATGATGTGGACATGCTTGTAGCATCTCCTTGAAGCGCTTCCATGCTTTGTAGAGTGAATCTATATCAAATTTCCAAAATTAAGTGATGGCATTCCTTAACTCCATAGTCTTTGACAGTGAAAAGCATTTGGTTGGGAATTTTGTGCTATGAAATCCCAAGAGATGAGTGAACTTGGAGGGAGTGAAAGTAGTCACATCTTGGCCTCCTTCCTCAAAGAGAAAGAGAATAATATTAAGTTAGAAAGTGTCACAAATCTCCAAGAAGATTGTCAAATGGGCAGCAGATCTTCATTAGGAGTCTTTCCAAAAGAGCAAGCCGTTTGAAGCATCTAAATCATGCTTCACCTTGAACGAATGAGCTTGAACGAGAGGTTTGACAATACTTACAATATTCTAGAATTAATCTTGAATTGCCCATTCTCCCTGTTGATTGATCTTCTTTGGCTAGTCATCATGTGCACGTTCTCCGTAACTTCTTGAACTTGCCTTTGCTCTCTAATCCCTTGATGTATTGTGTGTTCTATCTCTGGATCGACTTCAAGCAAGTTGCCTGAACTCTCCATTTCATGAATGGGAGATACGTCACCTATAAAGAAAAACAAAAGAAACAAGTGAAAATAGGAAAAGGACTTGGTCAGGAAACAATTGTTTGATATTAGGTTAGTAGAAAATTAGATGTAAATAGATAGCAATGGTGCACACAAGTATCATATTACAAGAAAGCAACATAGTACGAGCAAAGTATCGTTCCCATGAGGATTTTACCGCTATTAAGTCCTAAAATTGACACAATAGATTCCAAGTCAATCCAATCGAATATGAGTAGAAAGCAAAGCAAATAAAGCAAGTAAATAAATTAGAAAGCAATTAGATCGATCAGTAGATTCCACGAACTCAAGAGATGAATTTGATATCATGCCAAAGATAGCATATCCTATGATAATTTACCACGAGAGGTTGGGAATATTGATGAGAAGTATCGAGAGACTAACATATCACTTTAAGTATCTAAATTAGGGCTCTAGTTCATTGGGTTTTTTAATATTAACTGTTTTTTATCATTAGTTTCTTAATATTAATTGCCCGGAGATGCAAATCATCCTAGAAGTAGGTCCTTATTAAGCCAAGAGGTGGGCAAGGAGATATAACAAGGATAATAGTATGGCATTCAATTGTACGAAGAGAATAGATTCAAATTTAGGAATAGGATTTAGGAAAATTATGAGCCCTTGGTTTATTGATATTGATTTCTGCTAGTTTCTTTTGATTGTCTTTTACTTTCTTATTTAGTTAATTGCACAATTTATTTCGAATTGCTCGGCTTGGAATGAATTGCTTAGATTATCATTTAGTAGAATTTGATACAATACTCTTAGGATTGAACTTGATATTCATTCTATATTATTTGTTCAATATGCATAATTGCGTGCATTATTATCAATTTTGTCACAAAAGTACATCATGTGAAGAGGTAGAAACATTCCCAAGGTAAGGAAGCACAAGTAAATTTTGTCAAGGAACCTTCGAAAATGTGTCTTTTGGTTCGAGCTTGCACGGGATGTGTGCTCAGAGGTTGAGGAAGAACTCTTTGCAAAATTGATCTAATTGATCTTGCATGTCTAAGAGATATCCAGGACAAAGGACATAGACTTCTGCATATCTCGCTCCTCATCTGCTCACAAAATTGCGTGATATAAAACGCCTGAGAACAGCTCCTCGATTCTTGCCTCATCTACAAAAAGATTAGGAAAGATTCTAGGTAAAAGAATTCCACATGCTTTTCTTCCCTTTCTTCTTCGACTTGAACTAAGACACTCGACAATGTAAGGTCTAAAATAATCTTAGAGATATTGTAAGTGTAGTAGTGCGTGTCCGAAGAAAAGCTACAACTCAAATTCGATAGATATCTTGGGTTCAAAAATTCTAAGTTTTGCTAAATTGTAAGACTAAATAGGGCAAGCAAGATTGGAGTCCAGACCATAATTTCTATGGGAAGATCTTAGGCATGATAGGAGAGAATAGATATTAAGCATTCGACTGCACCTATTGAGTTTGACAGGCAAGATAGGATAGACTAGGCATTTCGAACATAAGTTCTAAAGGATTCTAGGTGCATTGATCTTGGTTAGTAGATAGAACATGGAAGAGTGGGTTTTTATGATCCCAGCTCTACAGGGATCCTATGTTGTCCTAGGTCAACTAGTGACGATGAAATAGAATAAGTATATTAGGACCAAAACCTACAAAAACCCCGAAGCTATACTTGGCTTCTAGAATGATAGACAAGATTGCAAGTAGGCATTCAGAACCTAGGTTTTAAGGGAACCTTTATGTTGGACCTAAGTAGGAAGTTACAAAAAAGATCAATATAGTAGGTATTCAAAACTTCGACTCTAAGGCAACCCTAGGTGCATGGACCTAAGTTGCGAATGTTAGACTAGATCAATTGAGTAGGTATTCAAAATCAAAACTCTAAGGTAACCCCAGGTACATGGACAAAATAGGAATGACTGTTGATATTATGATTTGTATGATTTATTAGCCCATTCCTAACTTAGACACTTGAGTTTTAGGCCACTTTCTATATATTTAGAGGTTAATTGCATATCCTTTCATTCTTGTTATTATAATTTAAGAACTTCATACATAGATTTGGTACTACTGCTTGTGGATTAATGTGTAGATAATGGACAAGATATGTGCGAAAAAATGAAGAAATGGCTTGCTCGATGATTCAACATTCGCTACAGCAATTTTAAGAGGAAATTTTTTGTACTCTCTTTATGAGAAATATGGTAAACAAGATATTATTGGAAAGCACATAGAGTTAGAATTCCAATACAGTAAATAGATCACAAATCAGAGCTGAAATGGAAAAGTTATGGCCAAAGAAATGAAACTACGCGAAGAGCAAGGTAGCCACTACCTATGGACCTTGGGTGTACGTATGCGTTTCCCACGCAATTTCAAAATACAAAATTTTCTCTTCATGGTCCCAATGATTTAGGCAAGTTTTGAGAAGTATTCCCACACTCATTACAGTAATTAATAGTCCGGAAACAACAAGGAAATTTTGAGATTGGAAAATATCCCGATGGATCCCAACTCTTTCACTTTATAAAGGGCATCATTTTAGTAGCTCGAAAGATATCTTTTCATCATTATTCAATATATTTCAGTATGTTTCAAGAGCAAGAGAAGGCGGCAACTTGGAGCAAGAAGGAGGGATTGTGCTTAATGCTTAAGAGATTCGACTTCATCACTATCTAGAGTTCCTTCTATCCCTTTCTTTCTTAGTTTGATGATGTTGTCTTATCTTTTGACTCTTGCATTCTCTTTTATTATGTTGAACTAACCCCTAGATTTCTAAGGGGATCAATAGAATGCATTTCAATGTTTTAAGTAGAGTTATTTTGTCTCATATATATGATTTTATCAAGGTATGTCTCCAAGGTGTTATTATACAAATCTCATACTCTATACTTTCTTTTGACTTGATCGCCGATGAGAATGATCTTCAGATTGAGAGGAGCCTCAAGAGAAGGAAATCTAAATCATGCTAGAGAGTGAATAGTATAGGTTAGCTTATGTTGAGAGGTGAAATTATTTGTGCAAGCGCATTGAGAGATGGTGAGCATCCTAAATAATCAGTTAGGATTGGTTTAATTGGCATTTCAACATTAAGTACCTAGAGATAGAGTGGGTTAGTATCTTACGCTAGAGTGGGTTGGTATCTTACGCTTAGGTACAATCTTGTGACATCAACAGATGCGTAAGGAGGTAGATACTCTAGAAGGTTAATAATATACTGGAATTAATTGCATGAGAGACAGACTTAGTTTAAGACTAGAATTGGGGAAATTGTCAACCCTAGGAGCACTTAATTGATTGATTATTATTTACTATCTTTCCAATTTACATTCTACTTCTATTATTTGATTGACTTGACTTGTATACAATTTCGCCAATGTTAGTGAGTAATGATGGATTGGAAAGAGTCCTCATGTGAACAATACTCTAATCATCGTTTATTACTTTCAATACGTATAATTGTGTGCACTCTTATATACTGTTCTAAAAACTTGTTGCGTATATAACAGTGCACACGAGTATACGTATCTCAAGCAAGTAATAAATTATGAGTAGAGTATCGTTTCCACGATGACTCTTTCCAATCCCCCACTAATCACTTAAATTGACACGATTATATCCAAGCCAAGTCAATCAAATAATAGAAGTAGAAAGTAAATTGAAAAGATAATAAACAAGAATTAATCAATTAAGTGCTCCTAGGGTTCACGACATCTCAATTGTAGTCTTAAGCTAAGTCTATCTCTCATGCAATTAATCCTACAATATTATTAACCTAGGGCTCTAGGGTTTATCCATGACCTCCTTATGCACCTCTAGATGTTGTAAGAATATACCTAAGCGGAAGACACTAACCCACTCTATTTCTACGTAATTAATGTTGAAAGACCAATTAAACTAACCATAATGGGCTATCTAGGGTACTTACCATCTCTCGATACGCTTGCATGAGTAACTTCAACTCTTGGCATAAGCTAACCTAGACATGCACTCTCTAGCATGATTTTGATTGCCTCTCTTGAGGCTCCTCTCAATTTCAAGATCATTCTCATGGGTGATCAAGTCAAAAGAAAGCATAGAGTTCGAGATATATATAAACAATAGCCAGGAGGCATACCTCAATAAAATTATACACATGACAGAAAAAAAACTATACTTAAAATATTGAAATAGGTTGTAATGATTCCCTAGGAATTTAGAGGTCTAGTTCAACATAATAAAAGAGAATACAATAGTCAAAAGATAAGATAACATCTTGAAAACAAGAAAGAAAGGGATAGAAGGAACTCTAGATACCAATGGAGTGAAATCTCTTGCTGTGACTCCAACAAGCATTAAGCACGGTCTCCTTCTTGCTACAAGTTGCTGCCTTCTCTTACTCTTGAAACACACTAAATATGTTGAATGATGATGAGAAGATGTCATTCAAGCTGCTGAAGTGATGGCCTCTATATAGTGAAGGATTTGGAATCTATTGGGATATTTCTTGATCTCAAACTTTTCCTTTAGGACGCTGCCTATTCTTCCAAGTCTTTGACCACTTTCCTCTTCGTTTCTAGACCATTAATTGCTATAATGAGTGTGGGAATACTTCTGAAAACTTTCCTAATAGTTGGGATCAGGAAAAGCAAGTTTCCTTTACTAAAACTGCATGGAAAACATATATACCCAGTAGACTACAGCCTATAGACCGCGACTGCCCTACTTTATGCACAATTTCCTTTCTTTAACCATAACTTTCTCGTTTCAGATTCGATTTATGATCCATTTGATGTGTTCGAATTCTGACTCGACAAATTTTCCAATGATACCTTTCTTTCCATATTTCTCACATAGAGAATATAAAAAATTTCCTCTTAAAATTGCTATGTCGAATATTGAAACATCAAAAAACGATATAACAATTCCTCCTCTCCTTGCTTCTAACTTTAAAAGTATCAATAGATACTATCCATCAAGCAATAGATGTTCTAAATCAATTAATGAAATTTTATTCGGTGTTCTTTTAATGGTTTAAGTACCTACGGGATTATTAATAGTACCTTTTTTGGAAAATGTTAATAAATTTCAAAATCCATTTCATCGTCCAGTAGCGACAACTGCCTTTTTGATTGGTATTGTAGTGGCCCTTTGGTTGGCTATTGGAGCAACATTATCTACTGATAAATCCCTAACATTAGGTCTTTTTTAAATTAAAATCAATTGGGAAATAACATATCACAACATGTGTATCTAGGGAATAGTCATTTTAAAGTGAATTTTCCCTAAATGCATCTATTCTATTCAATTCTTAATTGAAGTGGAATGTTTCTTCAAACAACAAGGAGTTGGGTAAACTATTCAATCAAATGATATTGAGCATATTTCCCATCTCTTCTCAAGAAACAAGTGGGCTATTTCTTTACAAAATTGTGCTCAATTTCATATGTGGCAGATGATTCTTTCGCCATCTGAGATGTTAATTTACCTACTAAAATATCGCCCGCCTCTACCCAAGATCCCAGCATTACAATTCCATTTTTATTTAAATTGCAGAGTAAATGGGCTTCTAGATGCAGTATTCCATTAAGCCATTTCTCATGCGAAGGAGTAACAATGCAAGAGCCGACACGCCTCCTGGAGTTCTGCCATCCTAGGACCCTTGATGAGAGATGTGGTGATAAAATACTTGATTGATTTACTGCTTTCATGTAATACACCTTCAGATTCTCAGAGACTCCAGTACAACCACTATGATTGCTTTTGTTTGATGACTTATAAAGAATAGTATTATAAAGGCCAATGGAATAATGAGGCTGGATAACTACTTAACCCTCGTCCACACGGAGGCAAGTTTTTGTATAGAATAACTCTATTTTTTTAAGTGGGAATTTTTCTATTTCTAAAATTATTCTTCATCCTAGTTTAGTTTGTATAATAGTTCTAAACCCTTTATTACCATTTCAGTTATTTTAAAATAGTTATTTTGCCCACTATCCACTTTTTTACGATTGTTTTATTTTACCCATCCATTTCTATGTTATCTCAATGTCTACTTTTCTTCTAAAATTGTATATTTGTCTCTCTATAGGCATGATTATCTGAATTTATTCGTTAACGATATGTCATTCTACAATTGTATTTTAGTACATTTTATTAAGAGCCGTGGTCGGTGGGAATGAAGGCAGTTTAGTTAATATACTTCACTTACATATAACAATATTTTTATCTTTTTCAGTGGTATTTAACGATATTCCTAGTACGCAGTGGTCATTCGCTAGTTCCTAAAAATAGTAGGATGCCACATTAATTTAATTGGCATGAGCATGGGTTCTGTGGGCTTTCATAATATGTTGGCACTAATTTGGCGTCCGAGATTTTTCCTTGATATTTTAATTTTTTCCACTCACATGTGCCATTAAGACATTTGGTATACTATCTGCATAGGCTTTTCCAATTATTGACGAGTTGGATAGGCAAAGTATAATATATCTAAAAGTTATAACAAAAAATA
Source organism: Lagerstroemia speciosa (assembly GCA_037672795.1). NCBI lineage: Eukaryota > Viridiplantae > Streptophyta > Magnoliopsida > Myrtales > Lythraceae > Lagerstroemia > Lagerstroemia speciosa. The sequence goes on along the minus strand of CM075303.1, from coordinate 5,727,785 downwards.
TAATATATTCAAGGAAAAAAACTAATGTAATACATTATATCTATATGAAACCAAAAAGAAAGGGAGGTACCATGAGTATATTGAATCATGATCCACTCAATCTCTTCAAATTTTATTCTATCTTTTGTAGAAAGGAATTACCATTAGTTGATCTACTTTTGTTTCTTTTGATTTGTAGCATACAATATCCTCGGGCCAGCCGAAGCATATCTTAAGACTAATCTGTAGTCGGACCGGCATACCTCGGAAAATTTCCATCGACCCTTCCAACCTAGGATTCGATCTACTTTTTAAGTAAATAGTATAAGTAGTTAATTTACCGATAAATTTTTATCAAATTACAAAATTACCCAAACTATTTTTTTTCTACCACCATTTCGATGACAATGAATAGGGTCAAGTAGGTATTTAAAGACTTGGACCTATGCCCTAGTCCGCCCAATTTTTACCTGATTTACAAAGATAATTTCAAATAGTATATCAAATTATATTAAAATTCATATATATTTGTAATAACGTAATTGATATACTAAAATTTATATATATTTGACAATATAAAATAATTTTCATCAAATTTATTGAAATTAAATTTTTCATTCAAGAAATTTTTTTTTTATGATGAGGAGTTTATTCTCCCCAAATCCATGTAAACGCTACAAGCCCATGGATTTAGATCAGTTCATATGTAAAGTACGTACATGTGCGGGAGGCCTCGCCAAGAGTTACGCATTCACGGAGGATTTGAACCTCCAATCTCGTGAATTTCCACATGAGTCATATATACGTCCTATCCACTTGAGCTAACCTTTGGAGTTATCATTCAAGAATTTTAAGATAACGTAAGAAGAGAATGATAAAGTTGTTGAGAAAAATAAATGCAGTAGCCACAGGCCAAATCATGAAATTTGTTATTCTAGACAACTCAATAAACTACATAGACAAATGGCCTATTTATAGGTAAAGAGAAATGAATAATTTAGGAAATAAATAAACTAAAATATCAAAATAAGATCAAAGAAATATTTTAATATCCTAAAGATATCGGCTAATATATCTGATTGATATGAACTTATTTATAAATAATCAAAAGTAATATCACTAATACTCCACCTGAATATGAACATGGAGTTGCCACAAAACATTGCTAATTATATGAATGTACTAATCTAAATATATTTTCAGGCATATATTCAAGTGTGTTTATCAAGTTTTATGTTATTTTGATACATGATTAATTAGTTTTACCTTAATTGTGTGAAATGGAGCTACAATTAAATTTTTTTAGGTTTTCTTCTAGAAATGTTGCTACTTCTAGGCTTTTTATTGATGTAGATATATAATGAAGGACCAACCGGGCTGAGAAGATGGACCCCAACCCACGGAACAAAGTTGGAAACAAGCTGGAAAATAGAAGAAATAAGGGAGAGTATCGACTTAGGGTTGCTACCCCTTCAATGCATAAGCAAAAACCTCAGTGAGTCCTGATCTAGGGTCGTAACTCCTCGCTGGGATAGAAGATTCTGTGATATTTGCAGAATATTTGATTTCTCAAAGATCTCGAAACTTAATGGGGGAGATATATGAGATATTGGGATGCCAAAACAAACTATTTCACTCAATACACTCTTTGGGAAAGAGGACATTTTGTAAGAATATTTTTAGGATACAGAATCTTGCAAAAATATTTTAGGGAGTGATATAATATTCAATTCTTAGACCGCTTTCATACAATACTTTTTCATCTTTTTGCTACTAAGAGAGATCGGGTTATTGAGAGCTTCCGGGCAAAAAAAAAAAAGGAACGATGCGCTTTTAAAGAGACATTCAAGGATCGAGAGATTGGCTTCAAGTCATACAAGTATTTTATGTCCTTTCCACCTTTCTTCATAACTCATGATGTAATCAAATCTATTCTTGGCATTTTCTTTTAATTCCATTATGAACTAGAACCCTAATTTGCTAGGGTAATAAATGAAACTTTTTTGAATTTCTAAATTTGTTTCTTTCTTTGTATGTAAATTGATGGTACTTACATTACTTATATTATTCTATTATTTAATGCTTTCTAATTGGCTAGCCACCAATTAAATCGATTAGAAAATTTCATGAACTTGAGCGACGAAGTCGAAATCATGTAAGAGATAATATAATTTAGGATAATTCATACTGAGAGATCGTGATCATTTGTGAGAAGCATTGGATATTGGCCTATTAACCTAGGTATTCAATTAGGGTCAAGCTCATCGGACTTCTTAATTTTAACTGCCTAGAGATAGGGTGATTCAAATTGTCCTAAAAGTACAATCTTATTAAAATGAGAGGTATGTAAGGAGATATAAATAACTAAGTAATAAATTGCATATAGAGATTAGATCTGAAATTCGAAATAGGATTGAGAGAAACTGTGAATTCAAAGTACAAATATATTGATTGAACTTATTCTTTACTTTCTAATTTCCATTTACTTTCATATTTTCTTGCATTCTTAATTATGACTTGTCTAACATAGAATTAATTGTTTAGATTATTATCTAGTGAAATTTGACATAATCCTAATGGGAACGAACTCAATATTTATCATTATATTACTTGAAATGATACATATATTGATTGATATTTAATTTTATTGCAATAAGTTTTTAGTGCCATTGCCGGATATCAGGTTCACAATTCCTGTTAACCTTAATAAGATACAATTTTTTTCTACTACGCATTTTTGCAATTTTATTTTTCATTAGTTAATTTTTCTTTTCTTTTATTTCCTATGTATATTATACTTCTTTTTCTTCGTTTTATAACTGATTCTTGTACACAATGGAAGAGATTTTCAATTGGTTTAAGTGGATCTTTTAGGGATGCAATTATTGTAAGTTATAATCAATTTATGGAAAATTATTACATTTCTTATGATTATTGTGGAAAAATTCACCTACCTAACAATTGTCCTAATTATGTTGAATGAATGAATTATTTTAATGATTATATAAGGACTCACAAGTATGATGAGAGTTTGACAGATGTAACATGGATTGATGATGAGTCAAAGAAATACATAGATTTCCTTGGAGTCTCCAATTAGTTAGAGCCTTCACCAATGCCCATGAATCATATTGTCCTCAATGAAGCCATACAATTGCCAATGATGATCAAGGGAGGCTAAAAGCCACCACCAAGAAATCAATAATTCCATAAAAAGGCTAATTTTCCGAAAAGATTGTTGAATTTTTTTCATAAAGAACTTGAAAAGCAAGTTGAACAACTATAAAAGGAGCTCAAATGGTTATTAAGGGAGAATCAAGAGCTTACCAACTGAAGCGTAGGCCAACTTCACTATGGGTTAGTATTCAATCTATCTTTTAACTTTTGTTACATTAATTTATTTTTCATGACAATATTAGACTTATGTCTGAGGGTAATCACCGTGGTGATTTAGGTAGTCGTTTGTTTTTTTAAAACTTTTTTTGACTGATTGCTTGCTTGTTTTAGATGCATTCTAGGACACGTGCATTTAGGTTGTCAGTTAGCCCTTAGGTTCCATTTATGATTTTTTAGAGTGTGACACACTTTTGGGTTTGAAGCCACTCATGATAATCACTTTATGGCCTTATTCTATGATGAATTATAATAACCTTGAATTTTGAATTTTGCCCAAAAGGAAACTCAAAATTGCTTGAATTGCTTGTACATGGCCTTTTGTATTTGAGAGTTTAATCCCCTCTGTGCAGGCACGCTACATTTAGGCTTCAATATGGGCTTGATACATATTGATATGCTAAAAAAAATAAGCAGAAAAGAATGAATGGGTGTGATTGAAAAGATTTGTCAAGGCTTTAAACACTGTTATGAGAGTTTGAGTGGTTGTTTAGTGCAAAACGTAAAACACATGCAATAAGGTCCAACATATGCTTGTGGTGGATATCAACTCAAGGATAGACTCGAGAGATGCTTTATCACTCAATACCTTGAACCAACTAGGACGGGATTAGTCCAGTCCTCACCACATGGGCCAGTTTGAGAACTGGCCATTTAAAGTCCTGCACCAATTACAATTAAAAAAAAAAGTAAAAGGAAAAAAAGAATAGAATATTAGGAAAGTACAAATTGCTTTTTAATTACTTCTCTTAACGAATTTGAACTTACTACTTCTCTTGACTAATTTGAACTTAGTGTATGGGTCTTCACACACATGAAATTGGGCTTGATTGCCATGAGGTTATTTGCTTGCATTGACGGTATGACTAGTTGAATGGAGGATCAAAGGAGAGGGAAAGGGTTATTTCTAAGAATTTTAAGGGGTTATGGTAGTTAGGATTGAGTTGTCCAAACTTGTAGTGTTTGCTTGCATTATTTTGATTTTCTATCCTCTTAGGCTTGTTTTGCTTGAGGACAAGTAAGAATCTCAGTTTGGGGATATGTTAATTATATGAATGTGCTAATTAGAGCATATGTTTGGACCTTAATTCAAGTGAGTTTCTTGAATTTTTTGTGATTTTGATGAATAATCGATTGGTTTTTTCTTAGTTGAGTAAAATCGAGTTATGATTAACTCTTTTGGGTTTTCTTCCATGAATTCAGTATTTTCAATTTTTTTATTACTGTAGGTATATAATGAATGAACAATCGAGAGAGAAGAAGCATCCTAACCCATTGAATAAGGTTGGAAAAAAAACCGAAAAATAGAGTAAACAATGGGGAGTCGAGATTTAGGTCACGACCCCTTTAATTCGAGAGCAAATAGGTCAATGAGTTGGTCGCAGCTCCTTTCTAACTTAGAGGATATTGGTGAAATATTTAGTTTCTAGGAGATCCAAAACCTTAATATAGAAGATATTCTGAGATATTGGAATGCTAAAACAACATATTTCATTTGATTCACTCCACAAGAAAGATGATATGTTGTGAGAATATTTTTAGGATAGAGAACTTAGCATAAATATTTTAGGGAGAGATGTAATATCCAATTCTCCATCTTTATAAATTGTTGCCTTAGCAACACTCTTACACATCTTTCATAACAGCACTTTTGCACCTTTTTGTTGTTAGGAGAGATCGGTTTATTCCAAGCTTTAAGGGAAGAGGAGTATCGACATGCTTCAAGAGACATTCAGGGTCAAGAGTTTGGTTTTGAATCATCCAAGAGTTTTCTCTTCTTTACCTCTTTTCTCCTTAAGTCATGATGTATTTGAATCGATTCTTGGTTTTTTTTTTAATTCAATTATGAGCTACAACCCTGCTTTTCTAGGGTAAACAATGAAACTCTTTATAATTTCTAAATTTTGTGTCTTTCTTTATATGTTAATTGATTGCACTTATATTATTTATGTTATTCTCATGTTTAATGCTTCCTACATGATTGGATACCAATTAGATCGATTAACATATTGGATGAACTCTAGAGACGAAATCGAAATCATACCAAAGATAGTATAACTTAGAATAATTCATACTTAGAGATCAAGATAATTTATGAGAAACATCAAGAGATTAGTCTATTACTCTAGGTATCTAATTAGGGTTCAAGTACATTGGACTATCTTGAGATAGAGTGATTAATATCTTCTAAAAAGTACGCCCTTATTAAGTCGAGAGATAGATAAAGAGATATACAATTACAGGATAATAATTAAGCAATCAATTGCATGTAGAGATTAGATTCGGAATTAGGAACATGATTCACGGAAGTTGTGAACTGTAAGTACATAAATATTTATTGAATTTATTCTTTACTTTCTGATTTTTGTATACTCTTTGATTTCTATTCACTTGTAGATTTTTCTGCATTCTTAATTAGGACTTGCGTAGTTTAGATTATTATTTAGTGAAATTTGACAAATTCCTCATAAGAACGAACTCGATATTTATTCAACTCCGCAACTTCTATTGGTTTGGTTAATCGTGAAACTAGGCCTCATGGCAACAAACAAAAAGTGAGTTTTTTTCCCACAAAACTCCGGTTAGAACTCTCCATTTTTCTTTTCCTTTATATGGAGGCTAGATCACGTAATCTATAAATTGAAAAAAATGTTGACTTCAATTTATAACCATAACGGACTCATCTGGATTAACATGCTCTGGTACTATGAAAAATATCAAGATAATCTAGTAGAGATACAAAGAAAAGATAAATTTGGTATAAATAAGGCAAATCACGGACTTTGTTATGCTGAGTAACTCAATGAATTATATGCACAATCAACATCAAAGAGAACTGAATAATTAGGAAATAAATAAACAAGGAATATCAAAATAATATCAAAGAAATATTTAAAATATCCTATAGTTATTAGCTAACATATCTAATTGATATAATCTTATGTTTAAATAATATATTCTAATAATCTAAAATAATATCACTAATACTCACAAATCAAATAAAATTAATTTTAAAATATATAATTATATAATAGAATATTATAAAATGGGATATGTTCGAGGATAGATATAATTGGTAAATTGATTTTACCTTTAATTCCATTAGTTACCACGTTTGGTATGAAGGAATGTAATGCAATGAATTTATAGAATAGAATATAGTAATATTGAGAGTAATTACTGAATTTTGTGTTAGCTTTGAAATTAAGAAGGGATAGGTTTGACATAAATTCAAGAAAGTCAATGAATGAGCATTTGTAATTTCTTTGAAGCATAGTTTTTAAAATTGAATCGGACCTTCCAGTTTAACCAGCTCAACTGAGAAACGGTCACTTGCCCTGTTCAGTTTTACAATTTACTCCATTTGCACATAGGATCGGGTTCAATCCATGGTAATCGATCGGTTCACAAAAAAAAAATTGTGAACCTGTGAGAGCCAGTGGTCGAACCAGCTCTTAAAATATTAGAATTAAAAGAAAAATCTAGAAGGGAGCTTCGATGATTTGAATGTTTTCCCTTGTTTTCTAAGCATTCAAATAAAACATGAAAAGAAGAATGAAAGACAACTTGTTTTCACTAAAGCTACATTACTTTTTTTCACATCAAAATCGGCTTCTCTATTTGGTTTCAGAAAGGCATCGAGCCTCCCTTGAAAACCGAAGATAGCTTCAACTGAAAGAGTTAAAATAGAAACTTCACTGGGAAGGATAGTGATTTCATCATTGGTGACACCGGGAAAGGACAATAGCTTCGTCATCAGCGTAGCAGCAGTGCAACCTCTTGAGATGAGTCAGGCTTCTCATATCCCATTGTTTTATTGTTTTAGATATGTAGAGTCAAAAGAAGATGATCAAACCCAAGGGTTGTGTGTGGAGGCGTGAAATGGATGAGAGACTCCGGAGGCATGAAATGAAGTTAGGGTTCCATATTTATTAACATCCATTAATATAAAATGCGATGGCTTGGGCCTTTAACACTAATGAGCTGGGCTTCCTTTATTTCCAGCATATTTCTATTTTATTTATCATATTTCTACATATTTTATTTGTTATTTTATTATTTTATAAAAACCTTGTTTAACCCATTAAAATACGGTTGAACCCTTAAACTCGTGAACCCATGCTTTAACTGGTTCAATATCCAGTCTGATTTTAAAAACTATACTTTAAAGGATTGCTCATTACATTAGTTAATTAAAAGAATTTCATTTAATGAAATTAACATATTCAATTTCAACTATACAACCACATAAAAAATAAAGAACAGATGAATAAAAATTTTATTTTGTTTAATTTCATCTCATTTATATATAACAAACATGATATCGTCGTATTCGGTTCAAATTTTATTAGGAAGTTGTGAAAAGTAAGTCCTATAAATTCACAAACTTTAATATAGATAATTTATTGTGATTAACCAAAAAAGGATTAAATTGTGAATATATAATTTAATTAAGAGTCACCTAAAATTAAAATATATTACGTTTAAAAAAGTGCCATATAAAAAAGGAAATCCAACTACAGTGGATGATTGGTTAAGATAGTAAAACATCTCTTACTTTTCAATAAGATTTTGGGTATGAACCAAAACTCACCATAGGAGAACTTTATCCCCTAGTTGGCCCACTCAATTTGATCCGGATTAGTTGGAACCCATTTGACTTATGGGAGAGAGTCTTGTGTGTAACGGATATACCATATAGCAGTACTGAAGTGGCATCACAAGTCAATAGAATTCAATTATTTTTAGAATATTTTTAATAATATTTAATAGAAAAAATTCCTAAAAATAGCTTGATTTTATTGGCTCATAATACAAAATCAGTACTGTCACATAGTATACTCGCTATTTGAAAGACTTTCTCGGCTTATAGATTCTAGTAGTACAAATCAACAAGAAAAAATCCAATAAAAAGCCCATTTATGAACTCTCGGCCGGATCGAATAATATGGCTAAAAGAGCCTTGCGGACCTCTCTTACCCCCCTCCCACATAAACGTAACCCGTCTTTTTACTGGAGCCTCAACAAAAGCGCACGTGCCTGCCAACCGGCAGCACGTGTGGATAGAGCAATTCTGTGCCAGCTTTGTAACAGATTTCTGTTCCGTTTCAGCTGCTTGCACGGTCTCCCTCCCCTCCACTTACCTCTTACGACTATTGATTCATTCTTAAGCATTCACAGGACTGAATTTGCTGTAATAGCCTCAGCAACTTATTTCTGCAATGAAATATAAATACGCCAGGGGGGGTATCCTGGTACTTGTACATATGGCATCAAGGGATATGGTGGTAGTTTGGATCATTTGAAATGACATTCTACTGACTCTTAGCTATATTATATTCCGTGGATTACATAGGTTTCCCAGGATCCATGGAAAATGACAAAAATATCCACGTCCGGAAGGGTCTAGTTTGTAATTTCATTGCCCATGAATTTCTGTAGAGATATAAACAAGAAATTAAAGGTAAGCAGCGATTCGCCACCATATGCTGGCGATAATAATGCAGATGAAATTGTCAGTGTCGACACTTCACTTGGGACCCAAGTTGACAGTCCAAAATGCCCCCAAAACCCTTTTTCTCCGTAAAGTGGGAAATTTTTTTCCCTGCAATTATTTTCCCAATTAACAGGTGAAAAATAACATTATAATCTAAAGGAAAAAATAAATAAATCTCTGAATTTAGAACTACAGTGACTTGAAAAGGATGATTTATTGCAATTGCATCATTCTGTAATTAAGAGATTTTGGATTTAATTCTCATCAACAGAACTCCGGTACCCTTTTATTCCCTCACCATTCTATCTCAATCTTTATTTAGGTGTCTCTTATATATATATATATATATATATATAACCAGAGCGAGTATCACAGCAATAAATCTTATATTGTATTGAGGTTTCTCAATTATGATAATCTGCCACTCAACCAATTAATAACGCAAAAAGTCCACCATAGTTTATTTAAGTTTCTGTTTGCTTCTGCTAGTTATAATAAAATTTCGTAGAGAGATTGATTTCTTTGTCAATTCGAAGTACAGAACAATTAAATAAAGATCGGGAAATAAATATTAGCAAATGAAAAAGGATGATGAAGGAGAAACAACAGTGACCTCTTCTCTCTCTCCCCTTTCTCTTTGGATTCAATTTTCGATCTACAAATGAAACTTGTAAGTATAAAATAGAATAGAAAAAATGGGAAATAAATAAATATAAAAAGTTTCACGGATAAAAATTGAATGAGACATTTTTTATCTCGGATCGAGAATGGTGTTACTATAGTAAGCTCCTTGCTCTTCTCTTTGGGTTGAGACAGAGAGAAAGGGAGATATCATATGCAGCCTCCATAAATATATAATATTGTGTTTTATGTGTGTCTCTCAACCTTCTCTTTCGAAAAATTAAGTACCCACTGAACCCAAAAAGAAAGAGCGACATACCCAGCAAAGAAGTGAGCCAAAGAAAGGGAGAGAAAGGGAAAGATAGAGACGAAGGAAGAGGAATTGATGAAGAAAGCCCTTTCACATACCGCAGGAGAGGAAAACGATGTCTGAGAGCATTACAAGAAGGTAATATACACGCAAGACACAGATCAAGCTATAGTATACGCTAGACCTATACATATATATGTACTTACACACACCCATATATATACATGTTTATATATATGTGTGAGGAATTGTCTGCAGATATCATAAGAGATGAACAGAGCGAAATGATGAAAAAGGGGAGATATTGAAAAGAAATTCCTAAAAGAAGTGGCTGAAACCCATCTCTTCCAACATTAGCTTTCTCCTTTTGCTTCTTCTCTCTCCACCTCTCTCTCATCATCCATCCCTTTTCCTTTCTCAAACATAAAAAGAAAGTCAAAAACACATCGATCACCATGCGCTACGTTGCTGTTCTCTCCTTCGCTTTGGTGTTGTTCGTCAGTTTTTAGGTTTAATTGAATTAGGGGAAAGAGATGGAGGCGGAGGCCAAGTGGTAAAACGAGCAAGAGATGATACTGATATGGGTACAGTGACTCCACCGATCTTCTCCCGTCACTCGTTGAGCAAGTCCCCGATATTGATTCAGGCAGCTCCCAATTATTCGGCGGCCGTGAAGTCTATGTCTCAGGAATACCACCCCGATATCTTCAACTTCCCCGGCAATGGATTTGAGCGGTCCAGTGATCAAGACCAGCAACATCAAGCCCAGCAGCACCATGTGGTCCAGCAGATCCGCCGGGACAAGCTGAGGCTACAGGGTTTCGAGCCCATGGTCGGTATTGAGGAGGAAACCACCAACCTCCCAGGATATGAGACTGCCGGGATGCTATCGGAGATGTTCAACTTCCAACCTGGCAGTGGCAGGTCAGTGGGAGGGACGGCGGGTGAGCTCCTGGATCACCCAATGGCGGCCCCTGGCAGCTTCAGAGTGCCACGACCACCGCCACCACCGCCGGGAATCAGTGGGGATTGGTATTCAAAGAGTCAGAGTGGTGGCCATCATAATATCTCGAGCATGAATGCGGACTCGGCCGCTGCCATGCAACTTTTCCTTATGAACCCTCAGACAAGATCACCTTCTCCACCACAACAACAGCCGGCTCCAGCCTCCTCAACCCTCCACATGCTCCTCCCAAATTCGACGCCGTCCTCATCTCTCCAGGGTTTCTCCATCTCCTCCGTTGCTGCTGGGAATTTCACAGGAGTTGGCTCCATGATGGCACCTCAACCTCCGCAACAATTTGCTTTCGGAGGTAGCAGCAGTAACACAGAAATTGGTGGATTCGTTGAAGGCCAAGGATTATCGCTTTCCTTATCGTCATCCCTGCAACACTTGGAAGCAGCAAAAGCCGAGGAACTGAGAAACATGGGATCGGACGGGCTGTTGTTCTACAGCCATGAGGCTAACAATTCTCCCGCCTCCCCTTCGACTCAATATTCCGGCAAGCTCAACTTCACTCAGGGTCAGAACTACCCGGTACATGTTGGGTATAGTTCGTCTCTTGGGGTTGCAAACGTCCTGAGGAACTCAAAGTACCTTAAGGCTGCACAGGAACTGCTGGAGGAGTTCTGCAGTGTGGGAAGGGGCCATTTCAAGAAGGCCAAGTTTGGGCGATCTGCAAACCCTAATTCATCGAACCCGAGTAGCAGTGGCGGCAACAACAACAATGGTGGCGGTGCTTCTTCCTCATCGACATCCAAGGAAAACCCTCCATTATCAGCTGCTGATAGAATGGAACACCAGAGAAGGAAAGTCAAACTTTTATCCATGCTTGATGAGGCATGTAAACTCTCTCTTCTCTCTCTCTCCATTAGCCAATCATTTTGGTAATTTATTTTAATCAATTATTAATCACTTTGTGACAAACAGAAGGTTCATAATGTATAATGCAATTTTAATATATTCCAAAAGGGAGAAATGCCGGCTAGTGATATAGGATTTACAACAGGTATCAACTAAAATGAAGCAAAATTTTTAAAAAATTTTTTAAAAAAAAGTGAAAGAGTTTATATGATATTTTTAATCATCAACGTATTAACAAATAGTATTTTGTATTTGGACATCGGCAGTTTTTATGAAATTTAACCTTTGCTATGCCGGATCTTTATTAAAGATGATTTAGATTACGATCATCATGGATTTGGTTCGTGTTTATTTCTTGTGGTGACTGAAGCTACTGTCTTTAACCTTCTTGTACTCTCTTCCATTGATTCATCAGATCTTTCACATAGTATAATTAAGCTGAAATTATTTTAGAAAAAAACTGAAATTCCATTTTTGATTGGTATCGGTCACCTACTTGATACATTTTTGCTGTTTCCTTTTCCAACACTGGCCTCTGATCTCCTATTAATTCTTTGTACTCAATTCTTTTTCGACTTATTTAATGTTTATCGACACCTAAAAGGGACCGCATTGGTTAATGGAAGAAGACAAGAGACGAGGACATATTCCTATGTTCCCACTAAACAATCATTTTCTGTGCTGCAGCAGACTTTGGTTTCACGCATTTAATTCCTAATTTACTTTGAGAGTTGCATAAATTTTGTTGAAAGAGAAGATCGTCAGCTTCCGAGATCCGATGATCGGTTCACTTTCCTTCTTCCCATGATCACAAACTATCAAATCATATCAATGTCTCTTCATTTAACTTTTGCCCATCTAACCATCTTTTATTATTTTTTCGAGATAGAAAAAAGAGTAGGATAAAAAGTATGAATAGTTCCAGTAACAATAAGAATTAAATTTTAAACTAAAATGACATTATTACATCAAATGTTTTCTCTCAATTTCACTTTTTATTTACTCTAATAAATCAATCACCCAGAGCGCAAATGTCGGCTATGCTTTTCTTTATTAAATTGATCATACATGCCATTTCTCAATTCAGTTAGCGAGTACCTCTGTGGATTGATTGTATCCTACCTTTTTGATCAATAATTGACTGTATCCTTTGCAAATAACATTGACAGGACTACTTGCATATTTTAATATATTACTCAAGAAGCTTAACAATTTCTGTATCTTACATACTTGAGAAAAATTCAATTTTCCATTTTTTGACATTGGATCCTATACCAATTTTATTATATTTTTATTACTGGCAGGTATACATATGTGTATATGTGTATAGAATGTATTAAGATCATCTAACACGAGATGATCGTTGTGAAATAATTTTATGAAGCTAAGCAATTAATAATACTAGCTCTTCTAATTATATGCGCACATTGCAGGTCGATCGCAGATACAACCATTACTGTGAACAAATGCAGATGGTGGTAAACTCATTCGACCTGGTCATGGGATTTAAAGCAGCTGTTCCTTACACGGCCCTTGCACAGAAGGCAATGTCGAGGCATTTCAGGTGTCTCAAGGACGCCATAGCTGCGCAGCTGAAGCACAGCTGCGAGCTACTGGGGGAGAAAGACGGCACGGGCACATCAGGGATCACAAAAGGAGAAACGCCGAGGCTTAAGATGCTCGATCAAAGCCTTAGGCAGCAAAGGGCATTCCACCAGATGGGGATGATGGAACAAGAGGCATGGAGACCCCAGCGAGGCCTGCCGGAACGCTCCGTCAACATATTGAGAGCGTGGCTTTTCGAGCATTTCCTTCACCCGTAAGCAAGCTACTCCCTTCTTAATTTCAATTCATTTTTCATCTCTAAGCTCCAATAAAAAAACTCGAACTCACTAAGTGTTTCAATGGCGACGCCAATCAGTTTAAGCTTGCTAACCTTTACTTAGCCAAAAAAAAAGAGCAAAACTTTCTAAGCCTTGGATAAGGAGAGAACAAGAGATTCAAAAATGGGATAAGTTTCTTGCACAGATATATCAACAAAGTAAAATTAATCTGAGGTTGGATATGTACGGTATATGTGCTTCTGAATATGATTCCGCAACATGCACTTGAGTGCATTAATTAAGTTCACTCACTTTGGTATATATGGATGAGATGGAATAGAATGAAAATAGAATTTTACTCATTCATTCTATATTTTTATGTTATTATATTATTAAACATTAATATGTTTATCAATTAGATAAATTTTTTTTAACTAAAACTAATGGAATGAGGAATGTTCATTCATCCACGTTTCTTAAATTTATATCAAACTTATTCCTTCTTATTTTTAAGATAAACACAAAAATTCACTAAGTAATATCACACTCATACCATTTCGTTCTTTTTTATTCTTCTGTACCAAACGCTATCTTAGAGAATGCCTACAATGGCTGAAGCTTTAATGTGAGCCTTTCTGGTACCCAAAAAACTAATTGCCCTAACTTCTCTACTTCTGCTTCTTAAAGAGATTAATTAAAAAAAAAAGTTATCAGCAAATTTTCCCACGAAATACACTCTTAAAATGACAAGCTTGACTTTGAAAACTACCCGAAACATGTTCTACAGTTTATATATGTATTTAAGATTTCGTTTTCCCATCCTATAGAAACACATCTTTACAGAAAATTACGTATGAAAGAGATGAGAAATTCTAAAGTAAATACAGTTCATGTTGAACTCATCAGAAAAAAAAAAGTATTGGTACTTTTCTTTAATAGGTTCACAATGCACTAAGTCGACCCAAGAATGTCCTGGCAAGAGATCATTAAGAAATTAAATATCGTGCCTTTATTATCCATGAGCAAAACCCCTGAAATAGACTGCTGGCACAAACCAACAAAACTACGATAGATTTACATCCCGATGAGAAATATGTGATCTACCTGGGTACCTTCAATTTCAAGTAATCAATCTTTAATCATACGCCTGAAATCTGACATGATAAACCCTTGGACCCAACATGAATCTATCAAATCTTATAGTGGGAATAACAATTACATACGTATAAGCGGTATTCAATTTATAGTTTAGATCTTGTAAGTAAATTAGGAGAAAAAATCTGTAGAGAATATCATTTTATATCTACATATATAGATGAAATGTACTTATATGATATATATATATATATATGTTAACAAAACCAAATATTCAAAGAACTCATTTAAGAATTTAATTCTTCACATTTCAACATATTTAGCAAAAGGAAATTAAAGAAGAATGATTGTTTATTGTTGTGGTTCAGTTCGTTATGTGGCAATCCGAAGTTAAGAACATAATGGGGCACTTATTCATGAGTTCACTAGCAAGCTAGGAATATCAATAAAAGACATAACTAATCTTCCTCTGCTTCTGTCTGTCTACCTTTCTGTCCAATGTTAAAAGGATATGAGCGTTACAAACAATACATAGCGTCCTTGGAAGTTGTCTCTTAGGCAAGAAAAAGCTGTATAAAGAAGTCCATTTGCTCACTGCTTTTTCTCCCGAGTACTGTGGTCCCTCGCTGACCTAGAAATTTCATTACCGCCAGCAAACAAAAAAAAATTAATCTTTATTAAAGCAAATATATATATATATATATCTTTCTTCATTTCCTAGCCAATTTTTTTTTTTTGAAAAAGGTAGGTTCTCTGACCACAGATCTATCCCCAGTTACAGAACACTATAGGTCCACAATAAAGGCTTCGGTGAGAGTGTGATCCATCCCCCTTTAATTTCTTCTCCAGGGTATGGTAGGCCACTTCAAAATTAGGGTAAATTACATTCATTGGCAGGTAAGTCATCAATACGGCTGAAGATAAATGACATCTAAGTCATTGTAAAAGTTGAGGAACAGGTTGGAGCAAGACTCTGTCTTATCATCTAAAGACTGGGAGTGGTTTAATGATCTCTGTAAGAGTCATATGGTTCTTTTACTTCTTTTTATCTTTTATAATTGTATTAGGCCTATAGGTCCATCTTATCGCCAAAAAAGGTCATTTTAAAAGTTATTAAGGGCCCGACATCGAGATTATATTCATGCCAGAGAAACGTTTAAATAATATTTTCCGGATATTAACCAGCCCAAATTGATTTTATGTAAATTTATTTCCAGATATTGTAATTCGTTTTGTAAAGAAAATATACGATATTATGTAATCGTGGTTTGTATATTTCACCAACTGGTGTTGGAAGTTGGTGAAATATATGTTACTGGTATTAATGTATGTGTTCATATGAAGAATAATGACATCTACACGTAACGTTCGGTGAAGCGTCTAATCATTTCTTGTTGAGGCTCATTTCTCCAAATTTAGGTGCTTAAATGTCCCGGATCAATCATATTTAACCAAATAAAATAACTATCTGATAATTAAAAAATTGCTTCAAGATTCTCCTAGGATTCCCAATTGGTTTTAAGGTTTTTGTTCAGGACACTTTTTATTAGTGCGAGATAAATTAAGGTTACAAAGAACAATTAATATTTTTTTTTCTCATGGGCAAGACAAGTAATGAGTTGGAGAGAGAGGTCAGTGAGTGCAGTGTTGTCATCTTTGCTGCTGCTACTGCTGCTAGAAGAGAGAAGATGATCAGATCGATCGATACGATCTCTCTCTCTCTTAGATTCTCACGCCTTATGCAGAAAGCTTAGATGCACAGATGCAAGAGAGAGGGAGAAAGAAGACAAATGACCACATAATATTATTTTTTCTTATGGTAAAGGATTTTTTTCAATTTATACCACTCAATATTCAAAAATTCAATGAGTTCTTACTAATTCATATTCCATTTTTGTTGGCTCATTTATGGGTGAATCTCTCCATACATGAATTTTCTCAATCCATAATATTCGACCCAGGAATCTTATCTAAGAGGAAAAGATATCGAAACCTGTCCACTAACCTATGTTCGCATGGTGAGGGGTTTCATTAGACACAATAGATGACAGGAAGTGAGAGAATAAAAGGTACCAGACTTCACTAACAAGAGTTGAATTTAGGATTTCTCTCTCCGAATTATGAATAATATTGTTATACTAAGTTCTTTTTTTCCTGAAAAAACAATTAGAATGTCAAAAGTAATAATTGTTGAAAAGAAGAAGGAGAAAGAAATGCTTATTATAAGTTATAGGACTCCTGTCTGATGTCACTTTCTGGTCTCTTTCTCAGGTACCCAAGCGACGCAGATAAGCATCTGTTGGCCAGACAGACTGGTCTCTCTAGAAATCAGGTAATTGGTCCCTTTCTTTCACCACCCCTACTCTCGCACACACCTTAATTACATCTGCATATATTCATTCATTTTTCAGCTTTCTATATTAATTCTACTTTCAAAATATGCGGCATAGCATGGATAAACGATAGTGGTCAAAAGAGATCTAGGAGTTGAGACATTACTGGTTTCATCCCGATATACAGGTGCAATTCATATTTTGTAATACAACTAAGTTACATTTGGTACGAAAGAATGGAATGAAATAAATTTTATAATATAAAATGTAGTAACACGTGAAGAAAATTATTAATTTTTATGTTAATTTTAAAAATATGAAAGAGTATAATTCTAAGAGCTTATGGAATAATTATGACTTTTCTTTTTTAAGAAAATATTATTCTATCAACTTAAAAGAAAAGTCTATAATACTAGAATGAACATAATAAGTTTCATAAGTGCAAGCAAGTGAAAACTATTAAAAAACAAGTTCAAGCCACTAATTTCATTCCATTCCTTTCAATTCGTACCAAACACAACCTTAGTTCCTAACAAGGAATGTCTCTATGATTCCCAAGGAGAACAAATAAAAGACATTGTCATACATAAGACATATAAACGGTATGGAGCATATAATATTTCACATCTTTAAAAACATTTTTTTGATAGGTGGGGTGTTGAGAAATCTTTTAGACACATTGCATGTGTGATGTATGTCTATGTATTATCATTTTTCTCTTTAGGGACATTGATTACTGGCCTTCTTGTTGTAGTCTGCATGCTTTTGGGTTCTGCCTCTCTCTTTCTGTTAAAGGGATAAAGAAGAAACGTTGAGGAGTTCTTTGCTTTGTTTGGGAGGGCTTTTGTCTAGGGATTCGTTTTGGGGATCCAGAGACATAAATTCTGTAAACAGTAAAAAAAAATATTCGACATAATGCGACTACAGAGAAGGACGCAAAACGACGATCTGATACCGCGAGAGTTTGCAGCTTTGCCCTTCTGCTCTCTCTCTCTCTCTCTCTTCTGCCTTCTCTCTCTGAGACATAACCATGTACAAAAATCATAGTAAAAAGAGGCTAAACAGTAATAGAAAATAAGGGGGGGAAACATTATTTATCTATTAGAAAACATAAAAACATTATGCACTATTTTTGAATGCGATACTCATTGCTTATCACTCCACTTTTTTGCCGAACTTTTTATCAGATCACACAGTACATTAGATTTACTTTTGGAGTTAATTACCTTTTGGGCGTGAGCTTACTTTTCATTTGTAAATTTGAACTCTTATGTTTCATGCATAGACCACTTATTAATAAAACATTTCACCGATAAACTATACTCTTGTGATTTTTAACTACCATTGCTTTTAAAAAAAAATAAAACATTAGTTATAATAAGAAAACGTGAAAATAATTCTTCAAATTTTTCTTGAATTCCTTTGCATAATGATAATTCTTCAAATTTTTCTTGATGCCCTTTTTTCGGTAGTGAATAAAGCATGAAGCCTTTGTTTAGTCTAATTATGATGGATAATGTCATTAAATCATATATAGTTTATAAATAGCCTATAAAAATATATGGAATTAGGACATTTAAGCGATTAGAAAGTTGTTGTGTTATTGGTTTGGTCGAAAATAGGAATATTTATTATAGCCTTGCTAAATTTTCTGTGTAATTATCGTGGGTAATTTTTTTCGGTGTATAAAAGAGGCGTATGAGTTTAGATATGAATATAAGTAAGAGAAAATAAAGGGGTAAGGGAGTACTACTAATGAAGATAGTACCCAGAACTCCGTGATTCCAGATCGAAAGTGATACCACTATAATAAATTCCCTTACTCTGTCTAGGGTAATTTCGTATGGTTTATGGCGTGCACAAAAGTTTTAATTATCAAAAAGAAGTAAATAAATATTTTGCATATAATTGGCTGAAGAACAATATTGAGTCTGAAATGAAGGGTCATGCTTCCTTCTGATTATCTGTCTTTATTTTCTTGTTTGAATTTTTTTTTTGATCAAGTTGTTTGAATTTGTATACTTGATCTTGCTGCTAGTGCTCTTTTCATGAAAAGCTGAGTCAACTCAAAGTATGCTTAGAAAAATATAATTAATAATAACCCAATAATAATAATAATAACAATCAGCAACCTGACGACCTTTCCTGCACTGGTACAAGTGTCAGTGATACAGTGCATCAATAAAGTCTCCCCACTAAGCAAGCAGGATTTATCAGCAGATACTGTCGTTACTTGTTCTTTTCATTGAAAGCGGGAAAAAAAGAAAAAAAAAAAAAAGACAGGCATTAATCAGACAATTTTATTCAGCGGAAGCCAGGGACACGGTCATTGCTATTTGTCTTTTGCTTTGTCCACGGGTGTTATTCTTGGCTTCATGCATGATCTCCTGAACCTTCTAAAATATCCCTAAATTAAACTACAGATTTACTCTATTGCAAGGCAAGATAAGGGGTGGATTTAGAGAATGAGGTTCTCCCTTTGAATTCAAGGAGATTTGTAAAATAATATATTAATTTTTATTTAATTTTATCTTTTTTCTGTTACAAATTTTATTTCTTAGGCTGGTGCTTTTACTCCTTGTTTAAGTTTCATTTTCTTTGATAAATTTTTAGGTCCATCCCTAAGTGCGAAAAGGTTAGCCAAACTATATTTTTAATTGATAGTATTTATCTACGGTGAGAAAGTTGGAAACCCGCTGGAAAAATTTTGCATCCAGATTAAATTGGCATGGGATAAAAGAGTAGTTTCAGCCCATAAGCTCAAAAAATGTAGTGATCTCACTGGAGAAATTTATATATACATACATGTGCATATATAAACAGATAGGTGTAATCTTTCTACATGGCCATGTTCCAAGACTGACTCTTTCCATGAAATAATTGAGAAGATTTCTGTGCAATTCATAGGTGGTAGCTGCTCTAGACTGACAATAGGAAGGCTATAATAAATGCTAATATGACTTTCGTTTTCTTCAAGAAATATTGTTAATTTTTAGCCAGGAGAACAAGGAAAACTCACTGTTTAATTAAGTTGAAATTAAGTATACTAGCGAGGGAAGATTCTTATAAGAGCCTAGTTTATAATATTATTAACTAATTTGATTATGTTTATTTAACATATTAATAAAAGTATCTTTAGCTGACCAAAAAAAGTGTGATTACCTTTTCTTATCTGTAAATAATATTTACTAATTTTTTAATATTTTACTGACGTGTTAAGTAATTATTGATTAAATTACAATATCATCTGTAAACTTAATCCATCAAAGAATTTTTCATATTAGAAAAAAGATATAGGTAGGATTGCATTGGAATTTTAATTGTCGTCTAAAGAAATAGCATACAGAAGACAGCTTTTGTAGTAATCCTTAACCTGCATGATGTCCCGATTTCCAGGTATCAAACTGGTTCATTAATGCAAGGGTTAGACTTTGGAAGCCGATGGTGGAGGAGATGTACCAGCAGGAGTCTAAAGAAGAAGAAACCGACCAGGAGCGAGACAAGAACCCTTCCAGCTCTGCCACTATTGCCGCTGTCCACCACTCGCAGCCCCCCGCCGCCTCCTCCAAAGAACCCGAAACCTCCGCCGCCAAAAGTGACCCTTCTCTCCCTTCTCCGGTCTCCCAACACTCCCTGCCGGAAACCCCGTTGCCCAGTAACAACTATAGCAGACACCCTTCTTCTTCTGGAGTTGCTGCCACCTCTTCCACCGCCGCAATAGCCAGCGAGGCCGCGCCGAGCATCCTGGCGAGCCTCAGTCCAGGTCACTTCCACCAGGTCGCCAGAAATGCTGACATGGCACCCGCCATCATAAACTTTGGAACCACAGCGGGCGACGTGTCGCTCACTCTAGGGCTGCGTCATGCTGGGAACGTGCCGGAGAAGAATTCTTTCTCCGTGACAGAATTTGGGGGCTGTTAAGTTTGCTTCGGTTAATCATTTAGTATCTCTTAAATTAATTAAAACTTCAGAAAAAGAATTAGAATTTTCCCATGGCGCGTCTGTCAACATTACCCCTTTCTTTTTCTTTTTCTTTTTGGTATTTGATTTTTAATTTTCGTATGGATTTGATACAATATTTAGAGGAAAAGAAATACATGACAAAGGACGTAGTATATCTGTATTTTCAAGCTGGCTATTGTAGATTTAAATGCTCCACTAAACTTTTTTTTTTAAATTTTATTATGAATTCAAGATTTTTTTACCTCAATTACAATTTCCTAGAGGAGGGAATTAAAGATAAAAGAGGTGTCATTATCTTCTTTTAGGTGCTGATTTGGCTAGTTCAAGAATCTCCGATTGTATTCCTGTTGATGCACTATTTACAAGAAAGGTCTCCTTGCCGGGAGAGATTGTTAGGTGAACCTACTCCATCATGAACTATTAGAAGAAAGTATCAATTCTATTCCGTTCTCATATTCTAATAAAAGTAAAGTATTGATACTTTGCTCTAATTATTTACAGTAAAATCAGTAATACTCTGACAAACAGGCATTGGATCAATCAAGAGGCCTAGAATATCTTATGATAATTTCATTCATTTAAAATTTTCTGAGATTTTTTCATCGATTTCAGGGAAACAATTTTACCAAATTAACAAGGAAATTTGCCTCTTGGATCTCTAGATCGAAATTTCTAATTTTATTTTAGGATAAATTACATTAAAAAAAAAAGGCATGTGGTCCGAAACCCAACATGCAGGAACAAAATATAATTCTTTGTTGATGGACTACAATAGCCAATTTTACTATTTGTGAACTAAGTAGCGAGGAAAAGAAAGAAATCTAAAATGTAACAGATTATTTGAAATATAATTAAATATCTAAAATAATCATATCTATTTGATATCTAGAATATTTTTTATTAAGAATAATAAAATTAAATCTCAACACTGCCATCAAGATGAGGATGAAGTACATTGAAAAGGTAAAATAACAATTTCGTCATCGAGAAATTGGATTCATATCACTTGTGTCCTAATAAGAACCTTGCCACCGATATAATAAAATCTAATATCAAGTATGACATGACCTTTACCAACTTGTGACGAAACTCCTATGTGAATAAGGTTTCCAAGACCAAGTCATTGCGGAGCTCCAATGGTAGAATTGTGACTCACTACCTATATAGAGGTAAGACATCGGTATAGTGATGAAGACACCACAGTCAACTATGGAACGATTAATTGGTAAGTCGGGATGAATACCTCGAATGATTTTGATAAATTCGAAGAATTTAAAAGACCAAAGAGAATGAACTCCCTCTTATTGATCAATTATATGAATGAACATCATACAATATAATGCTCTTGGGTATTTGTAAATACGTAATGATAGTATAAATATTATAAATATAGCCTAATGAATATCCCAAATATATAATAAACTAGAGTCAAAAGGTCCACACTCTGCTTCAGAAAGAAAAAAAATTAAAGAAGATAATATAGGTATGAAAAATTAATGAGAGAAGTGCAAAGGCTACCAACGAAGGTTAGCGCAAGTGGAAGAGACTTGTGTCGCTTAAGCAGAGGTGTCGTGTTCGAGCCTCTGTGAATGCAGCAGACCTTCTTAGGAGGGGTCCCTAGGAAACCGCCCGACAGTACCCTGAATTCGGATTAGTCGGCTAGTTTTCGGGTACCGGACATCGGGTGGGCAACAGTGCAAAGGCTAAGTGTTAAATCTAGATAATATAATTTTATTAAACCTAAATAATATAGTTTTATTCCGTCATTGCTAATCATTCAATCATTTATAAATAAAAATATGATATATTAATTTTTAATTTATACTATGTAAGGCGTACATGTGCACACGATATTCTTTATACTAGTCCTATGAAATAAGAAAGAGACTGCTATTTAATGCATTTATCTATGGATAACTTTACAATTGTAATATTAATATATTTAAGAACTCCCTTATTTTATTCTAGTACTCTCCTAATTTATGCAATTAACACATATAAGTAAATCTAATTTCCTATCTTGTAACTCATCTTGCCCTTTTTGAACTCCCCTTCCTCTGTTTGCATATCTTAACTTCCATTCTTGAAGTCTATCTTTTTTTGCTCAAATGACACTTTGTCTTCTATATATAGCAATAGTGTACACATATCTGCTCTTGAAACTTCTCCCTTGAACTCTTGTCATCGAACCATGGTGATAATTAATTGCTTTCTTTACATTTGCACTTTGGATCGCATCATTCCCCTCATCTTGAAAAGAATTTGGCATCAAATTCGAACACTGGAGAACTTGAACGGATCCTTCTTCTGTCAAGAATATTTTTGAAACCTCTTCTTCTACATGGCTCAAAATTTTTTTCCTTTTTCCAGCCTTTTTTGCTTTTGTTTTTTCTCCTTTTTCTTTCGAACATCTTTTTTTCTATTTTTTTTCCCTAGGATAAAAAAGACCCAACAATTGGTAACTAAGGACTAAAAGACTTCAAAGATCAAAAACTAATAATCTGGGACTCAAAAACGTGAACGAACAAATTAAAAATAAACACTCAAGATATGAATGATGAATTTTTGTTAAGAAGATAATGAAACAAGACTAAAAAGAGAACCAGAAAAGATGAAATAAAATAAAAATATACTCAAGGATAGATAGAACTTCACCTAGAAGGTTAAATTTGATTCCAAACGATGCAAACCTAGCTAATGATATAATAAAACCCCATATCAAGTATGATATGAATCTCATCAACTTGTGATGAACTTGTATACGAATAAGGCATCCAAGAACGCGTCATTGTTAAGCTTGAGTGATGGAATCGCGACCCATTACCTATATAAAGATAAGACTTTGGTATAATTATAGAGATGCCCACAATCAACTATGAACTGATTGATTGATAAGTTGGGATGAATGCCACGGATGATTCTCATAAGTTCAAAAATTCTAAAAGAACTAAAGAGAATGAACTCACTCTTATTGATTTATTAACTGAATGAATGTCATACAATGTAATCCTTTTGGGTATTTATATAAATACCTAATGATAGTATAAATATTGTAAATATATCTAATAGATATTCCAAAATTATAATAAATATTCTTTAAATATATCCAAAAGAAATCTTTAGAAAATTTCCAGGAAATATGAATATATTCTAAATATTAAAGTAATATACTTCCCAATTTATTCAAACACACTTCTAATTTATGCAATCAACACATATGTAAATCTAACTTCATATTCTCTTCATCTTCTTACCCTTTTTGAGCTCCTCTTCCTCTGGTAGAATATCCTAACTTAATATATGATGTGTTGTAGGTTATAAACTTTTTTCTAGGTGAAATTAGCGTTTAATAACTAGCGACGGAGGACAAAAATGCCAATTTTCATGGTTATATTAGTGAAACTGGTAACTATAAAAAAATGGTTCAGATGAATCAGTCACCATCACGTAGCTGCCCCAAAATCTCTACTTCAGATTCAAAAATATTTGAAATTTTAGCTATTTTCTCTTCAATGTAAGTTCCAATATTTAACACATTGTGGTTGGTGATAATTGGGAAAAGATTATTTTATGCCCAACAGTACACTGGGAAAGTGACCGACAAACTCACTCAACCGAATGAAAACAATTTTGAAAATGCCACAAGTCCAATCCTTGTAAGGTCCCCCCGAAGTACGGCCACGAGACGCTGACAACTAGGGATCCATAGCTTGTATTATCCATCACACACTCGAGGCGTTAATGTAGCTCCGTTGTTTGTAACCTACTCATACTGGTACCTGTCATTTGTTTGTGGCTGTGGCATTAATGCATGACAAAGGGGTCAGTAAAGGAGGACAAATTGTATGGATATATATCTCGTATCCAACTCGACCGGAGAAAGAGTACTTGATGCAGCGGTGTTGCCTTCGATTAAGACCAGAGTATTCTAAATTGATAAATTCTCATCAATGGGATTCTCCGTATTCCTTTATTCACTCTTTTTTCTATCTCAATATAAACTTATGTGTCTTCTTTGTACATCGAAAAATGGTAAGTTGATGAAGAAAATGATTCATCGAGTGAGGTATCTATTGGCGCATTACTAAGCCGCGTGCCTGCAAGACATTCCAGATTGCCACAATCAAGATATATTACCATTAACAATGTATGGATTATGTTATTTCTAGTCATTTGCTGTGTCCGGACACAATTCAATTATGCTTGGTCATTTTCTAACTGGGTTTGCATCACATATCTGTGCTATATATGTGTGTGAAAACTATTTTAAAAAAATAAATATATGTTGCAATGTAGCCGAAGATCCTAGCTTCCAATATAAACTTCCCATGCTATCCAACCTTCATCTCGGTTGAGATTGGAGACTAGTCTGGCAAAGATAGGGGAAGGGCTACTATTTGGTTTGGCATAAGAAAGAACATTCAAGAGAAAGGATTCATGGACAGAAAGATAACATGTTCTTCAAATAAAAACCTGCTGCAAGATTGCCACTTCAGTAAAAATCCTGTAAAATAACTACTGGATTTATAGTATACTCATATTTTCACTTTAAAGTTTAACCTTAAAGATAACAGTACCGATTCTTGTTATATATCAAAATTCTTTTTATTACCTATTTAATGTGAAATTAAATTCTTAACATATGTTCTCACATGG
Source organism: Lagerstroemia speciosa (assembly GCA_037672795.1). Lineage (NCBI taxonomy): Eukaryota > Viridiplantae > Streptophyta > Magnoliopsida > Myrtales > Lythraceae > Lagerstroemia > Lagerstroemia speciosa. The sequence continues at coordinate 5,702,251 of CM075303.1, read as the reverse complement.
CAACTTTATCTGCACTTGCCAAGTCTCCTTAAACATTGATGCTCAAAATACGGTCCTTCAGTTGGGCATGTGAACTTTCTCTTATGTCCTCAAGCTACAATTAATAAAAGTCTGACTTTATCTTCCGTACTCAATTTACTAATTACTAGTCATAAATTTTTCTTATATCCTCTATTTTACTAGTAACGATTTCTACACTTGAGATCGGTGAGTTATGAACTCATGATAACCTGCTTTAATATCATATAAAAATTACCACCGGATCTATAAACTATTTTGTTCATATCCACATGAAAATCTAAACTTGTGTGTCATAATACCCAACTTTTCTCATGTCACATGACTCCTTTTATTACCAATTCGATATTAGATTTAATTCTTAACAAATGCAAGTTACCATCTCCAAGGTAACACATTGCTACTTTGGTGTTTAAATTATCAACAATCTCAAAGTGTCAATCGGACCGTGTGAATATCAAATAGTTAAATAACACCATACTGCAATGTAGACCGTTGAATTGATTTGTCATTTCTTCCTTTTAATTATGAAATTGGATTGGAATGTTATGCTTGGAGAAGATCCAAAGTTGGAAAAGCATTACTAATAAATGGATTGATCTGATTGAATCAAAATAATTTTGGATTAAATGAACTTTTAAATATTATGAATGAAAAATAATAGCATAGTTTGTCGGATTGGTTCTTACATCTATTTTAATTGCTGAGAAATATGCTCTAATTGTGCAAAAGTTTAGCCACATGATTTCATGATATCCAGACAGGGAGAGAATTAGCCAACATTTTTGTCTCTTTTCATCTCAATTCTCAAAACTCCCTCTCATGGACTGTTAGGTTTTGTTGCTGTATCTAACAATACAAGCAACGTGTATTTCTTTTCTTTGAATATCAAACAATTATTATCGCTAAGCAACAGGTACGTCTTACCTAATTTAATAATTTGCTATTTCTCTTTTTCTCGTATATAATTTGCAACTACACATGTGAAAACTATGGCCGACCCTCAATACTCACCGAATACTTCTTCGACCAATAATAATAGGAGGACGTTAGTAGCAGAAACTTAACCACCTCCCACTATATAATGTTCGAAATTTCATGTCCAACTGTGGCTATATCTATCAAATTGAACGACTTGTATCAACTTTGACTCATCAATATAACACCACTAAAGACCTACTATAATTAAAGAAGATAGTGCCAGCTAAGGACCAAGCTCAAGAATCTTGCGATGTTACTTAAAACAAAACTCGAACTTGAAAACTCAACCTCACAAAATCATAAGGGACTTAGTACCACCGTTCGGATTATTTTATTTATTTATTTAGAGCCCGGACTATTTCTGCAGGAAGGGACTGTAGTGTGCTGGCATATAAATTTAGTTAAACTCTTTGATTTGTGGGATATTCATGACCTAACAAGAATAAACCCCCTATTGCAAGAAAAATTACAGTATTTAGAGTTGGAAACCCTCATATATCTCTGTTTGTATCATACTCTTGTAATGTTGTATTTGAACCTTTAAGTTAGAAGTAAATTCGAGTTAGAAAAATAAGAGTTTATTATAGTTGGTACCATTCTCATCATGTGGTCTAGAGATCTTGTGTTTGATCTCATCGATTGGACTTTCCGTAACTTTTTGTCCCCTCTTCCTTCTATTCTTTTTAGGGTTACGTGCCTCTTTTGTACAAAACCTGAGCTCTATCAAAATTTCTACATAGATGGACAAAGTGAGTTCAATTTCCTTAGGTGAATAGCTTGCTCCCCATCATTAACTCGTTTAAATGTCAAAATAGGAAAATTTTTAGCTCGGAGACATTCCTTAATAAATTCATGGACTTCAGCCTTTCTATCAATTTATTGACAATCATTGGGAACGTCCAATCTAAAAATGCGGTTGCTGCTTTCTGGTTAAACTATGTGTGACATTGATGGAAGAACATTAAGGTTATATTTTTACCTGCAAAAACAGAACAGAAAACAACCCTTTCTATGGTGAAAGCTCACTTTCTTTCCCTTTCCGTGTACAGCTACTTATACAAGTAATGTCTCTGTCGTCCCATTTGTATCCGTATCATACATGTACAAATATATTATTTATGCTGATAAGCCCCCCTTCTCCGCCTACTGGCTAAAGTGAAATAGCTTTTTTAAGAGAAGTTATTATAGTTGATGCCACTCTTTTCCTGACCTAGAGGTCTTGGATTTGATTTCACCGGTGCGACAGAGTATTGTGTGTATCGTGGCAGTGCTGACATGATTTTAACAAACTACTAAGATTAAGTTATTGATTTGTGGCATCACAATAGAACTGACACATGATATACCTGTTATATAAAGAGTTTCTTCATTCGTAGGACTTTTTGTGCCCCTGTTCCTTCTATCTTTCCAAACTTACGTATCTCCTTTATATACCAAAAAATAGTTTTTTTAAGAAAATTTAAGATAATTGTTTAGTGAGTTGATCAGTCTTCTTTCTTTTGCAATTCACATCTAGAAAAGTAAAATTAATAAAATATAAATGACACCTGAGAGAGTTTATAGCATCAAAATTTCATATTGCTAGACCTACCGCCGGCAAGTGCTTACTTTAAATTCTTGACCTTCCATTGTTTTACCATTTTCATCTTAAACTTCTTTTGCTCGATTTCATCATCATCTTTCCCCTCAGTACGCTTTTTTTCCTCCTCAAAATAGTGATTGGAATTGGTCTCCTCGAGATACAAGATTAGCGTGAATACGGGGAGGTCTCTGATGGATCAGAATTGGTCAGTTATGGTATTACACGGACTCTGAGAGGGCAATATATGCACAGATTGGCTTGCGAATGAAGCGATTTTTCATGCCCTGGGAGCAAGTCAGATTGATGTTTGCCCATCTAACTTAATGGCATTTACTGTCTGTTGATATTGCAGTTCCACCCCATCCAATTAATAAATAATGGGCTCATGAGAGCCTTGTTGATTACTGAAAAATAGTGATCAGAAAGGAAGAGAAAGGAATCTAACACAAAAAGGGTTTTGGATGAATGTGACAAAGAGGAGGCAAAGTGTCCATTTCTCATGTATTATCTGAACTCTAAATCACCGACCTTTCTATTGTCTTAAAATTGCACATTACTTAATAACGCTTACTCAATTGACCAGTCTCGAAGAAAAAAAAGAAGAGGAAATTATATTTACAATCTAATATATAACGTCCATTAGCTTAATTTTCATTTAAAATATGAAATTGGGATTAAAGAAAAGTGTTATAATTTATAAAATATAATTCCCCTTTGATCAGTAATTTATTATAAAGATAATTGACAAGCTTCTAAGAAGAAATCAACTGAGCAGCTTCCTTTGTAAAACTTTAAAGAGAGAAGATCCCACGCAATGCTGGTCATCAGAGGCTCGGCTGTTACAGTTACCCCACGAAAAATAAGGCATATTGCCAAAGCGCTAAAATCCAAAATATTTATAAGCGTTTATAGTAATAAAAAAACAAGTGCGCTTTTATAAGCCGAACTTCATCAGTATTGTTTGGTGGTATTATAAGCAAATAAAAATTAGTCAAGTAAGTAAATTTATAAGAGAGAGTTTAATTGACAAAATCAAAATTTAAATCATAAATAAAAATTTTGAAGAATCCTAAAAAAACGAACAAACTCTTAAAAACGACAAAAACCTCCTATTTTTAAATGCTCGACAAGTTTTCCTGTCCTTGCTAGTTGATACCAAGTTTTCTAGGTTTTCATATAGGTTCTTAGGGGATTTTATATTTTAGAAAATTTCAAATTTATATTTTACGCATAAATTCTCCCTTACAAATATACTGATATGCCTGATTTCTATTCGATCCAAGCAATACTGACATGGTCTACCGGTGATGTACTAGACTGTCCTGCAAATCCCGATGCAGAAATTAACAACTGGACCACTGGTCCCTCTATCTAGATCTGATATAATACACCATGTACAGGTTTAGCATTGATTGCAGTTCCACAGATGTTAGAATCAATTACCAGAGATCGTTTATTGTCGGGTGAATGAGATTTCCAAGAGCCAGTTAAAGATCTGCATTCACTGAAAGAAAGAAGGAAGAAACACTAGTACAGTCTGGTTGATATATGTAAATTATGATTCTTGACAAGTGAAATTAATTATTATAGGGCCATTGAATGCTGCGTACTCTCTTTAGTTTTAGCACATTTAACACATTCCATCCAATCTGAAGATTACATGTTCCCTTTGCGGTGGGTGGCCATCAATTATGAGGACCAGTTCATATGAAGCCGCAAGCCTCATAAATTAAGGGAAAGAAAATAAATAAAATCGGGGTTACGAATCTCTCACAATCTCATAAATCAAGGTAAGTTTATGTGTAAGACACATGTGTATGTGGCATCATCAAGGACGCAGTCTTGAGAGAGAGAGTCGAACCTCCCACTCGGTGAATTTTCTTACAAAATTGACTCACGCTCTATACATTTGAGCTAATTTGGGAGATTTAACTGTGGAGTTTCACTATTATGCATGTCCTTGGATGGATTCAGAAACTGGGGCCAAAACGTCAAATGGGAGGGAAAAGAGCAAGCGTGTTAGTGATGTCTGCGGAAGAGAAGATGAATTTTCAAAGAATAATATTGATTAGGTACAAAACTTAGTTATAAATCATAAAAGAGTCATCAAAAGCCGTATAATTTTACAAATCGATTAGCACCTCTTTGAATTATCATATATTTTTATTCTATTGTAATGCACTTGTCTTCGGAGATTGGATTTTACGAAATGATATCATTTTCGACCTAAGATTAAAAGATTTTTTTGTTCGATTCTTATTTGTGAATTACCATGCTACCCTTTATTTTTTCCTTCTTCCATTCACTTTTAGACCAATACTTCTCCTTTATAATTGAAATAAAATAATAGCTGAAAGTTATGCAATTTGGCATGTTTAGAGACAAAGCTCATGCTCGTCAGGATGGAAAGCATTTGGTGGCAGAAATGATTCGGATGGAGTGTTCTTCTCGATACACTTTTAAATATTCCTGCTTGTCTGAATTCTTTCCCTCGATTTCTATCAAATCCTTCCATTCAGAAAGTCTTTATCATACACATTTACAAATCCTTTTTGTTATATTTTTTGTGTGAATATTTTCTTCAAGCTTTTTCATGCTCATTTAAAACTTCACAAAGTCTTGTATGTCATAGGAATTTCACGCCAACATTGTCTTTTGAATTTGTTAAAGGTTTTAAGAGTTTCTTAAGATTTTTAATAGCCTTATAAGATTTCTAGAATTTTTATTTAGAATTTGAATTTGTGTTTTGCCACATAAATTCTCTCTAATTAATCTGTTGATGTGATCAATTCTATTGACTTGTGATACCACCAATAAGGCCGACTTGATGTCCCCGTGACACACAAGACTTTCTTGTAAAACTTGATAGGAAAATAAAGACACAGGAGCCTAACGAGATGCCAGGAACCCAACCCACCAAAATGCAATGAAATTCGTGAAGATAACTTTTATGCGTTTTCTCTTCAGAATAGCATCTCTTTGATACGAGGCATACCCACATGTCTTGGAATCGAATAATTGTGGTATATGTTTGGCCCAAACAAAAGAAAAGGAAAAGAAGTGTGTGATTTTATGTAGGTGGCACACGTTGATGTGGTCGGGTTGGGACACTCTCCATGTCGAAAGCTTCGGTTTTTCAGGCACTTAACCTCATAAAAATTCGATGATGACTGATAATCATTTCCCACATCAAGGCCAAAAATAATGAGAACATGGAGATAGCCCATCTCAATCAATTAAGACAGCAGAATGGTTTCTTTGTCTTGCCTGAACAAATAAATTTGCAATTTAATGTAAAGAAACAGGTGCGGGGTTGAGTTATGATTTTGAAAGAGTGTCACTGCCAAGGACAGCGACATGAGGGATGGACCACAAGAGCCTAAGCTATCCCCACTATTAATAACATATAGAGAGGCAAGGTACCGGCCGAACGAAGAGATGTGGGAGCATCGGGTCCATTTGACACTGGGGATAGAGATGTAATGAGACATATAATGGAGGTCTTGGGCCCCCGGGGGCCCATTTGAGGTAATTTGATAACACCTATTCAGACATATACACGCGCATTTACACACACACACATATATATATATATAATGATTTTATACGTTTATGAGGGAATATAACAAAGAGTAAGTTTTGTTATTACGTCTTATACAATCATCATTTTTATTCTCAATTTAATTTTGATACGACATTGTCTTCAATATATAAAAACCCAACAATTTAGTCATTCATAATAATTTTTATCCCGAATATTTCATAAAATCATCATTTAGGGTGAGAATGACGGTGAAGTACTAAGTTGTCCATTTTTTTTAAACAATAAGGGCCATATTGATGACAAAATTAAATTGAGGACATAAATGATAATTGTACGAAATATTAGGAATGAAAATTGCAGTTTACTTTATTAGAAATTATTGATTTTTTATCGGTTGAAATTATTGATGGTATATCAATAACGTAGTTAATTCAAGTGATTCAATACATATTCTTCCTAAGTAAATTCTTGAACGATTATTGAGACCAAAGCTGATCAGTCCGAGTACGAGCTTTTTTATTTGTTGATATGACGTGGTTAGAAAAATGGTGACATGAATTGGGGGAAAACAAATTGATTGGCCATCCTTCGTATCTTTTTGTCAGATTACATGGTACCCAAAAGGGGACCGCAAATAATGATAAGTATGTAGTAATAAAAAAGTTCAATATGGAAATAATTAGCTGGAAGATGATATCTCTATAGGCGCAGTCCCACCCATTTCATTTCCGTGCGCCTATGAAATAGTGATATACGCAGCACATGAATATCATTTAAATTGCCAGGCACCAGTTAAGATATTGTTGTGCTATATGTGTAACTGTTCATCTCTTTTCGTTGTTAAATAGTCATGTCGGAAATTGGTTCTGCACTTCACTTGCTGAACATTGCCATTTTATACTATCCCACAAGGATAACTCTCGCAGTTGTCATTCCCCTTTTCTTTCTTTTATTTGATTAAAAAAATTAACTAATAGTAATGGCAACTCAACCACTCTGCTACGTAATAGTTGATATTTCATATTCAATCGCGAATATATAAGACGAATTGAATAACTAGTACTAATATAAATTCGGCTACTACCATAACACTACTCAATATCTAATATTGTTGAAGAAACTGGTGCACATCAATACCCATATTCAAGAGTCTTTTCTATTAATGCTGCTTAAAGCGTGACTCAAATTTAGGACCTCAACCTAACCAAATGATATTGGGATGAATTTTTGACGCTTACACCACCACTCTTACAAGTTCTACTCCCTTTTTCAAATTAACCTATTAGCCTGTCTTTCGATCCATAAGTGCGGCTGTGGCCCATTTAACTCATGGGTGCAACCCAGGCCCTATTTTCTCATCATCTATCTCTTCATTCCTCCTGCTTGTCTACTGTCATCATTAGTGCAATCAATTATAAGTTAAGTCAATCGAATTCAAGTCATAGCAAGTAAGAAAAGTAAATAAAATTAACTAGAAAAGTAATAAAGGGATATCAATTAATCAAAGTACTTAGGCTTTACAACTTTTCCAAATTCTAGTCTTATGGCAAGTTCTACTCTCATGCAATCAATTTGCAGTATTATTAACATATGGTTCTAGAATTTTCTTATGCAATCTTGATATCATAAGAACGTGCCTAGGCCGATGTTGCTAACACACTCTATCTCTAGACAATTAATATTGAAATAACATAAAGAATTAAACCATAATTTACCATCTTGGACGTAAATTACCTATCGATGCGCTCATATGAATAATTCCAACTCTCGATACGAATTAATTTAGATGATGCTTTCTCTAACATGATATTAAATTCCTCTCTCAAGACTTACTCAATCTCAAAATTAGTCTCCTGGGCGATCAAGTTAAAAGAAAGCATAAAACACAAGATATGCGCAAATAACACTAAGGAGGCGTATTCATAAAACCAAAACACGTGAAAAAATAGAACTTTAATTTAAGACATCAAATTAGGTTCGATTTATCCCCTAGGAATCTAAGGGTTTATTGCATAATAAAACTTTACAATTTGAGTGCCAAACAATAGAACATCACTATGATACAAAGAAAGAGAAATGATAGATAAAACTCTAGACAGATGTGAAGTTGAATCTCTCTATAACATTTTAAACAATCGTCAAGTGTGTCCTTCTCTTCTTACCTCAAGATGCTGTACTTCTTCACAATTGAAAAACACGAGAATATGTTCCTGATATATTTTATCCCTCAAATATTACAGCCACTTATATTTGAATTCTACCACTTTCCTCCAGTATTTAAAACCTAAAGAAGCAAAAACATTCATATAATAAGTGCTTGAGGCTTCGCTCGGTTGGGGTAAGAATGGCAAATTTCTTCTTCCAAAGATGCATTTTTCACATGTTAGGGCTGGTCGCAACTGCCCGGTTTTTCTAGAAATCTAAGCTTCAGATTTCCTTTGCAAAATGTTTTACACTGAAGTGTTGATATTGTAATTTGCCTGAATTATTTGTCAATTTTTGACTTAAATTTGTGGATTTTAGGTCACTTTCCATGTATTTAGGGGTTACTTGCATGCACTTATCGTTTAGGGAACCTAATTATTATTACTGCAATTTGCTTGATTTTATTCAAGAACTTCATACTGCCGAGAGTTAATTTGTGTATGATAACCCTAGTAGATTGTGCATATCCCACAATGCCAAAAGATGTATGGAAAGATGAAGGAATGACTTGCTTGATAAACAAGAGATACAACAATTTTAACCGAAAATTTCACATATTTTCTACATGAGAAATATGGCAAATAAGATGTTAATTTGAGCTAGAATTCCAATACGTCAAAGAGATTATAGATCAAAGCTAAATTGTGAAATTTATGACCAAAGAAAGGAAACTATGTTTTCAAAATGGAAAACTTGCTCTTCTTGATTATGACTATAGACACCTTATTTGAGTTCAAAAAGAAGTGTTTGGAACCTTGTCTCCCAGTAGATAGTCAAACTCATTCAAAGCATTTGAGGCATAGAGAATCCTCATGGAGTAAAAGGTAAAGAATCAGAATAAGAACTGTCAATATCAACGACTAAATGGGATTCAGAGGTTTGGCCAGTGGATTTCATGGAGCTAAAACTGAGAAAATTTGAATTCATCATGAAGATCAATGAATTAGCTTCGACTTGACGGGTCTTGGACCTTGAAATTCATCTTGAAGAGGGAGATACAATTTTTTGAATGAAGATTGCCCAATCCATGAATAGTAATAGGGCTACGGCTGGTTTTCATAAGAAAAGTTATATCTATTTATTGGAATGTCCAATTTGAGCAAGACTTATGATATTTGGACCCTAACTCATGAAATCAAGATAGAAATAGAGCAAAATATTGAATGGTTCGGAATCAGCCCAAGAAATTTGATCTCTGATTCTTAGTTTGCATGATTGACTTGTACCAACCAGTTGAGTCCAAAAATTCGATTCTCACTAATCTTGAGGTCTTTTTATGAGATTTTTTTCAATGGTCACTAATATCTTGAATATTTGTTAGAAATATTTAGAAAGGAAAGATAAAATTTGTGCTCAACTAAGAAGAAGGAAAAAAAGACAGGTCCAACATTGATATGGACTGATAATATTATCGCTGAAAGGATTAAGCAAAAGCGGAAAGGAAATACTGCTGTAGCCCCATTGATTCATAAATTAGAGGATAAGTGGTTGATTATGAGCCTCAATATCTTTTTTTCTTTCTGGATTTAATCCCCGAATAAAGTGTATAAAAGAAGGAGGAGCTGGAGGTTGAAAGGGATTGGGAAAAAAACTCGAAGGCACTACCAAGAAAAATTCGGAGCAACCACTCATGAATGACGACTACTGCTGTTCTTCACAAAAGTGCCACTGTGATATGATCCCGTCCTCAATTACCCTCTCAGGTTATCATGAATCACATCCTAGTTAGCTGAGTAAGAATCTTCCAATCGTTTTCCTCTATCTCTAACTCTCTCAATATATTCGTTCACTGCTCAATTATGACTTGCTCTCTCTGCATTTGATTTAGTGTTTGGCATTTGACTTTTCTAGTTTTGTCATTTAGTTTATTGGTGTACGAACTTTGGATTGATTTTAGTTAGAATTTGGTTTTGACTGCATAATCATGTTTTGGACATATCTATTTGATCGTGTTTGAGAGGTTGAACCTCTTGGGTTCCAAACAAATTTTTCTTATGCCATGTTCAATGTTTGGTTATTTACAATTCATTGTTTTTATCTGATTGGAGAATGACAATATGTGGATATCGCTAGGTATAATTTGAAGAATAATTGTGATCATGCTAAAACCATTCACTTAAAATCGATTTCAGGTGTAAAGTTTTTCCTTTTTCATTTGTGTTTGTTCTTGAATTTTCATGATATGCTTTGCTGTCTCACCTACTCACGTGGTCCCTTTGTTTGATGACTAAATGTTTATACAAAACATATTTATGTAATTCCCGCTCATTTTTGTTTTTCAGCTTCATGCATGCATTCGGGTTTACATTTTATGTCAAGTTTGTTATTTCCATTATCGCATGAGAATGCTATTGGTGCCGGGTTTTTCCATGCTCAGTGAATGTCCTTGGGTTTCAATTCTTGAAGTTGCCAATTGAATGGTTCATATTTGCTAAACTTCACAACATTTGCTTGGTTCCCATAGTTTTAATTTTTCATCATGATTCTAGCACGCTTCAATATACTAAGGTATGGTAGGTGGTGTGTTCTGATTGCTTGTTAAATGGATAAGCTAGGTACGATTCTTACTTGTATCATAAGTTGCAGTTTCTTGATTATGTTTCCCTTTTTGTGCTTATGATGTTGTGCTTTATTGATGTCTTTCTCTTACCATTAATATCGTTTTTTTTACTAAATAGGGTTAGCACATTTAGAAACATTTCTAGGATAGCGAGTTAGGGCGTGTCGATGGGCTCATGAGCCTTTTGAGCGTAGTAGAACCCCTGCATTCAATTTTAGTTCAAGACTGACCAGATCCAACTTTAGTTCAAGACTGACCAATAAAAGCCTATGAGAATAGTGTCATGCGCCCTTAGGTGAATTATAAGTTTCTATGGTTTCTAATTGAGTTTAGGACTAGTTCCATAAATGATTAGTGGCGGCTCCTTTTTACTTTTTATTACCATTATATCTTGAACCCATATTCTTTTGGGGTTGTCACAGATTGGCGATTCCGCTAGGTAGAATTTTTCAAAAAGCAGGTTTGGGCCCATTTATGTTTGTTTCTATATTTGCCTTAACCTTTTTATTCTTCCCTTATTTTATTGATATATCTTGTGCATTTTTTTGAATTAATGTTATTTATTTTTGTATGCTACATCACATCAGAATTTTTAGGGTCCAAAACACTCAGACCTAGGGTGATCTTAGGAACCTTTTAGGTTAGATAGAAGGTTCCAAGCTGGGGCACAGGCAGAGCAGTTTGAGGCTGCCGCTATAGCCTTGAAAAACCCTCGCTAAGCTCGGGAGTCCAACGATCCCAAAGGGGGAGGAAACTATGGTATGGGTTAGGCACTTGCACATTTAGATAGCATTTATCGTTGGTAGCAATTAATGAGCTTAGGATGCGAATTAGGCAACTTGAGAATGGGTCGAAAGACATCGATCAAGTTTTTCTAGAAAATGAACATGTTTTATGACTCTTGTTATTAGTATGAATGACAATTTACTAGTGAATTTTCTCATGCTACATCATCACAGAGCAAACTTTCTATTTGCTCATTCATTCACTTTTCTTGACAAGTTCCATCACCATATCTCTGGCTCACCACAATCCCATCCGCACATGATCTAGGGCAAGAATGGAAGAACAACAACAACAAGGTCAATTTCACCAAGCTAATAACTTTGAACAGAGAATTGCTTAACAGGAGAATGCCATAGCAAACATGTCCACTCAAATGGCACAATTAATGGCTCTCTTCCAAGCACAGGTCGCTGAGCTATTAGCTCTGTCCCTCCACCTGCTTAAGCCTTGGCACCCGCTCCTGCTCCCACTGTTGAGCTTGCCATTGTCCAAACTCCATTCCCCATATAAGACCTCCCAAATCTAGCTCCACCAACACCTCAAATGGCCAATCTTATCCATGCTCTAGCTACTGAAGGAGCATATCCAACTCCAGCTACAATCCAATTTTTCTTAGATGAGGAGACTGAGCAGAAGAGGCTACTAAAGAAAATGGAAGAAAAAAAATGAAGGTTGTTCAAGGACTTAACTAGTATGAGAGTATCGGTTATACTGGTCTATAGTTGTTCCTAGATATGCGCATCCCGGAAAAATTTAATATGTCAGAGTTTGAGATGCATGATGGTACTGGCAATCTAAAGATCCACCTTCATTTGTACTTTTTGAAGATGGCCACTTATAAAAACTATGAGAAATTCATGATTTAGACATTTGAGGAGAGTTTAAAGGGTGTGGCCTTGACTTTGTTTGCTGACCTTAAAGCAAGGATATCTCGACTTGGGATGATTTAGCCAACTTATTTCTCAAACAGTACAAGTTCAATATTGACATTGCCCAGACACACCTCGAGCAACAATGGACGGAGATGGAAGTAAGTTAACCATTTCAAAAGTATACTCAAGAATGGAGAGCGAAAGCATCCTAGGTTTGCCCTCCGTTGACTAAAAGTGAGGCTGTTTCGCCATTTATTAGCACACTAAAAGATGCATACTACTCACGCCTGCTAAGCCACACTTCATCAACATTGCGAACTTAATCATTGCTGGAGCAAGGGTGGAGGATGGAATAAGATTGGGAAAGATCGACGGCCCACTCAAGTAGAATGGTACAAAAGGGTTTTAAAAAGTCATTCCCTGTAAGAAGAAGGATGCAACTGTGAGCATAGCATATTTGGCTTAGACACATTACCGGCCCTTGCAATATATAATGCAGTACTCAACTCCACCTGCTCAAGCACCTTGAGCAGCATCTCAAGCCTTGCTGCCTACACCTCAAATTCCTCCGATAACTCAAAATGCACCAAATGAATGGGCCTTGTCGAATAGGAATCATCACCAATTCACCCTACTACTTGTCCCTTTACTGGAGATATTCAAGACTTTGACAGAAAAGAGAAAAATTGCACCTGAGCCGAGGAGACAAGACTAACAGCCGCAAAATCTCGACCAAAATGTAAGCTATGAATTCCATATGGGGCTATGGGGCATCTCACTGACATTTTCATTTGTCTGAGGCATAGGGAACATGATCTCATTGATGCGGGCCAAATGGTATTTAATACTGCGAGGCCTCCCAATGTTAACGTCGATCACTTGCCTGACCGTGGACCATTGATTAACATGATTGATTTATGGCCCCGTGGACGATGGTAAAGAAGTTGTTTGCATTACTCTGGAGGCACTACATGTCGTTCACCCTGATTCATTTTTTGCTTCGTTTGGCATCGGAGCTATCTTGGAGTAGGTCTCTATTGGTTCTTCCATCCACCCAGTTGCTCAAGGTGAGGAGACACCCAATTGGACTGCATTCCCATTCTTCCCAGTCTTAGTCACAAATGAGTAACCCTATTTGAATTGTGTGATGTTCCAGTGTGTCATAGCCCTGAGCCCATAACAAAAGAGGGATCTTGTCATGGCCATGAGCTTTTGAATAATTTCAGTTTCTCATTTCTTCTCCATATTCTTTTCAAGCCTTACATTAAAATCGGCCATTTCTCTCATTGTCCAAGCGCCACTCAAATTCAGATAAAAAGCAATGCGACAGTTCGAACCCTTTCGAGATGAATTTCAATCGCTTAGCCCTTATACTTTGCAAGGAGGATTTTGGACGACGATGATGCCCCTAATAAAATCATGGATAGCCTTAAGCGATTCAAGGAGATCAAGCCAATGACTGATGAGGCCACATACACTATCAATATAGGCGCAAAGGATGAGTCTTGTAACCCTGAGATTGGAACAAGTTTCGACACTACTCAACCAGCTCAGATGATTGATCTTCTAAAAAGTTTCAAGAACTTTTGCCTGGTCCTATGCTGATATGCTAGGCTTGGATCCACCTATTTTGCAACACTATCTACCAATTAACACTCAAAAATTCCATCCAAATGAATGGATTTGCGGGCCTCACATGAGTGGACACATGCTCACAAAGAAGATTGTGTGACTTAGATACTTCTGGTCTACCATGGAAATAGGCTACGCAAGACATGTGAGACACTGTCATTTATGCGAAATTTATGCAAGTTAGACCAAGTCACCACCAAATGAGTTACACACAGTGTCTGCACCTTGACCCTTTGCAATGTGGGGCATCGAAGTAATAGGTCCAATCTCTCCAAAGGCACCAAATGGACATGTCTTTCTCTTGGTGGCTTATGTGCCAATGACTGCAAAAATAGTAGCTCGCTTCCTCAAGCATAACTTGATCATCCGATATGGCATACCAGAAACAATTATCTCTGACAATGCAAAGAATTTCAATAACAAACTTGTCTGTTGAGATATAAAATCCCACATCGGACAAATAGATAATTGAAACCCGATTTATAAGAGAGCGGGTACCACCATCCTATCAGCTTGAGCTTTTGGGATGGACATGGGTCCAATCTCTTATGGGTCGGGTGGAAATTTCACATGGTATCAGAGCCAACCGTGTGGGCTCACACCACGCCAGGTCCGAGTGTGGAGCTCGTGACCCGTAAGCCCGAGACCGGAAGAAAAATACCCGGCTCGAGGCCAGTTGTTAGCCCGAGGACGGTAGAGAAAGCCGCCTTGTGGTAGTTGTCCCCCTCACCCGAGACCGGAAGTGAAATGCCCGGCTCGAGGTCAGTTATTGAGGGCGGGTGTTTAAGGGCACGTGTCAAGTGTGAACACGTTGCCACGTGAGGGCGGGTGTTGAGATATAAAATCCCACATCGGACAAATAGATAATTGAAACCCGATTTATAAGAGAGCGGGTACCACCATCCTATCAGCTTGAGCTTTTGGGATGGACATGGGTCCAATCTCTTATGGGTCGGGTGGAAATTTCACATTGTCGATGCCTTGTGCAAGCAGTTCAAGAAAAAGCGTTGCAACTCATCTTCATACTGGCCCCAAACAAATAGAGCGGCGGAGGTAAAGGTAGCTAATAAAAATCTAAAAAGAATCATTTAAAAGATGACTGTTTCATACTATCGAACGTCCAAAGTTTCGACTAGAGAAAAAGAATCAGATGATGAGGCATGTACGAGCCCTAGTTTGGGACTTTCAATCACCACTAAATCGTTTATTAAGGCCGTGTAGATGCCTAAGTCACTAAGTGATCATGATACAACCACCTAGGTTTCTTTTGGGTCTTGGAGCCAAGATTGGAGTCCGGAGTCCTGTTATGTATCTTAAAGCTCGAGAGACAAAATACACCCAAACTTGGTACCCGACCCTAAGTCAAGGTCAATTGTTTCCTTGCACATTTTAATTCATCCAATTGTTTCCCTAATCGAAGTTCGAATGATGGTCCAGAGAGTAGTTCGATAATTCGTATCCAACCCTAACATGCCACTAACCATCCTAATCTAAGTGCAGGAAGTAAATTGTTTCACTATTATCAAGATTACATACATTTATCATCATCTCTCTCTCACCACCCACCCAATTACATTGATGCAGTCAATAGATTAACTTTTCCCAATCCCACATGTAATCAAGGTAACATGAATCAATGAAAATACTTCAACAACATTTACATCGATCAAGTCGAGCACGACATATTCATTCGAATTGAAACAATTTTTTCTCTACTTAAAATAAGAAGAAGAAATATTGGGGAATGACATAAAAATTGAGTTAAATTGTTTAGGACCCTAAAAATCCAAAAAATTATCTACCCTTTGAAAGACTCAAAAGGTACTCTAGAGAACTAGTTAGTTTCAGTTCAAAAGCTTTGAATTTGACTTGAAATGTTTCGAAAGTTTTAAGGATTGAACCTAAGTCTTGGGAGACACTTAAACCCACTTTAAAAAATACAAAAATATAGGAAGCTAATCTGGAATTCGGATAAGGTGCTGGACCGCATTTGAAAATACTAAAAAAGACGCCGAATCGATTTGAAACAATCTAAAACTTTCAAGAACCGAGCCTAAACCTTAACAACACCTAAGAACACTCTTAAACACACAAAATGACATCAGAAACAGAGTTTAAAAAATTCGGAATAAAGCTGGACTGATTTTAAAAAAAATCGATAAAAGGCCTCAAATCGATCCGAATCGATCTGAAACGATCCGAAACTTTCAAAAATGAATTGATAAATTCTAAAAATGCCTAAGACCATTCTAAAAAAACATAAAAAGTGTCAGAAATAAAGCTGGAAAATTTAGGGCAGAACCGGACTGATTTTTTTAAAAAAGAAAAAAAAAAGCCCCGAATCAATCCAAAATTTTCAAAGACAGACCCCTAGACTATAGCAAACATTTAGACCCGCTTTAAAATGGATATTGACATCTCAAGCTGATCTAAGGGTTTCGAAAATGATGTCGAGCTAAATTAAAAGAATTAAAAAAAATCGACTTTAAGCTATGCATTTCTTCATCACGATTTTGCACAACTCATTTTCTAGTCATTCCCCAATTTTCTTATCAAAGACATTATTTTTTATGTCTTTTTGATTTTTCAACCTTTTTTCATTTCCAATTTATCATTTTTATGTTTTTCTCTTAAGAAAGATGAACAATATATATCTACACTTAAAAATCCTAACTAGCTAGTTACATTTTTTTTAAGGATCCTATTCCATTTTTCTTTATGAAAACATGAATCCTAATTTTTGAATTTTTTTTTTCATTTTTTTGCATTTTCTATTTTTCACAAAAATAGTTATTTCAAAAAGAAGAAAAAAAGGAAAGAAAAATATTTGCAAGGACATGGCCAAAATCCCAATCAAGAAATTATACCTATAGCCATGACGATGACGATGATGATGTCGACGAGTGAGCAAAACTCGGACTTGCTTCAGTGTCGAACCCGGGCAGATTCGGTACATGAGGAGGACTCGTCGATTGGCATGGACTCGGGCTCGATGACGATCGTGGAGATGGATAAGATCGGGATGAGAATGTGTATTCTTGAATTTTTGCTCAACTCATGAGACCATTCAAGTGAAAGATTTAAGGGAAGGGGTATTGATATATGTTAGATGGAGAATGTGGAATATAATATGATACCTAATATGATGTGGAATGATGGATAAATATTTTGTGAATGGAGAGGCTGTGTTGGATGAGGAAGAGTATGTGGAAGAGTGTTCTTCAATGTATGTTGAACATGCATCAAGATGTGTCCTCTTACAAATAAATGGTGTCTATTTAAAGAGGAAATGTTGCGAGGGCTGAATTGTAACAAACCAGAAACTTCAGGGGCTGAAATGGAGAAGCAGAAAATAAATGACAGAAATAAAAATGAAAAAGAAATGGTAGGCAATGTATGAAGCAATAGAGACAGGCGAAGGCAGAGACAGGGGAGTGAGGTCGGGAAGTTAAGAGAGGTGGCCGTGGACAGGACAGGCACGATGACTAACATGGGACGGCGACGAGTAACTGATCAGAACAGTGGCACCATGCACCACAGTTGATCCGGCGACCTCAAGGTTGCTGCTAAGGGAGCTCAAAGAGGGAGAGAGAGTAGCAGGGAAAGGCTCCACAAAGTAAAAAATGACAGCCTATCAGTGGCTGACACAGGCAGAGGTCAGAGGAGGCATGCACTGCTCCAAAACCGACGATTTCGACGCTGAAAGAGGGAGAGGGAGAGGGAGAGAGAGAGAGAGAGAGAGAGAGAGAGAGAGAGAGAGAGAGAGAGAGAGAGAGAGAGAGTGAAAGTGACCAGAGAGAGAGAGGTTGGCCGGGAATGGAACGGAGATGGGAGAGGGATGGCCAAATGGGACGGAGGTGTCACAGGTGGTCGGAGGCACGTCTGTGGCTAGCCAAGAAGCTCCTACTGTGGCTGGCCGAGAAGCTCCTACCGTGGCCCCTACAATCTTCAGCTGGGTGAAGGAGACGATGAACAGTGCCATACACTGTTCACGTCTCTGTCCCTCTTTTTTTTTTTGTCTTTTATATGAAGAAAAGAAAAGAAAAAAGAAAATAATAATAATAAAATATAATATATTACTTTAAAATATCGAAAACGAATGGGAACAAAATGGGTTTGAATGGGTCAAAATTGGGTGTCTACACATACAAGGACTTGCACGAAATTATTCCATGGGCACTTTTGGCATATTGCACATTGATTCATACATCGACTTGGGCAACACCCTACTCCTTGGTTTATGGCACTGAAGCAGTGCTCCCTATTGAATTAGAAATTCCTTCATTTAGGGTCCTCACTGAATCCAAACTGGAGGAAGCCAAGTGGACAAAGTAGCATTATGAGCAATCGAACGTTATCGATGAAAAGAGACTCATCATACTTTGCCATTGCCAATGCTTTTAGAAGTATGTAGCCCGTGCCTTCAATAAAAAGTCCGACACTATGAGTTTTAGCTTGATGGTCTAATATTCTGCAAGATGTTGTATATTACCCCTGATTCTTCGGGCAAGTTCAAGCTAAAATATGAGGGTTCTTATGTCGTGAAGAAAGTTTTCTCTGGCAGTGTTATGATCATTATTGACAAGGATGGTCAAAAAATCCCGATCAATATTAATTCTAACTCATTAAAGCGATATTTCCCCTAAAGGGCACATTGACTTATGACTGTTGAATAAAATAGGAGAGAGAAAAATAATGTTCTTGCTAGACTGTAAACACGGAAGTGTGGTCTAGGCAAAAGTTAGGGAGAGAGAGGTGCGAATTAAGCTCAATTTGGGCAGTCGTTGCAAAAAGCGAGCTAAATGATAGTCTCGCTGAACTGAAAACTTGAAAGGACGGCCTAGGCAAAAGTTAGGGAACCGAGAGTTGCGGCTACTTCTCCAAAGGACAGTCAAAGCAAAAGGAGAGAAATTTGAGAGAAAGGAAATTAAAAGAAGAAAAAAAAAGAAAAAGAAAAGAACGATAATCCCCTCACTAGGTCACTGCGCATTTGGACGATTTATGAAAAAGTTAGGGGAAAAAGTGTTGTTTCCGCTACAATGATGTAGAACTCTTTAGGCACAATGACAAAGTCATGCTTTCAAAGGTCAATGGCAAGTGATCTACAAATCATAAAATGTCTACGTAAGATCTTAGGGGATGCTTCTCGAAATGGGATTGAATTGCATGTATCCTTTGAAATTTGGAGGATTCAACAAGTTTCTTCCTCTTACCTTTATCTTATGAAATCATGTATGCACTAGTAACCTTTCTTTTCTAAGGGAACACAACCACTCCTTTAGCTCGTTATAAAATGAAAAATCATGTACATCCACACTTGAATTACTTCACTTATCATGATTCGGGCTATTTAGAATGGAACTAATGACAATATAGTTTGTTGCATGACTCTACAAATAGGCGAAAGGAGATTCCAAGAAGCATCCTCCCCAGGATAATTCGAAACCTGATCAAGCAAAAGAAGCCAGGATGAGCTATGACCGGAGGCTCAATTGTGAATCCCAAGGCAAAAGTAGACTTGATGTAATAAGCATGATCAAGGGGGCAGAGGCAGAAGAATCGACTTTGACCTAAAAGTAGAGGTGGAAGTTTTGATGCACTCGTGCTTGATGGCAGGCATTTCCCCAACCTCAACTGTGCACTTCTTCTTCAAGCTCAACTACATGCCTTCCTCCCTCGTTTAACTGTGCACTTCTTTTTCACGATCAATTGCATGCTTTCCTTCTTCTTAGCGCTCAACTGCGCGCTTCTTCTTCATGCTCAACTGCATGCTTTCTTTCTTCCTTGCCCTCGACTGCACAATTCTTCATGCTCAATTGTGTCTTATCCTTTCACGTTGAACTGTGTGCTCATCACTTTGCCCTCAACTACATCCCTTCCTCCCTTGCACTTGACTGGGCACTTCCTCTTCATGCTCAACTGTATGCTTATCCCTTCACGCTCAACTGCGTGCCTTCCTTTCATGCACTTGATTGTGCACTTCTTGCTCACACTCAACCATGTGTTTATCCATTCACATTCAACTGTTTGCTTTCCTTTCTTATGCTGAATTGCACAGTTCTTTTTCATGCTCAACTTCATGTTTATCCCTTACGCTCAACTGTGCACTTCTTTTTCACTCTCGATTGTGTGCTTATCCCTTCACGCTTAAAGGCATGCTTTCCTACCTCACGCTCTAGTGTGCACTTTTTCTTCATGCTCAACTATGTGCTTTCCTTCTTCCTCTTGCTTAACTATGCACTTCTTCTTCACGCTCAACCGCGTGCTTTCTTTCTTCCTTCCTTCCTTCCTTGAGATCAACTCACACTTCTTCATGCTTAATTGTTTTCTTATGATTTTACGCTCAATTGCATGCTTATACCTTCACGCTCAACTACGGGCCTTGCTCCTATGTGCTCGGGTGTGCATTTCTTCATGTTTAACTGTGGGCCCTCCTTCTTTACACTTAGTGGAGCATATTCTTCTTTATGCTAAGTAGCGTATCCTTCCCTTTCACATGCCCCAAGCATGAATTCTTTTCTATACCCAGTAGCATATCCTCTTCCTACTCATGCCCTGAGCATGAACTTGTCCTTGCATCCAAAGCGTATTTCTATCACGTAATTCCACTCCATGCTCAATAAGATACCTTTTCTTTGGTTGAAAAAAAAAGGAAAAAGAGAGAAAAAGTAAAAGAAAAAATGAAAATAAGTATGAAAAGCAAAAAAAGTCAAAAGAAGAAAAAAGAGAAACGAAAATTCGAAGAAGAAAAAAGACCAAGAAGCACTAGAAGAAAAGATCACACCTCTCCTATTCGATCTAAAATTGGGTCTCTATATACGTCTTTGAAAGACCTTCTTTTCAACATCTTTGACTCATCATCGAGAGTCGCTTCAAAAAGGGTCAACTATAGACATCTAATTTTAGCTCAAAAACCAATGATTGGAACCTTGTCCCCAAGAAGATGATCAAACTCATTGAATGCGTTCAAGGCACAGAGACTTTTCAGTGAATAAAAAGTGAAGGATTCAAATAAGAATAGTCGATATCAACAAATAAATGGGATCAGAAGTTTGGCAAGTGGACTTAATGGAGCTAAAACTAAGCAAATTTGGATTCACCATAAAGATCATTGAGTTAGCTTCGATATGATGGGTCTTAGATCTTGAAATTCATCTTGGAGAGGGAGATACAATTTTTTGAATGAAAATTGCCCAATCCATAAATAGTAACCGGGCTATGGCAGGTTTCGTAAGAAAAGTCATGTCTATTTATTGGATGTCTAATTTAAGCAAGCTTATGATATTTGGACTCTAACTCATGATGGAGCAAGGAAAAAATAGAGCAAAATATTGAAAGGTCTGGAATCAAATCAAGAAATTTGATCTCCGATACTCAGTGTGCAGGACCGGCCTGTACTAGCTAATTGGGTTCAAAAATTTGATTCTTACTAATCCTGAGGTCTTTTGTGAGATTTTTTTTTCAATGATCACTAACATGATGAATATTTATCATAAATATTTAGAAGGGAAAGATAAAATTCATGCTAAGCTAAGAAGAAGAAAAAAAAAGCAGGCCCAGAGTTGATATGGACTCATAATGTTCCAACTGTAAAGATTGAGCAAAAGTGGAAAGAAAATACTGTTGCAGCCCCATTGATTTAGAAATGAGAGGATACATGGCTGATTATGAGCCTCAATATCTTCCTTCTTTCTGCGTTTAATCCCTTAATAAAGTGTATAAAAGGAAGAGGAGCTAGAGGCTAAAAGGGATAAAAAAAACTTGAAGGCACTACTAAGAAAAATCTGGAGCAGCCACTCATAGACGACGACTACCACTATTCTTCACAAAAGTGCCACTACCATTGTGATCTCTTTATCAATTACCCTCTCGGACTGTCGTGATTCACATCCTAGTAAGCCGAGTAAGAATCTTTGAATTGTTTTCCTCTCTCTCAATATATTAATTCACTACTCGATTATGACTTGCGCTTTTTGCATTTGAGTTAGTGTTTGGCGTATGACTTTTCTCGTTTTATCAATTACTTGATTGGTGTACGAACTTTGGATTTGGGATTTGGTTTGGACTGCATGATCATTTTCTTGATATATCCATTTGATCGTTTTCAAGAGATTGAACCTTGGACTCCTCCAAATTTTTCTTACACCATGTTCAATGATTGGCAAAATGACATTATGTGGATATTGCATAGTTGATGATTTGAAGAATAATTGTGATTATGGTAAGACCATTCACTTAAAATCGACTTCGGTTGTAGAGTTTTCTTTTTTTAGTTTTGTTTGTTCTTGAATTTTCATGAACTGCTTTGTTGTCCACCTACTCACATGGTCCATTTGTTTGATGAACAAATTGTCTCCTAGTCTCTCATTATTTATCCAAAATATATTACTGTAATTCCCATTCATTTTGTTTTTGAGTTTCACGTATACATTAGGCTTTACATTTTATGTCGGGCTCTTATTCCCATCATCATATGAGAATGTTATTGGTGTCGGTTTCTCCATGTTCAGTGAACATCCTTGTGTTTCGATTCTTGAAGTTGCTAATTGAATGGTTCATATTTACTATACTACACATCATTAGCTCGGTTCCCATAATTTTAACTTTTCATCTTCTTTCTAGCACACTTTAGCACACTAGGGTATGGTAGGTGGTGTGTTCTTCTTGCTGGTTAAATAGATGAACATGGTATGACTCTTACTTGTGTCATAAGTTGCGGTTTCTAGATTATATTTCCCCTTTTGTGTTTATGATATTGTTGTGCCTTATGGGTTTCTTTCTCTTACCATTGATACCATTTTTTTTTTACAAAATAGGGTTAGCAAAAGTCAAATTTGAATAAAATAAGGCAAATTTAGAAACATTACCGAGGTACCAAATTAGGGCATGTGGATGGGCTTCCGAGCATAATAGAGTCCCTGGATCTAACTTTGGTTCAAGATTGACTGATAAAAGCCTATGAGATTAGTGTCATGCATCCTTAGGTGAATTGTAGATTTCAAATCGAGTTTAGGACCAGTTCCATAAATTATTAGTGGCCACTCCTTTCTATTTTTTATTACCACAATATCAAAGACCTGTTTTATTTTAGGGTTGCGACACTAATGATATAGGTAAGCTTGCACCAGTATTCTCACATATATTTCAACAATTAACAATCTGCAAATTAGGAGGAAAGTGGTCAAATATTCAAAACGTTGGGATGCACAAAGGTGAGAAATTGGAAGATCGAGAATATTTCGATAAATTTCAATTCCCTCACAATTTGAGGACACAAATTTAGTAGTTTGGGAATAGAATTTATGCATTAACATTCAACATATTTTGGCGCATTTCAAGAGCAAGAGAAGGCTATAACCTTGGAGCAAGAATGAGAGTTCGTGCTTGAAAATTATGGAGGCTTGATCAAGAGGTTCAACTGCACCATTATAAGGAGCTTTTTATATTCCATTCCTTCTTGTGTTTACGGTGGTGTCTTATCCTCTAACTCTTATATTTTCTAATGTTTAAGCTAATCAAAACCCTAGATTCCTAGGAGGGGACCGTTGGAACCTATTTCAATGTTTCAAGTTCAATTCTAATCTTTTTATGTGTATGATTATATTAAGTGTGCCTTCTTTGTGTTATTTAGGTGTATCTCGTTCTTGATATTTTCTTTTGGATTGGTCACCCACATGAATAATCTTGAGTTGGAGAGGAGCCTCAAGAGAAGGATTCAATATTATGATTGAGGGTGCATAGTACACGTTAATTCACATCGAGAGATGGAATTATTTGTGTGAGTGCATCAAGAGATAATGAATACCTTAAATAGTCAATTAGAATTGGTTTATATGGGTCTTTCAACACTAATTGGCTAGAGAAAGATTCGGTTAGCGTCACATGCTTAGGCACGTTCTTACAACATCAAGAGGTTCATAATGAGGCATTGGGGAAACCCTAGAGCCTTAGATTAATAACATGGTTGAATTAATTGCATGAGATGTGCCCCTATATGGCCCAAGGAGAAGGTGTCGCAACCACCGCTAGTTGGACTTGGAAGGCGCTTGGATACATTGGTTATTAAAAAAATAATTGCATGAGATGTAACTTAGTTTAAGACTGAATTAGAGGAAGTTATGAACCCTTGGTATATTGATTGATTGATATATGTTTCTTTGCTTCTAGATTTATTTACTTTCCTCTATTTGCTTTATCATGATCTCGATTTAAATTCTTTCCAAAAAAGCCAAATTACGATGGCCGGGACCATTCCAAGAGTTCGTACCCTAATTTAGGTATCTAGGGTGATAGACTAATCTCTCGATATTTCTCATAAATAATCCTAGTCTCTCGGCATCAATTATCTGAAGTTATATTATCTTTGGCGTGATTTCGATTCCACCTCTCGAGCTTTTCAATCTCTTCTGCTCAATCTAATTGGTGGCCAAGCAATTACAAAGCATCAAAGATGAGAATAATATAAGAAACACAAATGTAATCAATCACATATAAAAGAAATGAGAAGAATCTAGAAATAAGAGTTTCATTACTTGCCCTAGGAATTAGAGAATTAGTTCATGATTAAAATAAAAACAACCACCAAGAAAGAGTTGGAATACATTATGAATCAAAGAAAAGAGAGACCGGAAAAGAAAAACTCTAGAAAATTCAAAGTCGATCTCTCAAGCCTCGAGCTATATTAAAGCGCACCACCTTCTTCCTTCTTGATCACAAGCCTCATGATCTTCTTGGTAGCAGATGAATTCTAGAAACTGAAGGTAATTGATGGATGGATTGATGATTGGATGCTGGAAGTGCTTGCTGGAGAGTCTATTTATAATACTTGGAGGATATTTGAATAATATTTTTATAATTGGTACTTTCATCCTTCAAATATTGAAATATTCTCTCTTTCCTGTTGAATTAGATTGAAATATTTTCAACTCCAAACCTTTCTTAATCAACAAATAAATATTTTGTGTCATTTTGGGTCAATGGACTTCGATTCGACACCAATTCTCTTGAAGTTTGCTGCTGAGCTATTTAAGACTGCAGTCCTATGTCGTGATCCCTATCCTCTGTCTCTTGGTTAAGTGGTGCCATGATCCCATGTTGGGGTCCCAATGCTCTGGTCTTCTGAACAACTTCATTTCCTCATTCGAGATTCATGTTGAAGGCCCTGTTGGTCTTCAAATATGCACATAAATAAAAATAAAAAAAATAAAAACTTCAAAAGTACCAACATTCTAGAAATAAACTCAAATTTCAGCTACTAATTCAATTCAAACTCCATTTTATTCAACAAAAAAGATTACTAAATCAAGCTCACAAATGAAGACAAACTCAAACAATTCACATAAATCTAGACCTGAAGAAGATGTAAATAGTTAGTCCTTTTGTAGAGTTAACACACCCCCAAGCCTGAATTATTACATGTCCTCAAGTAAGACACTTTAAAATCAGTATAGTCAAGTGATACACACAAGAATTTCTCCACTCAACCAGAATGATTTAGCCCCTTAGAGCTATAAGAAATGAAGCTTCCACCTGATTTTCAATTCGATTGCTTCTCACTTTTGATGTTAAAATTTTTAAAAGTGTTAGTCTTAACCCCTGTTGTGTTAGTGCACCCTTAACCTGTGTTGTGTTAGTACAACCACTCTTACTAAAATGCAAGCACACAATCAGGAACAAGGTCAGTCAAGCACAAAATAAAGAGATTTGAACAATCACAAAGACACTTTAAAATCAATATAGTCAAGTAATACACACAAAAGAATTTCTCCACTCAACCAGAATGATTTAGCCCCTTAGAGTTCTAAGAAATGAAGCTTCCACCTGATTTTCAATTCGATTGCTTGTCACTTTTGATGTTAAAATTTTTGAAAGTGTCAGTCTTAACCCGTGTAGTATTAGTGCACCCTTAACCTGTGTTGTGTTAGTGCAACCACTCTTACTAAAATTCAAGCACACAATCAGGAACAAGGTCGGTCAAGCACAAAATCAAGAGATTTGAACAATCACAAAGACATTATAACCTTTTGCATTTCCACTTTCTTTTTCTCTGTTTTTTTTGTGGTGTGTGACTCTGAGTGTCATGTCCTTAAGCTGAGCATTGTAGCGAGAAATCAACCAATGGCTCCCATCCCAGTTAGTCCAAGGCATTAGGTATTGAGATATCCCTATGTGTTTGTTCTCGAGCTTAGATAGACGGACTATTTTTTCTACCATGTCAGGCCTTATTGCGTACACTTTCTCACTCGATGACGCTCAAGCCATACAATGGTGCTCAGAGCCTTGACACATCTGCTCACTCTAGCACATACATGTTTTCCTTTTCCTTTGTAGTTCTATATGATTTTTCTTGACTAGCTCATAAAAAAAAAACATTTTTCTTCCTTTCTTTTCCTTGGTAGGGTATCAAAGTCCGTGCTCTTGTCTACTCTCATATTAGTAATACAACTAAGAAACATGTAGGGTAATTTTAAACTATTTCTAAAGTAAGAGTGTCGTGAAAAATGCTAGGGTTTAGATATCATGAAATTTTTTAAAACACATCCTAAAGCAAGTTGCAATATCTAATGCGATCAAGTTTCAAATTTCCAGACTACTAATTATCGCCATAGAGCAAGGGCCAATCATTAGTGTGTCACTCATCCAACATATGGCAAACCTAAGATGAAGCCTAGGCAAACTAACTAACAACCTAAATGCATGAAAATCAAGCTACCTAGGGTGCAAAAACTAAGAACCAAAAGTTGGCAATCAGCACCAAATCACTACAATCCTATCACCTAAATGGCTAAAGCAAGCAAGCCAGCCTCCACTCCTCCCCCGCACCCAACCCCCGCACCCCCCCCCAAAAAAAAAAAAACTAATCTCTAAATCAAGGTGGAGGTGAACATAATTGCTACCCATCTCCGTCCTCTTCCTCTCGATTTTTTCGAGAGGTTCGTAATGAGGTATTGGGAAAACCCTAGAACCTTAGGTTAAGAACATGGTTGAATCAATTGCATGGGATGTAGACTTAGTTTAAGACTACAATCAGAGGAAGTTGTGAACCTTAGGTATATCAATTGATTGATATTTGCTTCTTTGTCCAGATTTATTTACTTTCCTGTGTTTGATTTATCATGATCTCTATTTAAATTCTTTTTAGAAAATCCCAAGTTACGATGGTCGCACCCATTTCATATGGTACAAGTTTTTCTGTATGATATAGTTGAACTGATAAATGAAAAGACCTTAAACTCAAGGATAAGGAGGATGACAAGACCGGAAGTTAGGCCAAGGACTATAAACGTGGCATTTCTTGGGAGGCAATCGAAGATTAGAATAAGTTTTCCTTTCCCTTTTGTTTCATGCATTACATTTCATTTTATTGTGCATTATTTACATGTTTAAGTTACCTTTAATTGCATGTAGGAAGCATGGATTGAACCTAGGAAGTGAGAACCCTAAGATTTCCTGGGTGGACAAAACAAAATGGAGCAACCACGGTCTACTAAGCTAACCCCTAGCACAGAGGCAAAACTGAGTAGATGGAATCATAGTCTACAATAGTTGGAATGTGACAGGGACAAATCTGTACTATTGGACCATGGTTTATAAACTGAATTCTAAATCGGAAGAACAAGAATCGGGGCTCCCCCAATCAATTAATAAGGCAAGTTTTTTACTTTCTTACTCTTGTTTCACATTGGGACACTGTTATGTTTAGATTTGGGGGTGGGCCTTGTTTGTTTGATTGCTCACTAGAACCTTTTTTTTTTCAAATTTTCATTGACTTCTAGATTAGGTCCATGTTCTAGGATAGGTAGGTTTGATTTTTATTGCATTTAGGAGGATACATTATGCACGTGTATAAGTGTAACAAGTTGCTAGAAGAGATTGCCCTTACTAAGAATATGTTAATTTTTTTAAAAACCTGTTGGTCCTCATTCCATGACAATAAGTAGAGGCTTGAAATTTGGAACTTGGTCAGACTGAAGATTGCAACTTGCATTAGGATGTGTTTTAGTGTCTAAATCCTAGTTTTTTTTTACGCCATATTCTTACTCTAGGGATAGCTTAAATTTTCCCTTGATATTGCTTGGTTGTATTGCTAATACGAGAGTAGGCAAGAGTATGAACTTTGATATCATACATTGAAAAGAATGAAAAGAAAATGCATAACAGAAAAAATTAGTTTGCATGAGCGAGACAGGAAGAATCATGTAGAAGTGCAAAAGAAAAATACATATGTGCTTAATTGAAAACATGTGACAAGGCTCCAAGCACCATTGTATGTGCTTGAGTATCATTTAATGCAAAAGTATACGCATAAGGCCCAACATGTGCTCGTGATGGAAAAAAATTTTCCATCTAGCTAAGCTTGAGGATAAACCAGTATGGGTGTCTTAAAACCTAATGTCTTGGACTAACTAGGGATGGGAGTCATCTGCTGATTCCTCACAGAATGTGACATCCAGAGTCATGCATCACCAAAGAAAAAGAAAGAAGAAGAAGAAAGAAAGGATAAGGCACTATTGTCGTGATTATTTGAGTCTCTTCACTGTGTGCCTGACCAACCTTGTTTCAAATTGGGCGCTTAAACTAGTAAAATTGTTTGCACTACATGACACAGGTGAAAGCTAAATTTTATTTATATTTAACATCAAAGGTAGCAAGCATTTGAATTGAAGATCATGTGAAGGATAACAAGCCACTCCTAAGAAATTTACGGGACCATCTTGGTTTCACATTTGTTATTGCATGTTCATAGCTTTACTCAAGGACAAGCAAAAGTCTAGGTTTCGGGTTATGTTGATATTGTGATTTGCAAGATTAATTTATCGATTCTCTTACTTAGATTTGTGTATTTTATGTCACTTTCCATATATTTAGGGGTTATTTGCTTGTACTTATCATTTTTGGGACTTCATTATGATTTATGCAAATTATTTGGATTTTATCAATGAATTGGATATTGTTGAGAGCTAGTTTATGTATAGGATAACCCTAGAAGATAGTGTAATATTCCGGAATAAAAAGATGTGTGAAAGGAGGATGAAATGGCTTGCTCAATAATGCAACAAAGGATACAAAAACTTTAACAAGAAACTTTTCATATTCTCTACATGAGGAATATGGAAAATAAGATGTTAATGAAAGTCATTGAGTTAAGATTCCAATACATCAACCAGATTATAAATTGGAGATGAAATGAAAAGGTTATGGCCAAAGAAAAGAAGTTTCACACAGAGTAGGGCAGCCACGGTCCATAGACCATAGTCCATTGGGCAGTATGCAAACAAAACGCGTTTTCAAAAGAGGAAACCTACTCCTCTTGATTCCAGTGAGTTAGGCAAGCTTCTAGAAATATTCACACATATAGTCGAGCAATTAAGTGTCTTGTTTATGTCTCAAGCTACGTGCCTAGGAACCGTGTTAAGTGGAAACTTAAAGAGAAAGCTGTCTAGACATAAAGTAAGGTGCGCCTTATATCAACGCCAACCAAGTGTGTTACCTTTCTTTTCAGACATGGACCCTTATGTGAAAGCTTGGACTTAGGTGTCAGGTCCCATCGATTTAGAGAAGAAGCCCTTGAGGAGCTAGACAAACTTAGAGAGATGGCAACTTATAACATGATGCACATGCTTGCTCTAAATAACTAAATCATTGAATTGCAAGAGAGCACACTGCGGCAGTTAACTTGCCAACCCACACTGCAGTGTTGTTAAACTCTAGAGTCAACTCGTAAACTTGTACGAGTTTAAGAGTTTACCTCATAGAATCGAGTGAACTTGGAGTGGAATCAGAAATTATAGTAAACTCAGTAAACTCGAGAGTCAACTCGATAAACTCGGTAAAATCGGTAAACTAGTAAGTATCAAATCGTTGAATAGGTGAATTAGATAAATTAATTTTTTTAGACCCAATAAACTAATTAATCTGTAAAACTCACTCTTTTAAATGATAAATGGGCTAGGCCTAGTCTATTAAATGGTCAAATTCCTTAAAATCTGATTGTAAGACAAAACCTATCTCTTCTTTCTTCTACTCATCTGCTACATTTACCTGACCTCTGCTTTTAGCTGAGAACAGAGAAGGAAGTCTAAGTCTCAGAGCTTCGACTTGCTCTCCCTCGTCACGACTCCGGCAAGGCGGCAACCATTTCATCTTCTATCTCTACTTTGCCATTCACCGAGCCGGATTGACGGGATGTCCATCTTCTACTTGAGATGTCAGATTCAACTTCCTTGCGTTGTTTGATATTTTCTTATTATTTAAGTTGAAGAATTAATTTGGAGATGTCATGTAGACCATAGGCTTTTGATTGAACTTATTTGAATCTTAATTAGTTGAACTTGTTTGGATTGAACTTATTTTATGGTTTTTATGGAATGGTTGTGTTATTATGAATATAGATAATTATATTCACTTGGTATATTAACTCTACAAATTTATGATACGAGTTTACGTTTTGAGTTTACAAGGACGCTAACGAGTTTATATAAACTCTCGAGCTTGACAACCTTGCCACACTGGGCCAGTTAATTTGCAAACCCAAATAAGCGTACCAGCTAGATGGATTTGTCAAAGTAAGTGGACACTAGTTTAATGATATTGCCACAGGTAGTCCTGTCCCTGAAGGGCCGTCTTGGAGGACAATCACTTCTTTCGCCAAACTCTTACTCCATATTTTGCTATGTTCGAGCAATCAGACTCATGGAGCCATTGGAGTTCATCATGATGGTTCCCACAATACAATGGCAACCCCACTAGATATTGACGATTTCACCAGACATGGGACATGGGGCCAACTTGTGCAAATGCCTATGGGACAAGATAGAAAATTTGTTTGAAGTAGGGCTCGTCAAAGTTCTTGAAGACGACGGGGTGGTGGCCGTTGATCAAAGTGAAGTGCCCCCTTCCTCCTCATTCCTGACCATATAGACTAGCTTTTCTTTTCACTACAAGAAATTTTACTTTTACAGAAAAATAATTACCAATAAAAATATTGTTGATAAATTTTTTGAAGCATTTTTGTAAAATTCAGGCAGTAAAAGACCTTTTAACCGGTTGAAGATAATTACATCAAAATATTGATAAATTACTAACAAAATATCGATAAAAAATATTAGCTGCTAATTATCTGCCAATTAATTGATTTGAGTTTCATCAAAATTTTTCAATTTTTCCTTTACCAAATTGCGAATGACATGGTTGATGGGATTTTATCAGTATTTTAGCCAATTAATTACCTGCAAGAGTTTTGTTGATATTTCCGACTAAATTATTTTACTAACATTTGTGAAAAGTTCTTAACATTATTATAGAAAATAATTGATATATATAGACAACGAAAATTTTACTTTAATCAATGATTGATGATTTGGTAGATTTTATTTTAAAATTTTTTATGATTCTCATTGCCAATATCTATTGAAAAATGTTACATTATTTTATCGATATAATTCTAAAAACTATTGATAAATATTTTGAGCCGATTAAGGAGTGCCAATGATACTATGCAATTTATTGATTTTGGACAATTTTCTGACGATATGATGACTGGTATCTTATTAGTATTTACCAAAATCTCATCACCAATATCTATTGAAAAATGTATTGTGGCACATACATTTGTTTGAAATTCTAAGTATATACTGAAATACTGACTACATCATTAGATATATTCTGTCAATCTTTTTAAATAGTTAAAAGGTTAAATTGATGTATGAAATTTTGAAAAATTTCATGATCATATTATAGGAAATCATTTATAGAATTAATTATTGATGATCATATTTAACAAAAATTTAGCAGTATAATTGCTAAACATATTTATTCACATATTTTTTACTTTTAGGATTAAAATATACTAATATCTCTGTTTAATATTTATTTAAGAAATCTTATACAAATTATATATAGAGAAATGACATTATTTATAAAATTATTCTCTGAATAGTTAATATAATTAGAGAAAATATTCACCTTATAAAAATTACGTTCAACGCAAGTTGAAAATTTCTAGGTATCTACGCAGTTACAATAATTCATCTCATAATATTATAATTATTTATGAATTTCATAATTTTCTTTTATGTGAGTATTATTATTATCAATGTATTTTTAATTAATAGTAAATGTTGTTAATCTATTATTAAATTTTTATTTATAAGTGATTTTAACATGCATATTAGTAATATATTTTCTTTCCTCATAAAGTTCTTACATTGCATGACTTCTATATCTTTTTAAGGACAAATGATCTAATTGCGCTTGTACTTTAATTGAATTTCCAGTTTTAACACTAACTTTTTTGCATGACCTAAAAAGGCATAAATTATGATACGTTTGTTCTATTTAGCATACTGTTTGTTTTTCCGTCAAAACTAACTGGATTGTCCTACGTGGCATGTGAATTGCACTTTCGTGGCAAACGATGGCTGATATGTCAATGCCACGTTAAAGACGTTTAAGAAAATGTTGAATTTACCCCCTCAATACTCTTCAGAAATTTAAATACATGTTAATTGATTTAATCGATTTTAAATTTCAAAATTTATTTATTAACAGAAGAATATGTTCTAACAAGGTACTCGGAAGCTGTAATATAATCCAAGTTTTGGGAAGTTACAAGGACATTTAGGAAATAAAGAAGATAAAATTATAAAATTTATGCCGATAGCTTTAAATTAATGAAGAGTATTTAAGGGTAAACTCGACATTTTCTTAATGTCTTTGACATGGCATGGTCACATCAACCATCGTTTGCCACAAAAGCGCAATTAACATGCCACGTAAGACACTTCCATTAGTTTTTACCAAAAAAAAAAAAAGATAGTGTGTACTAGACAGAACAAATGTCTCATAGTTTATGACTTCATAAGTCACGCGAAAAAGTTTATATTAAGAGTGGGAACTCCCATCATGTGTATATTATGTATATACTAATTTTGGATAGGTAGGGTGATTTTTTAGTTGTGCTTATTTTGTTGTTCACTTAATTTTTGAGATTTGCTTCCATCCTTAATAGTCCAAAACTCCATATGGGCATATTTGCTTAACAAATTAAGCTCCATTGCAAATTTTACGTGACAGATGTATCATATTAATACTAATCGAAAAATATTGAACAACCCTATCAGTTATGTGACAAATAAGAATCAATTAAATTGCTCTTATCTGACATGGAAATTTCTTGACCTGGATAGCCCCAGGGACTACAGACTTGCACGAGGTCTAACTTGGAGCTTTAATTGTATTTTGCTTCGAAGCCATCACTAACTATTTAAAGACCAATTCTAAGATCAATCAGAAACCTATCATTTACCTAGAGAGTCATGATGCTAACTCCCTGGGTTCTTATTTGTTGTTCTTGAACCAAAGTATAAGTTCAGGAGTCTTGTTAATCTTTACACATGAGATCGGTAGCCATCCCTATGTCTATGTTCTTTGTCTTCTTGCACATTTTAATCTGCCCAATTGTTACCCTAATCAAGGATCAAATCGTAGGTCTAAAATTAAGATCAATGATCGATAATCATGTGCCCTAGCATGATACTAATCGTTCTAATCTAAACACAGAAAATAAAGGGTTCCACTTTATTTTCATTACAAGGATTTATCGCCACTCTCCCCCTTTCACTACCTACCCCATACATTTATGCACTCAAGTACAATGAAATTCCCAAACCTTGCATAGATCCTAAAACATGTAAATCAAATCTCCTGGGATTAATCTGTCCAATTTTAATGTGAGGGGCATGCGGGCAAAATGCCTAAAATGCTAGCTAATATGCACAATCTAAGATAAGGACCAATATGCAGAATGTTCTGAGTGATGTATTCGCATGTAAGATGCCTAAACTAGATTGAGATATAAAACTTATGAGATGAGGGATCAAGTATGTGAATCCAATTGTGAATACCAAATCAACACCTGAGATCAAAGATTAAAAGCTAAAAATAAGTCTTAAACAATCACAAGACAGTGCAGTGAGGGACAGCCTTAAAACATGATGTTGAAAGCTAAATAACGGCTAGAAACGGGCCTCACACAATTACAAAATGATGTAGCAAGTGACAGTTCTAAAACCCAAAGTCAAAAGCCAAGGAAGGATTAGCAGCAAGCCTCAAACAATCACGAAATGATGCAGCAAGTAATATCATTAAAACACAAGATTGAAAGCTAAAGAATGGCCAGAAACGGGCCTCAAACAATTGCAAAATGATGCAGCAAGTAATAGCTTTAAAACGTGGCATTAGGAGCCTCTGAATGATAAGTAGCAATCACCAAATTACAACAGCTTGTGACAGCCATAAAAACCAAAGTTTAGAGGATAAAACACACTAGGAATCAACATTGGATGGTCACAAGTGCTATAGCATTTAACAAAGAATCAACAATCCCTTTCTTGATGTGAAATGGTGTCGAAATGAAAAAGAAAATCGAGCAATGATCAACTGCAACACGAGACATTAAACAGCCCATTCTCTTGAAGATTATGCCTTAAAATCATGAGAAATGTGAAGCAATGACCAGCAACAATAGTAGAAGGTGAAAGCACCTATTATGAACTAGACTGACACTGAAATCAAGTGGAAAAAGTGGGTAAGGACCAGGTGCAATAACAGAGTGTGAAGGCCCCTATTCTAGTCTAGAATGAAACTCATAAAAATGGAAGATGTCGAGGAAGTAGCTGTCGTACTATTGGGATCTGCACAGCCCCAATTTCAACAAGAAGGACACATGAATAAAAGAGAAATGTCGAGATAGGGGCCGCTGCACTATTGGGACATGCACAGCCCCTTTCTCGATGAAAATGGCACATAAACAAGAGGAAAATGTTGAGATAGGAGCCAATACACTATAGGGATGTGCATAGCCCCTTTCTCAATGAAAATAACACTTAAACAAGAGGAAAATGTTAATATAGGAGCTGTTGCACTTGTGGGATATGCAAAGTCCCTTTCTCAATGAAAATGATGCTTGAATGAAAGAGAAATGTCAAGATAGTAGCTACTGCACTGTCGAGGTGTGCACAGTCCTTTTCATCAACTGCTCTCTCCTCTCCCAGTGTGTGCTGTGGCGAATCGATTTCCGACGTATTTCTGGCAGCTGAGTGGTGTTGGGCCACATCATTATTGTCAGTCACAGAGGCCTGAGACCTTCAACCAAAAGGGGGCTTCTGGATGGTAAAACTGAAAACAGAAATCTCCGGCTCCAATGGAAGATCCCAATCCATTCGGGTAAATTGCACCAATAGTGCAAAATGTTTTGTCACCATTTCTTTTTGGTACAAAAATAATTTTTTGTTTTTTGTTAATACAAAATCTTTTAAAACTGTTTACTTTTAATACAATCTGTTAATTTATTCTAACGGTGTTAAATTTAAAACTGACATAACATCCAATTGAATTTAAAAATTGATGTGGAATATGCATCTTATTTTACCTGATTCGACCCAACAGGTATCTCCGCCATGTCCCTTCGTTAAAACCTTAAATGAAAGAAAAATGAAAAGCAGAAAAATAAAGGAATTCGGTCTAGTGAAATTTAAAAAAGAAAAAAAGAAAAGAAAAGATTTCGGGCCGGATCAGGTAAAATAATATGCAGATTTCACATCGGTTTGTAAATTCAATTAAATGTCATGTCAGTTTTAAATTTAACACCGTTATGATAAATTAACATATTGTATTAAGATGGAATGGTTTTAAAAAATTTTGTACTAATGAAAAATAAAAAAATTCTTTTTGTACCAAAAAAAAAAACAGCGACAAAACATTTTGCACCATGGGTGCAATTTTCCCCATTCCTGATCCCGGACGGACCATCTCCTCCTTGAAGCCGAGGCCAGCGTCCATCCTCTTCACCACCGAGCATCCATTGTCGCCGCGTTAGGATGCCGATTTCGCCTACTCTGTCGCTGCCCGGTACCCACGGCCCGCTGATTTTCAAGTAGCTTGCCACCGACCCAAGCCCTCTGTTGTTGTCGCCGGTCCCGACCTCCGAGCCCCACGACGCCAGCCCTCCACCGCACCCCTCTGCTCCTTCACTCCGTTACCACTAACAACTGAGCCATTTTCCGCCTGCTCCATCGCCCCCACATTCCTCCCCGTGCGCTATCAAAGTTGGCCGATGCTTGCCGAGCATCATCGCCATTGCCGAGCCATCCACTTCCTTGACTCCAAGCTGAATCCACTGCTGCTTTGTCCAACCGAGTCCATCCCGAGCTGCTCTACTGGGTTCAAGGAACCATCACCGAGCCATCACTGTCAATCATCACGGCAGACACTGCCCTTCCCAAACCTTCTCTATCTGGTAAGTAAGGTAACGTTCGAGATCCCCTTGATTGCTTTGAGCAAAGAAACGAATGTTGAACCACTGAGAATTGCTGAAATGCTTGATTGAGTTGGTGCGGAGATTGTTCGGATGCTGGAATATTTTGGGTAACTGTATAGATATGGGTAACGGTAACTGATTGTTGAGCAGAGTGGATTTGGTTGGTTCACTGGCTATCCTAATGTTGATGGTCTGTGTCAGTGATTATTCGATGTTTGCTGGGCTGATTGGATTAGATCGGTTTGCTAATCGTATTGAGGTTCATTGTATTCATTGATGGTCCTGATATTGCATTTTGGATTGACTGTCCATTCTGATGATTCACTTGAATATTTGAGTACTCGAGAGGGCCAATTTAGTTGATTTATGTGGTTATATTGATAGTATCTAGTGCACTGATTGCTAAGAAAACGATTCAGCTATGCTGAATGAATGTCTTGCCATGTTATTTGATGTCCCGGAATAGTCGGAACATTCAGCTTATTTGTGTAGTTGCAGCAGTTACTTGCTCGATATTTTCTCTTGATTTGAGTGTCACTTTAACCGTGAAAGGGGCTGTGCATACTCCGATAATGTCGCAGCTCCCTGATGGAAGTCCCTCTTGATTCAAGTGTCATTTTCATTGGGAAAGGGACTGTGCACATCCCGATAGTGCAGCAGCTCCTATCTTGACATTTTTCCCTTGTTAAAGTGTCATTTTGATTGAGAAAGGGGCTGTACATACTCCGATAATGTGGCAGCTCCCTAATCGAAATCCTTTCTTTGATTCGAGTGTCATTTTCATCGAGAAAGGAACTATGCACATCCCGATAGTGCAGCAGCTCCTATCTCAACATTTTTCCCTTGTTAATCTGTCATTTTCATTGAGAAAATGACTGTGCACACCTCAACAGTGCAGCAGCTACTATCTTGACATTTCTCTTTCATTCAAGCGTCAATTTCATTGAGAAAGGGATTTTGCATATCCCACAAGTGCAACAGCTCCTATATCAACATTTTCCTCTTATTTAAGTGTTATTTTCATTGAGAAAGGGGCTATGCACATCCCTATAGTGTAGTGGCTCCTATCTCAACATTTTCCTCTTGTTTATGTGCCATTTTCATCGAGAAAGGGGCTGTGCACGTCCCGATAGTGCAGCGGCCCCTATCGCAAATCTGCACATTATTTTACCCGATCCGACCCGAAATCTTTTCTTCTTTTTTTTTTTTTAATTTCACCAAACCCAATTCCTTTATTTTTCTGCTTTCCATTTTTCTTTCGTTTAGGGTTTTAATGAAGGGACATGGCAGATCGGATCAGGTAAAATAACATGCAAATTCCATATCAGTTTTTAAATTCAATTGGATGTCATGTCAATTTAAATTTAACACCGTTAGGATAAATTAACAGATTTTATCAAAAGGGAACAGTTAAAAGATTTTGCATCAACGAAAAACAAAAAATTCTCTTTGTACCAAAAAGAAACAGTGACAAAACATTTTGCACCATTGGTGCAATTTACCCTCAAGAATGGGATCTTCCATTGGAGCCAGACATTTCTGTTTTTACTTTTACCATCCAGAAGCCCCGTTTTGGCTGAAGGTCTCGGGCCTATGTGACTGACGATAATGATGTGGACATGCAGCTGCCAGAAATACACCGGAAATCGATTCGCCGCAGCACACACTGAGAGAGGAGAGAGCAGTCGAGAGGTGCAGGAGGATGGAGAAGATGACGATGCTGAAATATTTCCTGAGGCCATCGCGTTCTGTCGTAGCCAGCAGCGGCGGCAGCTTCTTCGTCTGCCGCCAGCCTGGCTCTGCTCGCAGCTTCTGCAGAGCTGGCTCCCCTGCTCTTCCCAAATGCGTTGGTGCCGGTAATTCGTCCGCATTGCTCTTGATAAATCTCCGTTTACGACTTGCTGCTTGTATTATTTTCTATGCGACTCCGAGCGCGGATTATTCAGTCGACTCTTCTTCAACACAGACAAAGCTAACATGGACATGAGAGAGGCAATCTGTTGATACGGTACAAATCGAAGAAGGAGAAGAATTAGAAGGAAGAAGAAGTTGGAAGGATCGAAGAAAGGAAGAACACAGAGAAATCAGAGAGAAGGGAAATTTCATTCATTCATCGCTAGAACTTCCGGTGGCTCCACTCACCCTTAATACTGGTTCACTGACATTATAGGACTCTTACTATCTAGTCCTTCATCTCTCTATCTATTACAAACAAGCCCATTCCACTTTTCTCTCTATTTACAAAGAGACCCCTCCACTAATTCAATCATAACATTTCTCCCCCCTTAAGAAACCTTGTCCCCAAGGTTACCTAGAATTGA
Source organism: Lagerstroemia speciosa (assembly GCA_037672795.1). Lineage (NCBI taxonomy): Eukaryota > Viridiplantae > Streptophyta > Magnoliopsida > Myrtales > Lythraceae > Lagerstroemia > Lagerstroemia speciosa. The sequence goes on along the minus strand of CM075303.1, from coordinate 5,663,432 downwards.
ACCACTGTCCATCTGAAAAAAAATCTGCAAAGTTGTGAACACATTTGCAAGTACTGAAAAATCAATTGTCCAAGTTGCTTCTTTCGAACATGGACAATTTTAAATCGAAATCCTCTATATCTTCCAAGAGAAAAATCTGTCACATAGAAGTCAAGTCTTCCAAGGTTTACTTGAAATTGGATATAGCTGCTACTTCCCAGATCACAGAGGACTTCTTTGGTACAGAGGTTGCTCACCAACTCAGCTTCGGTCATGCCCAGTCCACTAGCAATGGTGGATAATGCATTGTTTGTCTTGTCTAGAACAAGGTCAATTAAGAGCTTTGGTTGAGCATCTAGCTTGCTCTTATCCATCAAATTCCCGAAATGGATTTTGTGCAAAGTATCAGTAGCATTGCTGATGAGCTCATGGAGAGAGAGAGAGATGTCCTTGCTGCTAAAGAATTTATTGATGAAGAATAAATTTTCTCCTTGTTTCGCAGAAGATAGGCACCGAATTGGTTCTTCGAGAGGAAATGGAGGCATCAGTTGGCTATTTACCACAAATAACTCAAGCTGGTGCTCTGCTAAATCTGATTCAATCTTCATTGTAATCTTGTGAAGGAAATTTGCCAAGTGTAGGACGGAAGTCCCATCGAAGAACAAGCCGGAGAACTCCATTGAAAATGTGTGAGAGTCACATTCCTCTGAATATTTGTGTTGAATGTAATGTGTTGCATAAAGAAGGAACCAATCCACAGGAGAAGCTTCAATGCTAGAGTTCACCAAACCATAATATATAACTTCCTGAGTTAATCCCCTTTTTGCAGCATCAAGCCATAGAAATGATCTCAGAGAGAATGCTAGCTCATTAGTTCCTGCATTTTGATCCAAGCCATTTCCCTTCCTGTATAGAGAAGCTGCCATGGCCGTAAGTGGAGCTACGATGACGGCAAAGGGAATCATGTGGATTCCCACTGACACCAATATGCCAGGATATGTTAAAAGATTAAGAAAACATGATTGGTAAAACTTCTCCAGCAGTTTGTTCACTGAACATACAACTCCTTCAATCAACCTACCCCCAGATAGATGGAATTCCTTTTGTCTTGCTTTGCTCATGGAGTAAACTTCAAGTGAAATTTCCAAGGTGAATGCATCAACTGCAAGGAAGCCAAATTCCCATGGAGGTTTTAATCTTCTAGCAATTACACTCTTATTTTCAAATGTAGCAGCCAAAAATCTTCTAGCATGCAATTCTTTCGGCCTCTTTTTCCTTCGACACCATGCCTCCTTTCCTGCTACGGCAACTGTAGCATGGGCAACAACAACAAGTAGAATTGGGGGCATAGCGGAGAACATGGCAACACAAACCCTTGCTAACATCAGTAGCTTCCTTCTTGTACTGCATGTTGTTAATCCCCCTTGGTTCCCTAAAACCATGCTTCGTGTGTCAACACAGATAATGATATCTCCTCTATAGATGAATGCTTCAGCTATAACACCACCATTTTTGCCACAAGTAATTGTTTCGTGAGCAACATCAACAATCAAGAAATGGCCATGTTTCCTTTGAAGTATCGCAAGCACAAGCATAAGGGCAAGTTCTCTTTCTGTGCTGAACCAACTATTGGTTTGAAAGACTGCTGTCCTCACTGAACAAGTTGACAACAATTGACCCATTTGAGACATGTCACCGTAATCCTTATCAGAGGATTCAGATTCAGGCTCCTTTTGGGAACCACAAGCCACCATTTTCCGTTCTTTGTCGCTTTCGCCATCTTCCACGTATTTTTCACTAAGGTCTACAACCACCTCAAATGGCCATAGCTTCGGATTAGCTAGAATCAAGGAGTTGCTAATCATCAGCTCCTTTGGCTTCTTCCCTGACACTTCCCTAACATGGTTCCTAGGAGAAGCAGCTTCAAAACTTCCAACATCATAGTCATAATGGCAGTCGAATTCTTCCTGTTTTTGCCCATTAATATCAAGAATACTAACACCATCTCCTCCATATTCATTATCAAGAAAATTGTTCATGTCTAACTTCTTCTCGTGGGTTTCCTCAAGGTCCAGTTCATGCAACAAAGTGGCCTCAGCTGCAAGAGCCACTTCTTTCTGGACTACTTCCCCAACGAATTTCCCAGCTTCAATTGATTCCATGAACTTATATGCATCGTTTTTCTTCAAATTTAAAGCTGGTAGAGAAAATTCTTGTAACCAAGCTAGTGTGTATGCATCATTAAGGGTCCGGGGTTTAAGAATGCTCACCGAATTCCTTATCTCGTCTCTTAAACCACCCAAAAAGAAACTGACAGCGAGCTCCTCAGATACCCAACCATCCTGAAATAATGATTGAAATGGTTCGAAATACTCTTGGAGCGTACCTGCTTGAGATCGTTCCTTGAGCTCTGCAATATCTTCTCGAACCTCCTCGTCGTATGTTTTGAGGTTATTGAACTGCTCTTGGAAATACCTAAAATTGCCGACGTGATCTTCCATTGTTTGAAGATCAACAGGTAAGAATTTGCCCTAACTCCACAGATCCGAGGATGGAGTGGCTCTGATACCAATTGATACGGTACAAATCGAAGAAGGAGAAGAATTAGAAGGAAGAAGAAGTTGGAAGGATCGAAGAAAGGAAGAACACAGAGAAATCAGAGAGAAGGGAAATTTCATTCATTCATCGCTAGAACTTCCGGTGGCTCCACTCACCCTTAATACTGGTTCACTGACATTATAGGACTCTTACTATCTAGTCCTTCATCTCTCTATCTATTACAAACAAGCCCATTCCACTTTTCTCTCTATTTACAAAGAGACCCCTCCACTAATTCAATCATAACATCTGTGCCCAAAACGATGTCGCTTTTTCCTTAACCAAGCAACTCCTCTCCGAATCCAAGGGGTCCAACCTCGTCTTCTCCCCACTCTCAATCCACATTCTGATCAGCCTGATCACCGCCGGATCCGGTGGGTCCACTCGGTCGAAGCTCCTCTCCTTCCTTAAGTCCCAGTCAATAGACCACCTCAACTCATTCGCCTCCGAGCTCGTCGCCTTCGTGATCTCCGATGGCAGCCACGCCGGTGGCCCCAAGCTGTCATTCGCCAATGGGCTGTGGCTCGACAGCTCCCTCTCCCTGAAGCCTCAGTTCAAACAGGTGGTGGATACCATGTACAAGGCCGCCACCCACCTCGCTGATTTCAAGACAAAGGTCAGATTTGCCCTTTTTTTAATTGACTTTAGCTTCACTCGGTTGGTCATCTTTGCTATTTAGGCTTTCAATTTGAGGCATCAAGCTCTAGGGATACTTGCATGATTTTCTATACGACTGATGGAGAATCTATAACAGTCTACTGCTGGAAATGTTGTGCTTTGAACTGGAAGGATCTTTGTTGTGGGATTAGTTTGATCTCTCTGTGCTCTGTTTCAAATTATGTTACTTATGCAATTGATGTTAATTGACACCAAATGATGCGTTTTTAGCTGTTGAAATTGTTTCGATCATTATCGCTGCTCTTGCTGATAGTTGTCCTGGGCCTAGCGTAGGCTGTTGAAGTGCCCAGTGAAGTGAACTCCTGGGCCGAGAAGGAGACTAGTGGCCTTATCAAGGAGGTTCTTTCCGCTGGCTCAGTGGATGCCAATACTCGTCTGATCTTTGCAAATGCTCTCTACTTCAAAGGGGCTTGGAATGAGAAGTTTGAATTATCAGAAACAAGGGATGCTGAATTCTATCTTCTTGATGGGAGCAGTGTTCAGGTTCCTTTCATGACCAGCAAGAAAAAGCAGACTGTGAGCGCCTTCGATGGGTTCAAAGTCCTCAGGCTCCCCTACAAGTGAGGCAACGACAGAAGGAATTTCGCCATGTACTTCTTCCTTCCCGACACGAAGGATGGCCTTCCTTATCTGGCAGAGAAGGTCTGCTCCGAGCCTGGGTTCTTAGACCGCCATCTCCCTCAGTGGAAGGTGGAAGTTGGCGACTTCAGAATCCCGAGGTTCAAGATCTCGTTCGGGTTCGCAGCTTCAGAAGTTCTGAAGAAGCTAGGAGTGGTTGGCCCTTTCTTAGGGGGTTTAACGGAGATGGTGGACTCTGTGGAGAGTCGTTCTCTCTATGTATCGGACATTTTCCACAAGTCCTTCATCGAGGTGAACGAGGAAGGCACTGAAGCTGCTGCTGCCTCTACTTTTATACTCAGGGGGCTAATGCTGGCTAAGAAAATAGACTTTGTAGCCGACCATCCATTCCTGTTCCTTATCCGAGAGAACATGACTGGGATGGTTCTGTTCATTGGTCAGGTCCTCAATCCTTTAACCGTCTGATTACACGCTGCTTTTCTGATCTGTGATACATTTCCTCTGTGGTAGCTATCATGGCATCTAGTATTTGAACAGATTAGCGGGAACTAGGATGTAAATACGTACTACAAGGTTGAAGAATGGTGAAATCTTAGAAGTACTGTTTTCAAGTACATGGTTCATCCACTATCCTTTCATTCTCCTATGATGTTTAGACTAGGATCCCTGTCTATGAACATGAAAGCAGAGGAAGCTATGTAGCGGTCCAGAAATGAAACCTTGATTTGGACATCATCTGATATCTGATCACATCTATAAATACGGTACTTGGAGTATGAAATTCGAGAAATTATATAGTTGAAGGGTAAATTGAAAGGGCAAACTCGAAAAAGACGTACAAGAACTACCGCAAAGGACGAGCCTTGATTTTGAGTGATGCTACTGAGCTAGTGCTTAGTCCATCATCGTTATGACAACCTCAGATCAACAAAAGTAATTGGACCAGCGATCCAAGCTTGTTGTCCTGAGGGCCCTAATTTTTGCCAAAGACAGTATAATCGGTCACTTCCTTTTCATTTTTCATCAATAAAAAGGTGCACAGAGGTAATTGTAACATATTCACCTCACTATGTAATATTCTGATTTTTGTGTTCAACAGCATATGTAACTGATGAATCGAGCAACCAATACTAGTTCTAATCCTGTGAATGTGACACCACCAATAATTTAGATAGTCTAAGAAGTCAGTGTCTGCTAAGGATTATGTTCAAAAAGTCGCGCAATTTTTCTTCCATGGGGGGATTTACTTGGCTTGACATGAGGCGACCTCATATGGCAACCTGCTTGAATGCATGTAAAATTACCACTAGGCCTACAAGGAGTTGACTTTGTATTCACCTAAAAAACTAAGCTAATAGGGGGTAACGTCTAATCTTCTCATATCTTAAATTCATTTCATTAACTTCCAATGTGAAACTCAATCCTCAACTCGCACCCTCGGGTGACAACGTGTTCACATAATACTCACCTTGAAGGATCTTGGCTGACTTTCTTTCTTCGTGGGCAATGAGGTTTCTTGTGGATAAGGTATTATATTTCTTTCTCAATGAAAATATGCATCTAATCTTCTAATGCGAGCTTTTATATATAAACTAGGGTGATCACCCGCGCTTCACAGCGGGGCATGAAATTTTATCTTCTGCAGCGGGGTATGAAATTTTACATAGAAAATAAAGAGCTCATAAATGAATAAAGTGCCGCATTTATATGATCTGTAGATTGCTTACAAAAAGTGAATAGGAATTTATAAAAACAAAACGATTACTGCACTGCTTGTTCATAGTGATGTTCATTCAGAGAGTAGTGTTGCTCCTGTTTCATCATGAAACCCAAAGGGCAAATCAAATTAAAACATTGATGCGACCATTTACATTTTAGCCGTCTGCTTCTCCAATAATTGCTGTTCTCTTTATTGACGGGCACCACAACTGCTATTCCGATGCACCTCTTTCATTTCTTTAAACCTCTGCAAGTGCAATGAAAGTGATGGGAACTTGAGAATAAAGCAGAGTATGCATTTCTCAAGGGGAGAGAGAGCTTCAGGTATTAAAAATTACCTCGCTATGATTGTGTCTCTATGAGCTTAAGTGGACCTCAAATTCCATGGCGAACTTGTATTCCTTGCTGCAAATATCACAAAACAACACCTTTGGTATTTCTTTGACCTCATTCTTTATTGGTAAGTTGACGCCCCCTTTTGATTCACCATTTCCTTCAAAATGCACACATGTATGCTACGTGCCTCCTACTCCGGAGTGTCAGTTTGCATAAAGTAACGCACCAACCTTTCAACTTGATATAATCTAAAAGAAACACTGGAATGAGCAGCTACTATCTTAAATGCAAAAAGTATATACATATGTAAGAACCTAATTGCATACCTCCCGCTTTTTAATATGTTCTAGTCTCTTCAACCTCAACATCCAACCTCCTTCGCTGAATATTTTCCTCGGCAGTAATGAAATCTTCTTCTTCCGATTTTCCAATGCCTAATTTGGTGGTCTCATGTCTGATTTTATAGCCTCCACCACTCATGAATGCAGCTAAGACATCAGAAAGTAGAAACATACGAAGCTTACTTATGAGAAATTACAAGAACAGGTACCTTGTTCATTCTTCCTGAGATCTTTTCCTTTCCATCACATCTTTTGGAGAAGTCTAAAGCCAATATTGGATTATGTTAGTTGTGTCCAGAGATGTATGTTCGACGTCATCTAAATCAACATTTTCTGTTAGCTTGTGGTTTATTGGTAGTTGAAAATCCCCGCCTGACATATCCTTCTGAAAGAGTCCTAATATATGGATGAGAAATTACACAAATAAGCTCGGCTGGTCAAGTGTATCAAAGGGAAACATCAAGCTTTCAGCATCATGTGTCCAGCTGTCGAACCTATAGCTCAACAAAAATATTGCCTCTAAGAATATTGCAACTGATCACAGTTTCGCTAAATTAAAGGATCTCTCAAAAATCTAGCACAAGAATTTTCATATAAACTTAAACCATCCTTCATTACAAAGAAATAGACTCATTTTCCTAATTGGATACCAAGAGATCCCTAGCACATATTGCTTACTACTGTTCCCTGATTTCTTCGATCAGGAGCACTTGGATCCTGCTTGCCATTGTGCTATCTGTAACCCATTACACCTAAATTGTAGCAGAAAATAATACAGAGCTTAGAATTTCACACTGAAAAGTAGAAATGAACCCATTTTTACATGCAAGATATGAATCTCATGTAAGTAATTTCTTATTATTTTGCTGCAGTGGCTTATGAATTGGCAAATAGGAAGCCTGATGACACCTTCAAATTGCTCCAGCGTGCCATGTTTGGGAAGAAAGTGAAGGTGAAAGCATTCTATCTTGAGATTGATTTATATATTAGATTCGGCTCTCTAGAGCCATCAAGAGAATTCATAAATGCCCTGGAAAATGAAGTGATAGGCTCATAGGTTATATAAAATGGTGGAAATGAGAAATTTGGTATGAACAGCCAAAAAAGTCAAAGACAGAATAATAAGAAAAACAAAAGAAATAGAAAAATAGATTTAATGGAGAACAGGAAGGAAATGTAAAACGGAGACCTGTCCGGAGAGGTGGTTGTCGTGGAGATCATTGTCGTAGGCGCTCTGCTACAAACATAAACACCATGCATGACTTCTTTGATGAAGCAGTGCAATGAAGTTTCAGACATGCAGATATTAAACCTAAGCAATAAGAAAAGCAAGATTTTTTTAGTAAAAACAAAAGAAATGGCAGAATACGTGAGATATCACTCACAGTGGTTGTTCATGCAGACCAAGAGTGCAGCCAAATCCTAGTAACCATCTCGAACAGCTGCCCCTGATGGCAGATCCGTCGTGTCCGTTCAAAGTAAATGTGACATTCTCGTCCTTTTACGATTGTGCAAAAGCTAGTCCGCACACCAGAGGAATCTCAGCTCCAATAATCCTATTACAGGCATGGAACCCCGCTTCCTTCTTGTAGAGATGCATCGCTATGGAGAACACCTGATCTAGAACAAAGCTGATTTTGATAAGCCGAGGGAGGATCTGATGGGGGCATGAAGGAGCGGTAGAAAGTGAGGTTGAACCGGTGGAAGCCCCTTATGGCCATCGACCGAGCTATAGAGAACGGAATGGAAACAATGGCTGTACAGCTTATGTAATACAAATATGGAGAGAATTGAAAACTTGCCGGCGAAGAGAAGAATTGAAGAGGAGGGAGCAAGTACTGGGGGAGGTTGCAGCGGAAGTTGCTCCACGTGGAAATAGGAGGCGCCAGTTGTCTCTGCTATAGGACCATGCGCTGTCAAAAAATTTGCAAAAGTTTAAATGAATTAAAAAAAGTTCGTCGGATCCCTGAGAGTAGGAAAACCAGCTAAACTCGCCACATCCTTCGATTATGGGACCAGTTTTAGTTAAAACTAATCAGAGCAAGGACATTTCAAGCGACTGCCACCGAGTGTGCAGAGGGGAGGAGAAATAAAGGTGGTAGGGCTGCCAAACAATGGCCAATTCTAGGCAAAGTAACAATCACAACAAACCCTAATCAGAGCACGCACCTTCGAAGTGACTGCCACCGAGTGTGCAGAGCGGAGGGGAAGGATGAGAAAGGAAATAGAGGAGGAAATCTTAAAGCCATTTACCTACGGACCGAGCGAATGGAAAGAGAAGGTGGAGAAGGATGAAGCAGAAAGCTATACGCAGGAGAAAAAAAGGAAGGAAATTGCGACTATCAAAGCTCGAACCTGGCTCTGGAGTGCAATAGTGCAGGCGGCGGACCACCCAGCCAAATTGCCAGACGTTTTAAACGTCCGAAAGAATAATATATGTAGCATGGAACGAGCTGGACACGTGTCACAACAGGGACAACACGCACCAGATTTCATATATAGTATAGATACACACCTCTTTCCACTCCACCGACCTCAAAGAATTATCCTATCAGTCATGATGATGAGTCTCTTAAAGATCCCACTCATTTTACAATATTATTTGCAGCGCTACAATAACTCACCTTAACTAGACTTGATTTATCGTTAGTAGTTAATTTTATCTACCAGTGCATCAATGCTCTTACACTGCATGATTTTAAACCATGAAATTACTCACACTGTACTCTGGTTCCTGGCTCATAGTACCTACTCTGATGCTGATTAGGCAGGATGTAAACTCACTTATCGATATACCTCCGATTTCTGAGCCTTGTTGGCTGCTCCCTGTATGTCATGGAGTGCAAAGAAGTAACCCACCATCTCTAAACCAGAATATCGAGTCCTTGCATTTGCTATTGCTGAGCTTACTTGGATTTCTTTTATTTTACATGATATAGGTATTTCTCATCCTCGACTATTACTCCTATTCTCGAATAACATTTCAGCCTTGTATTTGACAATGAGACCGGCATTTCATGCTTATATCAAGAATATTGAATTGCACTGTCGCTTTGCTCAGGAAAAGAACACTGTCGGTTCTATTATTATTTGGTTTGTCCCATCCTCATTACAAGTTGTTGATATCTTCACCAAACCATTGTCTCCGAACCTGTTCGTCACTTTTAGAAACATAATTGGTATCTGGTCTGTCTCAACGACCAGTTTGAAGGGGAGTACTGAAACAAATTTCTAATACCATGAAGATCATGAAGATCAAGTACATCAAGACTCTCAAGGAGAGGGATAAATCATAAAGGTGATTGCCTAATTATGGTTTTCTTCACAATTTGATTTCATTCCTCGTGTACACAATTTCAATTTTTTTTCCTTCTGTATTTTATTTTCGATTACATATAAATACAGGCAATGTAATGACAATGAAAGTGTGCAGTAACAATAAAATTTCTCTAAAAGCTCAATTTTCCATTCCTACTTCAATCTTTCTTACCTTTGACAAAATAAAAACCAGCTTTTTCATATATACTAGTCATATGAAATTTATCGTGGTTGTCCACCATCGATCATCGGCACATGGCATCCCCTCTTTCTTACACATATATATATATATATATATCTTTTATCTTCTATTATTATATTGAAGAACAAAAGCAGTTTTCGTCTCACTTTCATTATTCCAAAATTACCCTCCTTTATAATTTGCTATATTTTCATTACCTAAAATGATCTACGGACAATATTGTCCATTCACCCAAAGTAACAACCCCCATTCCCACATTCCATCTCCCCATTTCACTCCATTACCTCCTTCCCACATCCCGTCTCCCATTTCACTCGATTCCAGTTTCGGTGGTTACTGCCGATACTCCCTCTCTTTCGCTCAATTCTTAATGATGATACAGGAAGAGCGATCGAACAGAAGAAGCGAGTTCCCACTGTAAAGTGGATAAAATCTCCTCTCTCCCATCACCCTTCTCTAAGTATTTACATTTTGTCTCATCATTGTAATGTCCTATGTTTTTTCATGATTTGTTCATTTTTCTGTCCTAACAGTTAGGGGTGGAGCGCAAACTTACGTCATTTTGGATGTCATCCATTGTTTAGCAATCTGGAATGCATATTGTTCTTGGGATTGGTCAACTTTTTGCACCTACAATGTGTTCGTATCTTTGTCAGATTTGTTTCCCATATCTTTTCATGTTTTCTTACGGAATTTTCAGCTTGGAGTACTATCAACGGTTTATATATAATAGGCTTGCATATTAATGCATATTAATGGGAAATTGTTTTTTGAATAGGGGAAGAGATCAACATTTAATGTGGGATTTTACTACTCTAAAGTCGATCATAGTAAGATATACTTCATGAAGGTTGTCTATCAATTTAACATATATTATTCTCTGCAACTATTATTGATGCATACTCTAATTTTGTATATGAAATAATGTCTATGATGACATGGTCTAGGATTCATGTACGATCACCTCATTTTGTTTTTTGTTTAGTGATTCATGTTACACATGCATTATATCAAGATTACCTTTGCTAAGACTTGGGGGTCGTAAGCATTTGATCTACTTCAAGAGAAATACAACATTCTGTATGGGAGTTTGCCTATATCTTTTATTATTTTTCAAAGCTTAAAAGTCATGTTTCCAATTATTTTTACTTCTTAATTAGATACTTTCATTTATTGTTGATACTCCTTGCCAAGGCAAATAGTAGAAGTTCTAAAACAGATGGAGCAGTTTCTCGAGATTTCTTAAATCCAAGTGGAATTGATTTTAACCTTTTACAAGTTTAATTGTCATGGTAGTGACAAATGCAGGTGAAATTTAATATTTCCTTTCTAATTTTAGTGATGGAACTATTAAATTTAGCTGAAGTTATTCATGCTTCTATCTGACTGTAAGATGTTGGTATAGGAATTGATTAATTGCTTGCTGATAGAATGTAGAAATCGAGCATGACTATTGCAAGATGACATGTACGATAAAGTACTTGAATGGATGGGAGAGCGAAATTACTTGAATACCTTGGAATCGCTAAATCTAATATTAAGGTCATTAGGGCATTGTTCAATAGTTTATCATATGGCCAACGTGGTGCTCATGATGTAGAGAAATGGCATAGGTTCTATGTAAGGATCATTGTTTTGCTCCGAGCAATGCTATTGAGACAATCCTTTGTTCTATCATTTTTTTTCCTTATCATCTAGACTTTAGTATGTTAGAAATATATTTGCAAATTCCAACTACTATTTAACAACTGAACACTTGGCTTATGCTATATTTTACATCTCCATCAGGAAAAAAAAAACTTATAAAAGAGATGTTTAGTAGTGAACATCCTATTGACGCTATGCAAACTACAAGTGCATGAACCCATTTTACTAATGTTTCTACTAGATCTTTTACATGCCAGAGTAACCAATATTTCACTGCCCTGCCAAGACACTTCTTATCTCCACAAACACAGATTATGTTATATTCCTTTTTCATTAAAAGTTTTAAGAATCTTTTTCTATCTCCTCCATATACTTTGCCTATTTCATTAAATTTACATGCATCACCAAATCTACCATTCACTCCATGTTCAATGATACGCACCGTGCGTAGTACGGGTCGTGTGGCTAGTATTATCAAATGAGAGAGGGAGATTACTGATAAGAGTGGATAGAATTTTTATCTCTAGATGACTTGGTAGTTACCTGTGGAAAATCATGTTTTGCCCCAGCTGAACTAGGATTAATGAATTCTGTATTTTGACATGGTTAGGAGCCTTAGTCAAATTTGCTAGGATTGATTAGTCAACCACTTCATTCCTCCTGTTCATTTCACTGAATATTTGTATGGAGAGGGTGCACTATCCGTTCTTTACTCTGTTTTTCTTTTGGCCAAAGGAAAGCATTTTTTTAAAAGGTAAAGGGCAGCAAAGAAATAAACCAGTGTTAGGAGTCGCAGTGAGTTGGGTCGGGACAGAGTTTTGAAAAGTCAGTCCCAGCCTGCACCAAGATTGGTTCGACGTGCCCGTGAATTATGTTTGCTTCTCACTAGATGACGTAGGGAGGTTTCACCACTAGTGGGTTTGTGTTAATGAATGTGCTCGGCACATGATTCGACCTCTCACAACAATCTTGATTTATTAAAGGTACGTTGATAACCCATTATAGTACTCTGATATGTGTGAAAATAGATTATTTTATGTGATATATGTATGTGTTTGAAAGCCAACATTAAATATGAAAATCGAACAGCAGCCTTCCTCCGCTGTAAAGGAAAATTAGTGCCCTTCTTTCTCTGCTTCATTAGACTTTGATCCGTTCTTTACTTTTTTTTATGTAAGAATTATAAAAGAAAAAGGGTTATTTGCCTAAAAATTATAAACTATTGCAGAATTCTCTATTCTATTACGAACTTTCTTTTTTGTCTATAAAATCACGAATTATATTTCGTTTTCCCTAATCTAGAGCGCCGTTAATTTTGACTGTTAATTGCTAATGCGTACAGTTAATTTTGCTCATTGTGCAAACGGAGTTTGGCGTGGCATCTTACATAGTGTTCAGCTTGTCCTAAAAGATCATGAATTATTATCGAATTCTCTATTCTATCACGAACTATGGTCAAATTCCTCTGTTTTACCACAAACTATTATTGAATTCTCTATTGTACCAAGAACTATTGTCAAATTCTCTATTTTACTACGAACTGTTGTTGAATTTCATATTTTACCACAAATTTTTTTTTTGCGAAAAATGCACAAATTGTACTTCATATCCCTCATTTACCAAGATATCAATTGAATGAAAGAAAATTATTATGTTTTGCATCTTATTCTCAGTAGTCTTTGTGGTGCTTTAATTAATATAAAGCTCTTACTTGTTGCCATACTATTTTGTATTTTCTCTTGGAAATAAAATTAAAAAAAATATATAAATATGACATAAAAAATTAACTTATTATAGTGTGAGGTACATATTGATTTCAATAATGATTTGGTGTTCTCATATTGTAATGAATACAAATACACATAGTTGACATTATTTTAAAGAGTGTAGCATGAGGCAATACATATCAATATAAATTGATTTTTTTTTTGTTCTATCTATGTTCTTTTAATTTTATTTCTAAAAAAATACAAAATAGTACGGTAACATAAAATAGTGTAATATTAATTGAAGCACCACGTACATTATTGAGAGTAAGATGTAAGGAATAACAATTTATTTCATTCCATCGATATCATGGTAAATGAAGGACATGAAGTACAATTTATGTCTTTTTTGGTAAAAAATAATTTGTGGTAGAATAGAGAATTCAATAATAGTTACCGGTAGAATAGGGGTATTCAACAATAATTCATGATTTTTTAGGACAAGTTGGACGTCACATAAGATGTCACATCAGTCGCCACTTGCACAATCAATAAAATTAAAGGCACACATCAATAATTAACGGTCAAAATTAATACATGGTAGATTAGGAAAAATGTAACATAATTCGTGATTTTCTGGACAAAAAAGAAAGTTCGTGATAGAATAGAGAGTTCTGCAATCGTTTATAATTTTTGCCACAAATAATCCTAAAAGAAATACATCTTTCAAGGTTGACATTGGCGTTGAATTACAAATGACAAGTCAATTGGCGTTGAATTACAAATGACAAGTCAATTGGCCAGCGCACAGAGGAGATGTGTACCGTTCTGCACAAGCAAGAGGCCAACTAACCTAAATATTGAAATGGGAGTGCAATTCTGTCTTTTTCCTTCCTGTTCCTCGGTGAATTCAAAAACTATTCTTTTAGGCCTATTTTAATAACAAATTTGTTGATCTCCTCCATTTCTCCCGTCCATTTTCAGAATGAAAAAAGCAAATTTTATTGACCGGGAATAGTTTTAGTGGCTTGAAAATTTTGGCAAATAGTACTGGAAGTTGGTTAGAAATTTTTTGGAATTTCCATCCTATTTCCAACAAGAAAAGTTAGCTGAAATTTTTTCAAGTTAAATGCAGAGGGGTGAGATTTCGAATATAACAAGAAGCTTCAGGTGTCATATAAGTAGGGAGAGTGTACAATGTTAAAGCGTGGGAATGTCTAGTTTTGCTGAGTTGTGTTTCCATCTCATTCTCTCATCCTCTCATCCTCTGTTCCTTTCTTTCCCAGCTCTGTTTCGTAAAGTTTTTAACCTGGTTATCCAAGAGGAAAGGCAGCCCGCTATAGGATCTGGATCGCCTTCACTCTCGCAGTCCATGCGTTCGAGTTGCTTCATCACCAGGGAACTCCACTCCACCTTAGAGGATGACGAGATAGGCCAATTTGCTCGCATTGTGGGCTCACGGGCCACAAAGTGGACCGATGTTATAAACTTCTTGGGTACCCATCAGGCTATCAGCCCAAGCCCCAATTCCAAGGGCCCCAACTTATTGTAGCATTCTCAATCTTCTTGGGAACAAACGGTGAGGGATGGTTCAAAAGGACACTGCACTTCAGCAACTGTAGCATCTTTTAGCTCATTGAGCAAACAATTGCTTATCTGAACATGCCTCTCGATGGCCACTCACACGACACTTATGAGAACTCAACAGCTTTATCAAAACCCTTAACATCACATATCTATGGTAAAACTCATCCAAGAAGCCTTATTGTCCATTCCTCCTCCTCCAAAATTTCATGGATTTATTGACTCCAGTGTTACTCACCATGTTTACAGTGATGACTCATGTTTTCTTTCTTCCAAAAAAGTGGAAGCCACTACTGTCACTTTACCAGATGGCAGGATAGTGGTTGTCCCCAATATTAGTATAGTTCATCTCACGGATTCACCCACTCTGTACAAAGTCCTATACACTCCAAGAGTTTAACTTCAACCTCCTTAGCACCAGTGTTTTAGCCCAGAGCTATACCTACATTGCTCATTTTAGATCTCATGGTTGTTTGATCCAGGATGAAGCTCGGGATAGGCGTTGCTACAATCTCCACATCCTTGATCTAGAAAACCTAATTGTAATGCAGTATTATCTCCCTTTTTGGTGTCCAAATATGGCTTGTCGCATTCCAGAATTAGTCACCCATTCCATGTGAAGTGTCAATTTCTGCATAGTGAACTAAGAATTCCACGAACCTTACCTTACCTTTCTCATAACAACGGTCTGAAAACCCCTTTGATTTGGGATGATAGCACGAGAGCTACGTGGGTTCATTTGTTAAAACGAAATCAAACATGCTTCATACTATTCACAGATTTCACCAATTTATTCAAGCATAGCACGAACTTCTTTCCTAGTCTTTTTAATTTTGAAATGAACGAATGAAGACTCTGGTTAGGACATCATTGTCAATATAATTTTAATCACAAGGAATTATTTAATTTAATCAAATGAAAGGCATATAAATGCGCAATGTTCTATGCTCCGGGTCATGGATCATCATTCTAATTGTAACCTAACGCAGAATTACAAATACAAATTCCAGGAAGC
Organism: Lagerstroemia speciosa; assembly: GCA_037672795.1. Classification (NCBI taxonomy): domain Eukaryota; kingdom Viridiplantae; phylum Streptophyta; class Magnoliopsida; order Myrtales; family Lythraceae; genus Lagerstroemia; species Lagerstroemia speciosa. The sequence goes on along the minus strand of CM075303.1, from coordinate 5,647,730 downwards.
TTGTTCAAATAATGCTTCAAGCTGCTCTGACTGCATATTGGTGAAAGCTGTAGCAATGTTAGACTAAATAGTTTATCTGCGGGAGAAAAATACTAAAACATTTATCCGAAGTATTGGTTTTAGAAAACGTAACTATCCCATAAAAGAGCCCACGGGGCACAGCCCCACTGGTGGGAGCCTGGGGCCTCTTCCAAGAGGTCCTGGGTTCAATCCCCAGGAGGAGCGTGCTTCTGTGGGTGGGGGCTTTCAGCCCTCTTGAGCCCGTCAGGTTCGCCTGGCTTACCCGGTACACGTGGTTTGCTGGCTATTGCGTGTACCCCGAGGAGGAGGTGTCGCAACCACCGCTAGTCGGGCCCGGAAGGCGCTCGGATACCTCGGTTATTAAAAAAAAAAACTATCCCATAAAAGAGAGAGAACCTAATTTATCTGTCTGCTGCCACCATATGCGGCGAATGGATTGGATTATTTATTTGGGTATCGATAACATTTATGAACCCAAATAGAAGAAAAGAAAATAAAAGATACGAGAAAATTGTAACGAAGAGAATAAAACACATGAAATATTTATATGGGGACAAGGTGTTATCCATCATATTTCCTCTTTCTTTCTTGAAAATTATTCATTACATTTCACTTTGAAGGGGTACATGGTTATCCTTTGTGGACATCAAAGTCAAAAAGCCGGTTCAAGCAAAAGATATGATTTGTACGGATGAGCATATTTTTGGTGCTCTTAGTAAGTATCCAATACTGAAAGTCATGACTGATGATGGATTCCACCTTTGGAGGCACAACTTTTAGCCCTAATTCCTCATGAACTAATTGAAAAAGAGAAACCGTCATTCTGTGAAGGCTCCCCTCTCTTTTGGACTATTTGATTTGGTTATATACAATAATAGGTACATAATACATTTGATTTTTATTATGACCAGCATGGAATATTTATGTGTCACGGCCATATTGTTGAGAGTTGAATCCTACATTGACTAGATTCAAGAAAAAACTTGAGTTATAAGATAATTGAGTACTATATCCTATTAACTTAGGCTTTCGGGTGGAAACGATCTCAAGACTCTTGTAGGTCCAAAGTGAAAATTTCACAATATTAATATTAAGAAAAAAGAAAAGAGTTACTCACCCTGCTGACCATAATTAGTATTAACTACTCTAACAGTTACTATAATTATTATTAATCGGAGTAATTTAATTAATGCTTCCTTGCTATGTAATCCTGATCGATAAGACCAACTAAAATGTTTTCTGCTTCAGTATATAACAACAAGAAATCCTCTTGTTCAAAAAAGGAAAAAACAAGAAACCCTCTTACTGTAGTTTCTACAATTCAGCATGATAGATTATGCAGTCGATGTTTTCGGGTGAAAACTTCAAAAAACTACAGTAAACTTATCCAGTCACATGATTGGACCTTTCACGCATCCCATTTGCCGTTGAAATAGGAAATGCGCTCCTATGCCTAGGTTAAAATGATAAAAATATCTTTATTTTTTAAAATAATTTATCATGTTCGAATCTTGTGCGTTGAAAGAATTGGGAAGGGATTTACTCCTTAGTGGGTTGATCCAATTCGAATATGAATTAGTCAAGAATCATTTAATTTCTGAATATCAAGCGGCATGTGTAAAACGAAGAGAAATGAACACCTGTTTAAGGCGGTCACACCCCCATGTAAGGGTAGATGGGGCTCCGTACCTGTCCACTTACCACATGATAAAAGCTTCCTTCCTACATTTCATCATGCCTCCTACTTTCTTAAGAGGGATCATGAGTTCATTTTTCTCTTTTTGCCAAATACTGATTCATACCAGACATTCACGCAGTCCGAGAACTATACTCCACCTCTCATCCTCTCGTGGTCGTTTTGATTTTCTTTTTCATATAATTGTTTCTTTTACTTTGGTTGGCCCTTTTGTCATCCATCATATTTTCAAATTGAAAATCTAATATAATCACAGATCTTTTAAACATTGCTTTGTCTTTTCGTAGCTAAAAAAAATTGGCATCATGGACGTGTGGCCCGCTGGAACGGTGGCCCCATTTGAAGCCGGTATGATCTTTGTTTCTCAAAAAAGTTGCGAGATTACATATGATTAAAATCTGATCAGGTCTCGTGTTTTTCTTACTATGTGAAATAATAGGTAAGTTTTTGGAAAATGTAAGGTTTCATATTAAAAAAAGGGGATTAATAATCTAATAAGGCCCATATTTAGGTTATTTTCTCACTTTTAACACGGACTTTTTCGCGTGACCTTAGAAAACACAAATTATGAAATGTTTGTTCTGTTTACCACATTCCGTTAAGACTAACATTTTCATCTAACCTGGCACATTAAATTGTACATGGCAAACGGTAAAATGACATGGCAGAGACATGCAGAATCTGGGGCCCAACTCACTAAAGTACCATTTACACCCTTAAGCCTTCTTTACTAATTTGAAATATCAAAGGGCAGGATCGTAATTTTTCGATTGTCTTCTTCCTCTCCATTCTTCACCCTCGGCTACCTCGCCAGCCCCCCAGCCCCCCAACCCACAACCGCAGCCACTGGCCAAACCCCTCCCAACCCTCCTACAGTCGAATCTAATCCCGAGTAGGACGATGAAGCTATCGAGTAGTTCGGCCCGCGCACACCTGGCTTGCTCCCACGTCTTCAACTCAGTTGTTTATCTCGCGAGGTAGATAACTCAACTCCTTACTCTCACTCTCTGATTTTTTGAGTATTTTGTATTTGAATCTATTCGATTACGTTTCCATCATGCAAATCGCGTCCACTGATTGAGGAATTTTACAGTTCAAGCCCAAAATTTCTTGTATATTGACATGCTCCCTGGATTTGCTCATAAGTTTCGGGATTGATTATTCTCTGTTTAATTCCTCTTGATTTGAAAGCATATTTTTTTCCACTCCTGTTTTGAGCCCATTATGCCCTTTAAAAGTTCCCCTTTTCAATGAATTTCATTTTCCCGAAGCCTCTTATTTCCATATATCAATTTTGGACTCTGTAATCCTTATATGATACCTTAAAATCTGCTTCTTTTTCCAGTTCGCGATATTTTCCATCCAAGAACGATTATCATATAGATTGGGAATAAGGCATTGTTTTGTTTCTCAGCAGATTGAGTTCCGGGGAGCGAAGGTCATTCCTTCGATTTATTGACGTGAACAAGGTGCCCTCGATGGCGGACTGTGAGGAGGAATCTGCCGTGGGTATGCTCGCCAGCAACACCGTCTCCACAGTATCAGGGAAGAGGAGAGAGGAAGACTAATGCCAAGGATATGATCACGACCAACGAGAAGATCTCATCCCCGTGAGATCGACGATGGGGAGGGCAATGACACTTTGAGGCAGAAGTTGAGGCTCTTGATCGGAGGAAGGTGAGAGGGGCGGTGCAAGCGGCTGGGTTGATGAAGGGCAGGGTCTGCGGCGGAGGTCGGAGGAGATGAAGAGGAAGAGGATGGTCACAAAATTACGACCGTGTCCTTGATACTTCCCATTGACAATCAAGACTTCAATGGCATAAACGATATTTTAGCAAATCGGGCCCACATTGTCCATGTCTCTCTGCCATGTCGTCTTGCCGTTTGCCACGTAATCAATTTAACGTGTTATATCAGATGAAAACGTTAATTCTAATGGAATATGCAAAATGGAACAAACGTCTCATAATTCGTGTCTTCTAAGATCACGCAAAAAAAATTCGTACTAAAAGTGAAAAAATGACATATATTGAAGTCTAATTAAGTTATTAACCCTATAAAAAATGTCTCTTAGGAAAAATTATTCTTTCGTGCCTAAACTCAACAAAGAAAACCAAAGATCCTCATAGACTCCAGAGCGACAGTACTGGAGTTGCAATATAAAGAGCCACAAAAGTACGGATTGACTTCTTATGAGGTTTTACCTTTATCATTACTTTGACTGTGCAACTGTTCAAATATTTAGGATAAAGAAAATTGGGTGCTTGACTATGAAAGCATTATCATAGCACCATAATCGGACTTCGCTTAAGTCGGCATCAATGTTCCCATTTCTTATAAATCTCAGTTTTATTTATTATAAGTATCATAGATGTATCAAGAAATGAACATGCGGAATTGAGGAAATGCACATGTATGCTCAACCAGAAGTTGTGAATAAATCTAGTTTAAACAAGCATCATCCAGGAAATTACAAGAGTTAGTCATCCTTATAACTGACAGACCTTAATTCCGATAGCTCTTGTTTTGCACATCATCAATCAATTCTAGTCACTGCAATGCATTATGTTATATTGGAGGTCCCTAATACTAGGAATATGGTAAATCAATTTACTAACCACCATGACTTCCACTTAGACACCTGACGACACGAGCTCTTTGATTCCAGTTGCCCTTTATTTATGGTCTCAAGGGACCCGCCAAGATTGCTCGAACTAAGCAGTGATGCGCTGATGGTAATATTAACATTCTGTCCTCAAAGAGTCTTCTGATAAAGTCAATCATGATGTGTCAGGGGTTTTCTCATATACTGTGTTTAATGCGGCCTGCAATTGTTTGATAATGGAAACAATCAGGAGCCGATTGGAAATCAGGTGCCATAGGATAGTGCCTGGTGAATGGAGGTGGTAGGATTGTCTTATGTTGGCCAATGGGCAAAATTGGCCTGTATTAACGGAAGTGTCATCAAAATGTAGGATCAATACTTTTTATTAAACCGTAAAGGTGCTAGACCGTGGCCCTTTCCTACTGTCGGATCTAAAGGGCGAATCTAGACCGTCCATTCTTTTCCTTTGTTATCCAATTGCTGGTTTCCTTTTTTTTTTTGTCTTTTTGCATGACGCATTGGCGCATAACGACCTATGCCAAGGCACAAGTGCAAATAATTAAAAGTTTTATTTTGTCTTTTAAAGTCAGGTCTTGGCGCTATGGAACTTATGCCACAGCAGAGGTGCGAATCGATTTCTGAATAAAATTACAACCATTTGAACTAAATTACAACTTAAAATTATAATTCAGTTAAAAAGCCTGTAACATATGAGTTACAATTTTGTTAACTAAATTACAAGTAATAGTTGTAATTCAGTTCAACAACCTATAACGGCCTAATTACGACTTTTTAAACTAAATTACTAGTTATAATTGTAATTGAGTTCAAAGAGTTGTAACGGGCCAATTACAACTTTTTAAACTAAATTACAAGTGATAGTTGTAATTCAATTCAACGACTTATATTGATTCAATTACAACTTTTTAAACTAAATTACAAATATTCGAACTGAATTACAACTATAACTTGTAATTTAGTTAAAATATTATGATTAGACCATTACAAATCTTTGAATTGAATTACAACTAAAAATTGTAATTTAGTGTAAAAAAAAGTTGCAATTGGCCATTACAAGTCTTTGAACTTGTAAATATTGTAATTTAGTTAAAAGACTTGTAAATGTTGTATAATTGGACCGTTACAAGTCTTTGAACTAAATCACAACTGTAAATTGTAATTCAGTTCAAAAAGTTGTAAATAGTGTGTAATTAGCCTGTTACATCTCTTTTAACAGAATTAAACCTATAAGTTATAATTTAGTTAAAAATTTTGTAATTTGGCCGTTACAAGTCTTTGTACTAAGTTACAACTATACATTGTAATTTAGTTAAAAAAGTTATAAATGGTGTGTAATTAGACCGTTACAAGACTTTGAACTAAGTTACAACTGTTATAATTTAGTTGAAAAAGTTATAATTAGGTCGTTACAAGTCTTTGAACTATATTACAACTATAAGCTGTAAGTTAGTTAAAAAAATTGTAAATGTGGTGTAATTTGGTCGTTACAAGTCTTTGAACTAAATTACAATTATAAGTTGTAATTTAGTTAAAAAAAGTTGCAAATGGTATATAATTAGACCGTTACAAGTTTTAGAACTGAATTATAACTATAACTTATAATTTAGTTTAAAAAGTTGTAAATTGTGTGTAATTGGGCGGTTACAAGTCTTTGAACTAAATTACAAGTATAAGTTGTAATTTAGTTAAAAAAAAGTTGCAATTGGGTCATTCCAAGTTTTTGAACTACATTACAATTATAAGTTGTAAGTTTGTTAAAAAAATTGTAAATGGAGTGTAATTGAGCCGTTAAAAATCTTTGAACTGAATAACAATTATAAATTGTAATTTAGTTTAAAAAGTTGTAATTTTATCGTTATAAGTTTTTAAATTAAGTTACAACTATAAATTGTAATTTAGTTTAAAAAATTGCAAATAGTGTGTAATTAGACCGTTATAAGTCTTTGAACTGAATTACAATTATAAGTTGTAATTTAGTTTAAGAAGTTGTAATTGGGCTATTACAAGTTTTTAAACTAAATTACAACTATAATTTATAATTTAGTTAAAAATATTGCAAATAATGTGTAATTGGACTATTGCAAGTCTTTGATCTGAATCACAACTATCAGTTAAAAATATTATAATTGAGCCATTACAACTTATAGTTGTAACTTAGTTCAAAATATTGTAAATAATGTGTAATTGGACTATTACAAGTCTTTCATCTGAATCACAACTATAAGTTGTAATTCAGTTAAAAATATTGTAATTAGGCCCTATAAGTCTTTGAACTGAATTACAATTATAAATTATAGTTTAGTTAAAAAAAGTTGTAATTGGATTATTACAAGTCTTTGAACTAAGTTACAATTATAAGTTGTAATTTAGTTGAAAATGTTGTTAATAATATTAATTGGACTGTTATAAATCTTTGATCTAAATCACAACTATAAGCTATAATTTAGTTAAAAATATTGTAATTGGGCCGTTACAAGTCTTTGAATTGAATTATAACTATAAGTTGTAATTCAGTTAAAAAGTTGTAATTTGGCCGTTATAAGTCTTTGAACTAAATTACAATTATAAATTGTAATTTAGTTAAAAAAGTTGTAATTGGACCATTACAAGTCTTTGAACTACATTGCAACTATAAGTTGTAAGTTAGTTAAAAAAATTGTGAATGGTGTGTAATTGGGCCATTACAAGTTTTTAAACTGAATTACAGTTATAAGTTGTAATTCAGTTAAAAAGTTGTATATGATATGTAGTTGGACCGTTACGAGTCGTAGAACTTAATTATAAATATAAAAAGTTTTTATTGGATCGTTATATATCTTTGAACTAAGTTATAACTATAAGTTATAATTTAGTTAAAAATATTGCAACTAGTGTATAATTGGACCGTTACAAGTCCTTGAGCTGAATTAGTTAAAAAAGTTGCAGTCCGCGTTACAAGTTGGTATATGTTCCTACTTCAGCAGTGTCACAAGTTCCTATACACCAAAACTTCACACTAAACGACAAATTAAAAATTTCAATTATTTATACCTATGCCGTGGCGCGTGTCTTTATGGGCCAAGGCATCCCGCTAAAAGATTAAAAAAAATAAAAAGAGAAGTTCTCCCGGATTACCATTGATAATCGAAGACCCCTCCACGGTGCTGAGCCGTAACGGTTTGATAGAGGCCTCCAATTATACTATATCTTGGTTGGAGTGCCTTTGACTTGTACGGTTTGCCAGGATCCACTAGGTGCGCTCAGTTGATGTAATTAAACTGGTTAGTTATACATCGATGGTGTCTACATCAAAATCGAAGCAAGAAACCCTCGATTCACACTGCAATATCTAGCAAGCTGTAGTTGGATCTAGTATATGAACTTATACTACCTTTGTGTCAGTAAATCCAAGCTAATGTGCTACCAAGCTAACGCTTCAGTCTATTCTGCTAATTAGAATAAGAACAGGTGCTTAAAGTTAATCAAAATTTTATTGTTTTCGTAAGAGTGAAGAGAAGATGATAAACAGACGTGCCTTTACCAAGGGAAAAGACCAAAGAAAGAAGGGGATGCGTATGCCTTAATCAGTAGGGTTTTAAATTTTTGAATAACCAGGTGATTACAAAAGGGGCAGTACAGATTGCAAACAAATTGAAAGTCATACACCAAATGCTTTTATTCCACATTATTAGTAATTTAACGGGTGGTAATTTATATGAATTCCATTCACCAATAAGAAAGGAAAATTAAGAATATGGAAAATTTCACGAATTATAATTGAATTAGAATTTTTTGGGTTAGAAATTTTTTGCCATAAATTAACGATGATGCCACTATACTAAAATTCACTTTTCCGATAATCTGTATGGTGCACCCGTTCTCCCGCAATCTATGTTTTAGTATCAATCCGGTTTGCTGTCAATCTTGCAGGGTAACACACCAAGGGCCCGTTTGGATCATTGTGAATTTATGAACTTTACCAGGAATGTTTCCATTTTACTATCACAATACAATGTTTAGCCACAAAGTCCAACGTACTGTTATTTTACCGGGCTTCTTATATATTGTCGGACCCACCCGGGCTCAGATATGGTAATTAAATTGTAAATAAGAAATTCTGCACCCCCAAATTACAGGGACATAAACATACTTTACCCTATCTTAAATATTATATTATTATAAATTTAACTACTTTAACAATAATTTAAAATATTTACCGAACATAATAATTTTATTTTACAATTCACTTTCTATATAAAATAATTATTTTCTATGTAATCTAACTTTTCTCAACGTTACTTGAAACAAACGCTGTCCAAATATAACCTTACATATTTGCCAATTGTTTTATCTTACGGGAGAAATTCGTTGATAATAGTATGCCATCATAGAACTAAGAAAATATAGCGAACTAAAGCAAATGAATAAATGGACATAAAATTATTCAAGCAAATGAATATAAAAAAAATTATTATATTTTTTCATTTTCGATATTTGTCCCCAATTAAATTTACACATTAAAAAATATTACATGCATTTAATTTTCAGATTAAAGTTAAAATAATAATTTTAATCATTTTTCTCCCGCTTCATATCTGTGATCTTAACAGTAAAAATCTTTCGTTAACTACTCAAATTTCCATATCTCACTCCATATCCAAAATTCTAGCAGTATAAATTTATCATATTTTTTGAACAAATAATTGGATTTCTGAAATTGATATGGTAAAATTAGCATAATATATTAATGATAATTGAAAATGTAATATTTACAGCTATAAGTTAACGAATTTTAAATAAATTAAATTACGATGAGTCATAAATAAATAATCTAATTATTCAAATTTACCATCATATTTTATATTTTATTTTCTTTATGTGTATAGCACAAATCTGTACTTAATTGTTAGAAATTTTTTTAAAAAAAATTATTGGTAATTTTTCACTGCCCTTTGTTACGGCAGGATCTTCCAGATTTTATCATCTCAGTCATTAAAATTATTTCTGGACTACCATGCAAAACCAACTTTACTATTCTTTACTTGCTAACTTTTTTAACTAATCAGGGGATTTCAGACTAATTATTTGAGTTGATATTTCTCGACCAAGTTGATCGCCATTTATCTGTTCAACTTAATTTAAGAAAATAACAACAATTTCTTTTCCTTCATAGTTTATATTAATCGATTTAAGAGAACATCGAAGAAGATGAATGAATAGGAACGAAGAGGTGACCCTGATAACCCGTAGACCATCTACACGACCGCCCAGAACATTGATTACAAGGAGGCTTCCCATGAAATTTTCCGGCAGCAACGAAAGAATAAAATATCCCAAAACTAAGAAAGAGAGTTCGATCTATTGATCTATGTCTCGATCAGAGATTAATAGATCTTGAATTCAAATCTCTTCGATAGCACTCCGCTGTCCTTTACTTCCTCTTCCTTACCTGACTTTATAGGTTTACGTGCATCTTTTATATACCGAAAAAAAATAAATTTTCCAAAACTCTCTCGTACTATACTTTGCCCTCACTCAATGTTAGTGATTTTAAGTCTCCCAACTTCTCTTGGTCGAGGCACGGCAGGCGCGTCTACCAATCTTCACCAATAGCATGATTGATTCAAAATCAAATTTCCGCTGGAAGCGAAGCACATGGATGCCTGTGCAGTTTCAAATCAAATTTTATATATTCTATTATATCGTATATTTGCTCCTCGATGTCTATTTATCGATAAAGTCTTTAGCGTGATCATATTATCACGTAATATTACTGATATGATACTTCAAACCCATAAAAATCGAAGGAAGAGAACAATAAATCCACCATCATTACCACTTGGTAATGCAGCTTGCACTTTTGGTAAAACTTTGAAAAGATTCCGTGCGATAATGATGTGGGATTGTTTTCCAATGCCTTTAATTAGTTAAATTGTTGAATAATCTTAATCAAATCATAATAATTATCTCTCAATTTTTAACTTAAAACCATTATTATCACTTGATAACACAATCGCACTGAAAAGCATTTTCATGTTATCTTCGCTTTGGCCTCACTAAACTGTGAAAGTCCTTGGTGTAAATGTGGTACCATGTCAGTATTGCCAATGGTATCATAGGCTAACAAAAATTGATCACATCAGTAATTTCATGATAGTTAATTTAGACCGTAAAACTTATATTCAGAACCCTTTTTAATTTTTATTTAGGATTTTGAACCAAAAAAAAGGGATTTGAACGTATAATTCAGTATAAACTACCTATTATAAAATTGTTGATGTGACCAATTTTTAATGTCATGTAACATCACATGGTAATGATGATGCGGACTATCAATCCTCCAGTTCAAACAAGCGAAAAAGAGTGATGGGTAGGTATCGATTGGTCACTTTTACCAAAGTTCTAATTTCAGTAACACATATTGCAGTTTGAATACATAAACATAGATTTATGGAGTGTGCATTTAAATAATGTAAATAAAAATCTACTGGTGATACTGTCATCAAATTTCATAAGCTGACCATATAGTGGCAATGTCCCAAAGGTTCAAGCTCCGACGGATTCATAAAAATTTGTTCCATCAGGCGAAATTTCGTAAAAAAAAAAAAAGAAGTAATATTATGAATTCTTTGGGCAAACTAAGAATGTTTTAAAAAATAGAAAAATAATTTATATATATAATATCTCAAGGGTTTTTTTGAGTTCAAATGGATAAGCATGCCCCAAATCCATCCGCTCTTGGTTTGTCAAAGTTTATCGCTACCGTATTATCGGTAGAGTTGCAACGAACAATCCCAAATTCCATATTGAAGTGAATCTATGACTCGTAGAGAAGTGGAAGGCATAGAATTTGAATAGTAGACCTTCATCCACGGTGAATTTATTTTTCGAGTTTCATGAAAAATATAGAGTGTCCTAATCCGATGAGCATCAACGGCACTGACACATTCATGACAACTGCCACGTTAGGTGCATATTAGAGCGATGTTCTTTAAAATTGTCGTTTTATTAAAACTGTCCTGTTCATTACTTTTTGATGTGTACATAAATAATTATTGTGCTATTATTGCCCAACACAGATCGGATAGCAATCGAGATATAGTACTGTTTTTCTCTCAGGGATAGGTGGACAATACAATGTCAAAAGTTAATAAAAACAAGGGTACATGTTAAGGAGCTTCGTTTCTTTTTATACAGTCTGTCCATCTAATTTGTCTTTCTTCCTGGACACATTTATTTTCTTATCATATATGAAGACAAAGATTCCTAGGAAAATGTCTTCTCATACATTTTGTTGGCAAATTGTTCATTTACATAATCAATTATACAAAATTTCTTATCATTTTTATTTATAAATGAATTATTTATAAATTTTTCAAGTATTTTTTGGAAGTATTATTGGCTTTTATAAAAAAAACTAAATACATAATTGTAAAAAAAGGAAACTTTAAAATTAATTAGAGAAATTAGATGTTAGAAATACGCGGAGATAATAGAGATACTATAAATACGTGATGACCATGAGGTCAAGCTCACAGGATTATCAGGTTTTTTGTTACGATCAAATCATAGAATAAGATATACCGATATTTTACTTACAGATTTAGTACGTCATTCAAACGAGCAAATAGATAATATCATATGTCAAAAATAATATCTAAAACTAATATTAGAATATTCTAAAGAGAAAAAATGTCCTAATTGATTATACAATCTTATTTATTGTATTTTTATTCTTAAATAATATAAAATTATCTCTAATAAAGATTTTTGCAATATGCTAATAACGATTCAATAGACAGTTATATCCTTGTTATTATTTACCAACTTGGGGTTGGTCTAATGGTTCCCTCATTAGGCCCCAAAATAGGCGATCATCCTAGATTGGGAGGGTCGACGGGAATTTTCCCAGAAATCACGACCTGATCGCAGATTAGTCTCAAGGTACATTTCGGCTGGTTCGGGGATACTGCGTGGTGTAAACCAAATATCCTTGTTATTTTAGATTTGACATAGATGTTATATTGCATCTATCAAAATTTGCCTCCATCTTTGCCTTACTTTTGTCATCTATGACTCTTCTCTATTTTTTAATAAGTTTTGACATAGGTGAGATGTTAGCTTAAAACTCACTCTTATATATTTTAGTGATGTTGAAATCATAGGTTCGAATTTTGTTCTGAGCAATATCGTTAGAAGAAATTCTTGAATTTATGTCTTGACAGATACCGACTTCTTAAACTATATTGGGTCTTTGGCAGTGTCATGTTAACGAAGTAAATGTTAGTATTGGTGGTACAGTTCGTCTGTTATGTTTGCAATTAAATACGGAAATCTGAACATTAAATAACAAGATTATGAGGTACCATATTATTTTTCTCCATATCTTATGAACGTTTCCTCTCTTTTCTTTTTTCGATTTTCATAAGTAAATCATAGATCTGGAGAAAAAAATCCTCAAGGAACTTGGAGATCTGAGTTTTTTTGTTAGTCGAAAATCCGTGAGAGTTTTTCTTTTAGTTAGTGAAACTCCATGAGAGTTTGAATCTCACATTGCCCATTGAATTTTCCATTTTTTTTAATTGCTCTAATAAAGAATTAGATATCATGAATATGCGGACTCTCATTAATAAACCTAGCTAGCTACTCCGCAATTCTGTTCCTCCATTTTAAAACATGCCATTACACCACCCGGAGACATACGGACTCTCACGCAGTAGCCCCGAGGACAATATTAAGTTGGAACTTTCAACTAAAAGAAAGTTATGCATTGGTCTCGCCAAACCTTGTTGCTTATCATTTCAAGGTAGTAATATATACATATATATATATATATAATGTAAGAAAAATATTCCAAATCCGGGAGGAACACATTTTCCCATGTTTCATAGAATGGAATAAAGTGAAATAAGGTCATTAACAGAGTAAAACACAATAAAATTGAGAGTAATTAGTGAATTTTCGAATTTGTCTTGAAAATAAAAGAAATGAAATTGATAAGAATTTGGAGAAAAAGTAGAGGAATAAACATTTATGAGTTTTTTTTTTAAATTGCTCATTCCATTAATTTAGTAAAAAAGCTTCATTTAATGGAATAAATTTATTAATTTTCAATGATACAACCACATAAAATGGATGAGCACAATTCTCATTCCATTCTAATTCGTCTCATTAATGTTTACCAAACATAACATAAGAGAATTAGGAGGGGAATAAGGTGAGGTTATGTTTGGTACGAAGGATTAGTTTTCTTACGTTTACTTTCCAGTTAGACGAGTTAAACTAATTTAATAGTAAAATAAAATAATATTATTTTTAAAAATATAAAATTCTGATTTAAATTGATATTAAAAAGAGACTAAGTGATTTTACTTTCAAATTTGGAAAGGATTGGTTTAATTTGGACACAAAATGAAACTAAATAATTTTATTTTCTAAATTTGAAATGTTTAATTTTTTTTTGCGTCCTTTTTTATGTAATATACTCAAAAAGAAAAGTAAAAAACATTCAAAGAAGCTTTTTACCTCCTATACTAAAATAACAGTATAATAGTAGATTAGAATCAATATAAGTTGATTCAATTAGTGTATATCACCTTTTTTTATATAAAATATTAAATTTAAACCTTGTCCATAAAGACTTATAATTGACGGTGTATTATTTCTTAATAGATCTAATCAGAATGATCTTAATACTGAACAGACTAGGAAAGGACAATTAGCATTTGTAATATTGCATCTAAATTACTTGGATCTAGAAAAAAAAAAGGTGACTTGGTACAGTGCAACATCCTCGAACTAGAGTCAAGAGGTTATTGGTTCAATACTCATAAGTGATATTTCATATGCTTTCATATGCTCCTTTTATTCTCTCTTTATTCTCTCTCATTTTAAGTTTATGTTTTTTTATATCGATAAAAACTACCTGGATCTAATAAGTATTGTAAAATATCCACCTGGGCCTATAAGAGCATGGGTCATTTTCCACATAAAAGCCTAAACTATTATATGATGGCATCCAATTATCTTATAAATCAGTATTATTCTTTTATATAACCAATATGGGATCTAACACCTCCTCTCATGCATAGCATGTTAAGGGACTTAGCCCAGCTCCGATACTATATTGAATTGTCTGTTGTGAGCGGAGCATTGGCTTGGTAAGTGATTGTGCCTAGAAAAGACTCTGGCTTGGTAAGTGATTGAGCCTAGAAAAGACTATCATGATTGCCAGCTTACGTCAGTGAGAAGACTATCGAAAATAGATCTGGATTTACTTCATAAGTTGCCGTAGTCAGGCACTCATATATTGTGTTATTATTAGTGGGCCTTAAAAGAAACTAGACCCATTTCTACCACAAAACTTAAGCTATCAAGCAATGGTACTCATTCTCTTACGAACCCATTATTATTATCTTATATGACCGATGTGGGATCTAACAGCCTTTTCACGCACAGTGTATTAAGGGGGTTAGCATAACTCTGATACCATATTGAATTATTTGTTGTGGGCAGATGATTGGCAAAGTCAGCGACAGGGTCGGGAGGAGACTGTCATGTTTGCAAGTTTACGTCAGTGAAAGGACTATCGGAGACAAGTCTAAGTTTGCATCAGAAATTGCCATGGTTAGGCACTCGTATATTATGTTATTATTAGTAGGCTTTATATGAGACCAAGTACGTTTTCATTTAAAAGTCTAAGTTATCAGATGGTAGTGTCCAATTATTTATCTTACAAACTAATCATAGTCCTCTTAAATTAACGATGTGAGATTTAACTCTCAACACCAGCCCCATGCGATAACATGTTCACACTTAACATGTGTCTTTGAATACCCGTCCTCAACAACTGATCATAAGCCAGATATTTTTCTTCCGTCATTTGGCTAACATGTGAGTCGGACTTTTTTCTCCGTACTTGATAAACAACCACGAATTGGGCAGTTTTCTTCTAGTCTCATGTTTAACGGATCACGAGTTTAATATTTGAGCCTCCCGTGGTGTGAGTTTTGGATTGACTAGCTTCGACATGATGTAAAATATCTATCTGGGCCTATAAGAGCCTTGACCCATTTTCACCTAAAAACCTAAGTTATCATATGAAGGTATCTAATTATCTTATAAATTCAGGATTATTCTTTCGTATAATTGATGTGAGATCCGACAAGTATTTTGAATATTGGACGAAGAAAATAAAAAGATAATGACAATCAGGGGACAATCAGAGTCACGACAAAAAGAGACCCTGATAGCCTTGCCTTTCTTCCTTCTTTCTTCCCTACTTTACTTTTGTATGGATCTTGGAAACGGTCAATGAATAAAATATGGGCATGCCTTTCTTATTGAAAATTTTTCTTCTTTTTTTTAAATTAAATAAGATTATTATTTTTAATTGATTGGATTCTGTTGACAAGAGGTAGTTTCTTCAACGCTGAAGGACAATATGGGGGCATCTCCTTTTTCCTTTATGTGTTGCGTTTTCCTTTGCTTTGCTAGAAAGAAGATTTAGACAAAGGAAAAACCCCCAAGATCTCGTTTACTTTGAAGCATCCTATGCCAATGCATATCCCCTTCTCTTTCTCATCAATCAACCTTTCAGCCCTTTTTAGGAGAGACTGTGAGGGAGCCTTTAGGGTTTACCTTTTTTCCTCTCTTTTCCCTTTTCACCGCATTTTGATAAAATATTAACGAGCTGCTGCCTTAGATATCCATAGAATCGAACCATTTGCTCTAACAGTCGCCTTAGATATTTTCAGTTTAGAGTAAACGGTTATGAGATTTTCAATTTTATTATGTTAGCAGAGCACAAGTTCAAGTCATCGTGCATGCACTAATCCCCATTTTAACGAATTCCACGCGATGGACCGTCAAAAAGTAATTGAGCCACGCATGGGTGGAGATATCAAATAATAAATAATAAATAATACCATTTTCTGACAGATTAACCTTTTAGAATAAACGGTGACAACGACTTTGAATTAGGAAATAAATAATTCAAAATATCAAAATGATATCTAAATCTGGCATCATAAAATCCTATAGAAACTAACTAATTTAATTGTCAATACAATCTATTGCCAAATATTATTTTTCCTAAATGATAAAGATAATATTTGCAGCAGATATATTTATATTTCTTTAGTCACCAGGTGGTACTTTTAATCTTTTTTTTCCCCTTTGCAAAATCACTCTCAACCTTAATTTACTTAATATTATGTTTTTAAATTCTTCATTATCATTTGAAGTATTTTGAAGAAGTTGCTTCTCTCCCACTTAAGCAAAAATCCTTTACCCTGCATCTTCGATCTCAACCATCAACACTTAGACTACTGTTGCCTGTCCACCTTATGACCTCATTTTCTTACTACGGAATTCTGTTTCAGATGGATCAAATTATTCCTTGTGGGAATGCCCGTCAACTAAAATTGTATTGTCATCTTTATTTTCTATCATATACTTAATATTCTAAGTAATATTTTATGATATTTGTCTTGTGGAACACAGGTCATATGCGCGTACAAATATGTATGTATGTTTTATGGGTATATATGGACTTAATAGTTTTTCTAAACGTAAATGCTAAAAATCTATTTGCAGCCACAAGTACCGCTGGATTGCGTAGAACTGGTCATCGAGACATCATTGGATATTTTAATGGTTGATTAGAAGAAAAAATGTGACATCTTATAAGTGAAAACAAGCATAGCATTTCTCCTGCCGGGGGACAAGTTCACGGTAGGAAGTTTGACTTTGTGATTTGTTGTTCATGTGAATCTCAATATGGCATAAGTCTACCGGTCAATATGGCATGGCATAAGTCAATAATGAGAACATTAATAGGAATAATTTAGGTGAGATGAATTGATGACTCTTTTTTAAATTCAGGGACGATGTTTTTAGGCAACCCAAAACCTAGTTATATCATGCTTTACACATAGAATGAAAATTTTCAAATTCAAGTAGTGAAAATAGAAAGAGTTTAATATTGAAAGAGTTTTACACCACGGTGACTCGATATGCTTATGGATATTATATGTTATGTATGGAAAAAAAGAAAGAAAAAAAAGGGAAGTGAGAACATCAATTGTCAAACATCTCCAGGCAATAATTGCTCTATGTCTGGGTATGAATTTTCCATGCCACGGATGAGACTGTTCATGTTTGGCATGAATAAACCTTAAATGTCAATGAAAGACAATTTAAGAGCTTGGGCCCAGTCAAACTCACAAATACTTGTACGTCCCTATGATATATAGTGAAAATCAATAAACTAAGTCTTTAACACAAATTAATGGAACATTACAGATGGCTATAACATTTTTTGTTGAAATTTTATCGATACTTCAAAAAAAATAAGATCACTTGATAATTTTTTTCAGTTGAAAAACAAGACGAGAACTCATGAAATTGAAAATCTGATAGTAAGCGACGTATGAGTACCTCTATAATATTCGCATGCAATAGCAAGATTAAGCCACTAGGATAACACTGAATATGGACCCCAATGAAAAGTTGCAATGACTTATTTGCAAGCCAATCTGTCCATATATTTCCTTCCATATATGTGTATCAGACAATCACAATCCAGTCCCTCGTAGGTGGCCTTAAATTCATGTTAGATAGCTGAGCTCCAGCTCCGCACTTCTCTACTGACTTCGGTAACTAATCTGATGTTAGTTTAGTATTTCCCTTATTAGACCTCTAGATGAAGGATCCCATGATCAATTTTATGGTTGGAAGGGTCGAGGAGAATTTTTTAGGGATCTCGGTTCCATCGCATATTAGTCTCGATGCATGCTTCATCTGGTATGGGATACTGCGTGGTGAAATAAAAAAAAAATGCAATA
This sequence comes from Lagerstroemia speciosa, assembly GCA_037672795.1. Classification (NCBI taxonomy): domain Eukaryota; kingdom Viridiplantae; phylum Streptophyta; class Magnoliopsida; order Myrtales; family Lythraceae; genus Lagerstroemia; species Lagerstroemia speciosa. The sequence continues at coordinate 5,629,561 of CM075303.1, read as the reverse complement.
AATCACCGTTTCTTTTCAACAATTGAATCTCAAATGCATCTTACCTTACTTACACGATATTGTACATTAAGTAAAACGATCTCAAATTTATTTTATATACTGTAATTAAAAAAAGATGAGTTGATTAATTTTTTTCAAAATGGTATTATTTGGAAGTGCGATTTCATTAAAAAAAAAAAGAATTGTTTATGATAATGATCCTACACAAGCACAAACAAGAAAAAGGGGATCCTCTCGAGTAACCTAACAAACTCGGGAAAATCATAAACCATCCATATGTATGGTATCAAGAGGGTTAGTAGGTATAGATGTGTACATGAACGGGAGATTTCCATCCATGAGAGAGAGGACAAGAGGTTGTATGCGTAGCAATGTACAGACAAGAGGGTGAAGAGACGGTCACCAACTCCCACTTGCTTCCCAACAAGAGAATAGAATGTGGAAATTTTTGCGCTCCCGACATGACCAATATTAAAATACTCTTTTATATCTCCCCACTCTTAACAGTCAAATTCAATGGCAGTAGCCCACCTTTCTCCTTCTGTCTTCCTCTTCCCCCGTCTCTCTCTCTCTCTCTATGCTATGCATCGTTGTTCACTGGGACAGGCTAAAAATCCACACTTGCGAAGAGTGCATACTTTAAGAGTAGTTTGACAATACAGAGTCTACTCAGGCGACTCTTTTGCTCTCCCTACTGTGACTCCCATGAGCTGCTCCCTTTTGGAAATCAACTTTCTCCTCCGAAAAATCAAAGCCCACGAGAGCTGGTATTTTAGTTTCTTCGCTTCTTTTAATGCCAGAAAAGTAATAGCATCTACTACCTCATATATCTAAAGGGTGGGACTGGGAGGATAATAGGCTCTCTGTTGCCGGTCAAAGGCCCCTAACTTTGCCATCTTTTCTCATTATTAGCTCGATTCGCGGGATTCTTGCGAGGAAACTTGAGGGGCTTACAGCTCTGCTTTTGTTCTGCTTCTCTCAGAGGTTCTGTTTCTGATTCCTGAGGGTTAACTCTCAATGATCATCACATTGCCTTGAAGTTCATCTTAGACGTGTGAGTCGGAATCGTTCATTAATGCCCAGGTTGCTGTTTTGCTCTTTTCCTGTTTCCCAGTTCAGAAAATTGTTTATGATCTAAGCTGTTAGATTGCTCTGTTTGTGCTTCTCTCTCTCTCAGAGATGGGTTTTGCTGGGGAGACTAGTAAGTTTTTGGAGCTTCCGATGACTTCACGGCATAAGCGTTCCAAGAGGTAAGAGGGCATTGAATTGATTATTTGTTATTTTTCAATCATTTTGATTACTAGTACTGCACTTCGAAGGGTCTCTTGTGTTGGGGAAAACCCCAAGAGATAAACAAGGCTATGTGCTTTTGATTGAAATGTGCAAGTTCTCAGAACTTTACTCTTTTTACTGAGTAATAATCAGTGGAGTGCTTGCCGAACTAGAATATCCATGAAGCGTGTGCTGAAATTATTTAATGGCGGAGCCTCTGTTTTCGATTTCTCCTACCTTCTTCCAATTTTCTTTGCGCTTACAATCATTCAGTGGCAGCTTCCCGGGCAAGATCAAGGCTCCCGAAGACACACTCGAGGTTTCAGTTTCTCCAGGATCTTTTCTCCGTGTAAAGCAAGTGAGAACGCTCTCTTTCTTTGTCTTCCCTTTGCTTCGTGGTATAGTTCTGCTTTGAGGGATGTTGTTTGATTGTGATCTTGTTCTGAACCGTGCTGGTGTTGTACATAAAGTACTCAAAGGAATTAGCAAAATGCTAAAAAAAATTTTCCTAGTTAGGCCGCAATTTCATATTTAGAATGCTAATTCTCTGATAGGAGATTTTATCTTTGATAGTTCAAGTCATTAGTCTCTTCTTTTTCGATCTACACCAGGGTATGGATAATGTGAATGACTCCTTCAAAACCAAGAAGAAAATGTCCTCCGGTACCGAAGCCCGGAACTCTTTAAAGCAAGAGGTTTGCACCAAACAATAACTTGGATATGTTGAAGCTCTGAAAAGGTTAAAAAGCTTATGGTTTATGCGTTTTTTGGTCTGTGTATGCAGATCTTACAGCTGGAGAAAAGGTTACAAGATCAGTTTCAAGTGCGCCATGCTTTAGAGAAAGCACTGGGTTACAGGAACTCTTCCCAGGATGGTGTAGTTGGTAACTCAATGCCCAAGGTAGAGATTTCTTTTCCCTCAACTATATGTGGATTCTGTTGCTGCTTCTCGGTTTAAGATGATCATGTGCTAGCTAGACGTTTTAAGTATTCATAAGTCCACTGAGCATTAAATTGAACAGCTGGACACTCCTATATGATGTTTAATATTGAGTAATCTGTGTCATTATGAGCGAGGATCCTATACTATATCCGATCAAGAATTCATAGTTGAGAATTTTGTTTTTCCTTTTTAATTCCTTATAAAGTCCTTATTACTTGCTGGGGGATAAAGGAAAGGAGGGAAACAATTTCCAAAAATATTGATTTATCCCTCATAGTAGTTTGTCTGTCAGCTAAATTGTGCTGTCATGCATGAATCCAGCCGGCAACTGAGTTGATCAAGGAAATTGCAGCCTTGGAGTTGGAAGTAGTTTACTTGGAGCAATATCTTCTGTCATTGTATCGAAAGGCATTCGACCAACAAGTTACCTCTGTATCCCCAACTGCCAAGGAAAACAAACTAAACTCACCTTTAGAAACACCAAGAGGGAGGCTTCTCAAAGTTCCAAAGCCAATTGACGTCACATCCACGAGGAAGTTGAGCCAAGCAGTGATATCAGGTTGTCAGCAACCTGAAACTCCACCTACAAAGCCGAATATTTTTGCAGCAGATGAGAAACTGTTGGATTCGGGGGTTCAACGCTGTCACTCCTCTTTGTCTCAATTTTCAGCTGTTGCAGCTAGAGTTTTTCCTCCTGATGATGGCTTGGACAAAGCTGTACGTGCTTGCCAGTCCCAACCGTCATCACTGATGGAGGTGCATAGCCTATGTTCCCTTGCACACACTGGATTCATCTCTTCACGGTGGGAATTAATGAAGCTCACTAGATAATAGCACAATGGTAAAGCACATGATTGGAATGTTAGTTTAGGCCATTGTTGGTAAGGCTATTTCGCCAGAAATGAGTTTCCTTATAAACTGATGACCTGTTTTTCCCATTCTTTTCCATTCCCTCACACCAAAGATGATACACAAATTTACTTCTGCATAAAAGGCTTTTCATTTGAATGAACACAAATCACTAAGTGTGAAATTTTGGCCGTGACATTTTTTTTATGACAATTCTGAATGGCTCATTGCAGTATGCTCAGAACAATGCAACCAGCGTGATTAGCCTCGCAGAGTATCTCGGAACCAGCATATCTGACCATGTTCCTGAGACACCAAATAGGCTCTCTGAGGATATGATCAAGTGCATGGCAGCAATATATTGTAAACTCTGTGACCCTCCACTCACAAATCATGGCCTCTCTCCCACCTCGTCGTCAGCAAGTGCTTTCTCACCAAGGGAACATTCTGACTGGAGTCCAAATTTCAGAAACAATTCTTCATTTGATACAAGATTAGATAATCCATTTCATGTTGAGGGACTCAAAGAGTTCAGTGGACCATACAGCACAATGGTCGAAGTACCTTATATTTATAGAGACAGCCAGAAATTGGGAGATATCGAAGATTTGCTACAAAATTACAGGTAATTGATAGTCTTTACTATATGTAGTAGATTAACAATTCCGTCATCTAACTTCATTAGGAGCGATCTTCCAATTTCTTGCTCATTAACCCCTCAGGCCATTAACTAGTCATGAACTTTTCTACATCTTGAAATATTTTGATCAGTCAGCAACATTACATCAGTATCTCAAACTTGAGTATGTGGTTACATTTTTGACTCTCTGTCCTGTTGTACTTTATGATCATCCATTGGGCCATTCTCTTACAGATCACTCATCTGCCGCTTAGAAGAAATGGATCCAAGGAAGTTAACACATGAGGAGAAACTAGCCTTTTGGATTAACATCCACAATGCATTGGTGATGCATGTAATGTTTCTAACTCTTCTGATCATGCCTATTAGAAAGAAAAAACTTCTTGTCACAGATCGTTCATTTTGGAAGTTTGATTTATGGTATCAATATGAGATTGCTCACCACACCTTAATTTTGTTTGATAGGCATTCTTGGCTTATGGGATTCCTCAAAACAGTGTAAAGCGGATAATTTTACTTTTAAAGGTAACTGAGAAATGTGCCAATAATTGTCTTTTTCTGCCATGAAAATTGCTGCAGTTTGTTTCCTGACCATGTTGATGGTTCAGGCTGCTTATAATGTGGGAGGTCACACAATCAGCGCCGACACAATACAGAGTACTATACTGGGCTGTAGAATGTCTCGTCCAGGACAGGTACTCAACTTCACCTTTAATCAAGTGCTTGTTTTGAACTTCAGCTGAAAGTACCAAACCTCCTTCACTTCTGTATAAACATGACTTCTTGGTCAATTAAGTGTATTTTTCATAAATTCTTTGATGGTACTCTTTTGTTAGTGCAAGCTTCCCTCCTAAATCTAAGGCAGTTTACAGTCAGTGTGAAAAGCATCTTGAATCCAAAACCTTGCCTGATAAATTGCAGTTTTGTGTTTATATATATGAGTAGGATATTCAAATAGTTTCACGACATATGCTGTTACTTCATTGCATGTCAACTGGGTCAAAGTTCTTTCTTTGTTATTCAAATAAATTAATGTGCTTGAAACTATACCACTTTCAAGTGAAACATGCTAGATTCAAACCGATTTACCTCGTCATCTGAAAAATTTACCATCTCCGAGTTCATAGTGGAGCTTATGGAATTAATTCTGCTTGCAGTGGATCCGTGTACTATTTTCTCCAAGAAAGAAGTTCAAGGCTGGGGATGGCCGGCAAGAATATGCAATAGAGCACCCTGAGCCACTATTGCACTTCGCTCTTTGCCTTGGAAGCCATTCCGATCCTGCAGTTATTGACTTTCCTCTCTATATTTTACAATCATTACTCTTCTGTAAAGGTCTAATATTCTTTCTGAACTTTGAGATCTAATTTAGCTCCCTTTTTTTCAGGTCCGAGCGTATACCCCCAAGAGACTGTTTCAGGACCTGGAGACTGCCAAGGATGAGTACATTCGAGCCAACTTTGGTGTACGCAAGGATAAGAAAGTCTCGTTGCCGAAGATCATCGAGACTTTTACAAAAGATGCAGGACTGTGCCCTGCTGGCGTGGTAGAAATGATCCAGCAGTCTCTGCCTAATTCTCTCAGAAAGACCCTGAAAAAGAGCCAGATAGGAAAGTCCCATAAGAACATTGTGTGGATTCCCCACAATTTCAACTTCCGATATCTCATATCGAAAGAGCTCATTGAGTGCTAAGATCCTACGCTTTGGCTGCTCGAGCTCTCTAATGCGTTCAGACAACAATACTTGATTGTCAGTGCTCAGACTACAAAGCTCGACTTGCAAAGAGATTGAAGATTGAGAAATTGTTACTTGCAGCAATTTAACTATTGTATGTTGTAGTTTCCAGTGTCCTGGTAATTGGCTATTTTTCACAGATTTGTGAAGCAGTGGATGATTAGGTATTGATTTTTCTGCATTGTCAATATAATCATTGTAAATTGGTCATTCCAACATTATGTTCTCCTGCATGGCTTTTTGTATTATACAAAAGTTTCCTCTATAACCATGAGGTAGTTTGGTTGATCCAGATTGGTATTTCTTTGGTAAGCTGTTTTTAAATTATATCCATTTTTTTGGTGTGCGTTACCCATTATCTAGAAGTCAGGAGAATTATCTCACCATATCTAAAACTTTCAATTATGATACTTTTTTATTAAGAAGTCTCATCCACCTATCCCAATCTACTTGATCAAAAAGAGTAACTAGTACAGTAGTTAGAAAGTAAAAGGAATGGAAAAGCCTTGCAGCTAATGCCTAACAAAGCAGAAGCTAAGATCTTGCCCGAGACTGCCCGAAGGATCGACCAAGTGGTACACCACGGAATCATTGGGCCCTGCCGTTCGCTCAAACTGCCCTCTCAAGTACCTGATTCTGCAACTCGATCCATCCCCAGATGGCAATATTCCAGCCCCGGTGGATACTGCGTTGATCATCCGCAGCAACTCCTTGTCCATCTCTACCACCTCCTTCCTCCTCACAATGCCCATGCTCTTCCCGTTGCAGAGCATGACCCACACATGTCCGCTCGGTTCACTGCCTGTAAAGACCATCCGGGTTGATCCAAGTTGGACGAGGCCCGAAAACTCCGAGGTCCGTAGGGGGAGTTCGAGAAGAACCGGGAGGGGGCTCTGTGGAGTTCGTTGGATACAGAGTCTTACTCTGGTGTTGGTGCCGAGGGGGCAGATGATGGTCCCGGTGAGAGTCGAGGTTGGATTGCTGGAGTAATATTGGAGAAAGAAGTAGTAGAATGGGTGGCATTGGCAGTTCAAGCAAGGGACGAAGGCGTTTAGGATTGGTCGGAGGATGTCCGACCACGACGAGGATTGATGTCGGTTGGCGTCATCATCGGTGCTGGCTTCTTCATCTGCGCTGCCATTGCCCATGATTTGGTTTTTCTATGTTTTCTAGCTCATTGATGTGAAGGGAGAGGACAAGGGATTGGTGATAGAATCTGTTAACAGGTACTGCTGAAAAAAAATCCAGTGTGAATGGGTCAGTCAAAGATTGAATTTGCTGTTGAGAAGATTTGGTCAGTTGCAAATTCTTAGGATTTTTATTGTGTACAGAGTTAAACATTTGGATGAACCGGTTGGATGCCGACTCCAGATTGATCTTTTGCCTTGGTGTATTTCCTTTTTGCGTGGCCTTTCCTCTTACTTTTAATTTTACCAGAACTATTCATCTAATCGGTACAACAAATTGGGATTAAAAATCACATAGCTTTAAATGTAGAGTCGTTTATCATTTAAAATTCACAAGACACAAATTTAAACGTAGGCAGAATCCCATAGCAATTGTCAGAGTGAAGAAAAAAGAGTGCTAGGTGAAATTTGCTGGTTCCCCTTGTCCATGGCATCCTGCCAAGTTTCCCTTGCCTCTGCATGTTAGAATGTGTTTGGCTGTGTGTAATCTCATTTTATGCCATAAATTAAAGTATTTGCTTACAATATTGTGAGGTGAGGACAGACGATTGAAATTTTGCAGCATGACCGGCAAAATTTTTATATTTAGAATATGTGAAATTCTTAAATTTGTAACCAAATCTACAATTATTTCAAAAACAGTAATTTCACATTTCAATATATAAAATAACAAAATTTTATTACAATTATTATTCGTTGTAATCAGAACCTTCCTTATAATTTAATAATACTAGATGTAGACCCTTTACTATTTAGGGATTTTGTTAGTTAATGAAATTAAAAAAAAAATCAATATGCAAATGATTAAGTAAAATTATAATTATAACTAATTTTCAGAGCGAAGAAAAATCTATGTGAAATATGAGAGAGAAATTGATTAAAAAAAAGGATTTATTAGTTACATATTATTAGCATATTTACCATCACAGCTCCAACGGTTAGCTTAATTGAATAAGACGTGCGTATGACTTATGTAGGCTAGGATGAATCAATGAGCTTGTGAGGTGTTCATGAACTTGGGGAGAATAAACTGCTCATCATAAAAAGAACTAAAATTTACCATCACACTACTATTTATTCTTATTTTAATGGATATTAAAAATGAAATTTTATACATCAATGGATACTTTAAAAAATTTAAAGAAACACCAAAATTCTGATTGTTTAATATAGATAGGCTAGCACCAAAGGCCCCCAGGAGCTTCTTCTTTTTTTTTTTCCCTTGTCAGTAGCTTTAAAAGTCCCGTTGTTCTTTAACAGTAATTTTAAGTATGTTAATGATCAACAATTATTGCCTTCTCTAAATGCCAATATCGCAAAGGCTACTTTTCTATCTGCGTCACTGATATTTATAAATCCAACCGATCCTGATTAATCCAATTTGACCTAGATTGGCCCACTAAAGGGTAATTTCTCTCAAAGTGAATTTTTTTATTTACAAGAAATCGAATGTAAGATATTTACTTAAAGGAGAAATATGTCTAATTATCTCAACTAATTCATTTTATTATAGAATGTTTTTCCTGAGTAATATCACAGTTGAGAATAACTACTAGTATGGCTGTGTTATGCTGCTCCTAATTAGATTTTTTATATGAAAAATGCTAGAATATCCCTAAAAAAAATGTTTCTGTTGAATAATGTTGATAAAAAAAAAAAGATTAGGAATTTCCTTCATATATTTTTGTGAAAATAAAATATAAGTAATCGGACGACTCGATTCATTAAATTTGGGAAGAAATTAAAAGGCTTTTCCTTCCGCAAAGGCACTCTCAATACTGCTTTTAACAAGTGAGAACAATGATTAATTTTCTTATAATATATATATATACACACATATGTACTATTATATGAACGCTATTATTTTTTTTTATCCTTTTTCTTTTCTAAATATGTCTTAGACTTGATTTAGATATTGAAACTAATGAAAGTTGGTTATCAATATATCTATTTTACAAACTCCTTCAAATTGAGGGTAATTAAAGTAATATTTTAGGGATCTAAACCATAATTAACTACTTATGGTACGTTTGATTTACATGAATGAAATAGATATGGAAAAAGAATAGTATGAGAATAAAATTAAATGAGAAATAAAAGAAATTGTTTGATTGGAGCAAATGTAGTGATATAAAATATGGTATTTAAAGATAAAAAGGGAAAATTACCTCTCTTATATTATTTTTCGTGTTAATGGTGAAGAATAGCACAATTCTCTACTAAATTTGTAAAAATAACACCAGTTTATAAAAGTTTGTAAAGTTAGCACCATTTTATGTTAAAAGTCATTTTTGACCTCAGCTCTCTCTCCTTTGCATCCTTTCCTCTCTCTCTCCTCTGCAGCTCACGGCTTGGGGCAGGTTGTCGCTTGCGACGATGAGCCGGGAGCGGATCGGCGCTGGATAGCAAATGCTGACGACGGACAGCAGACGTCGACAAGCAGCAGACAAGCGACGGCGCGACGATCGCCAGTGCACTGGGCGCCGGGCGATGGTCGCCGGTGCGCTTGGTGTCAGGTCGGGCCACGGTCGTCGGTGCTGCAGTTGGCAGGAGGAGGAAGAAGAGGAGGAGGAGGAGGGCACGTAGAAGAAGTGGGGGAGAGAGAGAGTTGGGTTGAAAATGAGAGGGGTATTTGGAGAATTATGAAAAAATTTGTAAAAAGAAATATATATATAGTGATGTTAGTTTTGAAATGTACTATAAAGTGGTATTAGTTTTGAAACTCATTTTTTATTGGTGCTAAAAAAAAATTTTCGCTCCTTATTTTTTTATAGAAAACTTAAAATTAAAAAATTAAAAAATGTCTTGAACAGTGCACGATAGCATATTTCATCGTCTTCCTCCCCTATCGTGAGCAGTGCACGCCAACCCACAGAGAGACAGATCGAGCAGAGCCAGCAGTCATTGTCGATTGCCGCAGTCGAGCCCCCACCACCGAACCAGTAGAGAGAGAGAGAGATTGAAAATGGCACAGTGGGCAGTTGTGTCGGGTTCACTATCCTCGGGGTGGTTCAGATGGTTCGGGTGGCGGATAAGGCGGACGGAGATAGGTGATGGAACGTCACCGGAGGGGGAGGCGTAGTATGAAGACGATTGATGGAAGTGTTTTGGGTCTAGGGTTGTAAATAACAAAGTTGTGCGACAGTACTTTATACATTTTAATCGCTGTCGCTATTGGGTTTACTATATTTTATAGTTGTGCCAAGAATAATGATCCTCCTCCATTCCTCATTCGTTCCTTGGCCGAAAATATCATTCGGGCTACAAATTGAACCAAACATGACTTAAGTATTCCTTATAAAATATATGAAAAATAGCTATTACAATTCCCACGAGCCAAACATAATACTAGATTATTACCTATGAAACAACAATTAACAACAACAGATAGGGTAATCTTCAATTTCTTACTTCAGGCACATGTAATTATTTGTGAAATCAAAATAATAACCTGTCAGCTGAATAACAAAATTAAATGAAAACCTATATTCGGGTCGAAGTTGAAAGCTCAAAGAGAAGACATAGATTGGAAGTTCCAAGGTTGAATGGGATGAGAGAGATCTCAACGTAGAGAAAAGAGGGTGGTAAATTCCATACCGGTCAAATAAGAGGGCATTAATGAGTTTATAATATAACTAGGTACCATCACCTAATGGTTTGGACTTTTGAATAGAGCGTATTTCGTCTCTTGTAAGACCTATTAACAATAATATAATATGTGAGTGCTTGACTACATGATAACTTCTAACGTAAATCCGGACCCGTCTCTGGTAGTCCTCTCACCAACATAAGCCCTCAGGCTGGTAGTCCCTTCTTGACCCTAGTTGTCGACTCTGCCAAACGGTCTGCTCAAACAACAATACATGCTCAAACGACAAAACATATTTCAACTGAGGGGAGCGAAATATATAGGATTTGAGAGAAGATGGTGTTACGATGAAAAAATATAGGAGGAATATGTTTATGTGTACGAAAATTATTCCACCCAAACAATTACACGACGTGTCTGCAGCATATAAATAAGAGAATAATTTTTTCAAAAGAATCATAAACCAATTGAAATAAAAGAGAATTTTTTCGAGATCGAACAAAATTAATTTGAAGTGATAGGAGGACTTCTAGATATGAAATAGTCCTAAAAGTAGAGAATTTTTTTTTTTTAATGCCTTCGCAAAGTGGAAGCTCAGCGGACGGCATTTACATGTATTTAGCGTCCCTTTCGCTGAACCCGGGGTTCTGGTTTCTGCAATTCCCAAAGCCAGCGTTGGGAATAAGTATGAAACGTGTAATATATAACGAGTTCGTTGTACAAATAATTATTCAAATGTAAAGTTAATTATCGAAGATTACAAAAATTTTATACGTGTAAAAATTTGAGAAAAGTTTACACAATGGACTCGTTGTTTTCTGTGTCCTGAATATTTACTCCAACGTAGGAGAGCTGGTGCTTTCCGAGCATTAAGATTCTAAGGCAATTTGCTCCAGTAGTATTCTTCCATTTTCCCAATCCTAGTTTTCTACATGGGCTCTACTATTTAAGCCTATCACGCATTAGGCCCTTAGCAATGTTAAGATTTAGCCCAGATGGTTTCTCAGGTTCAATTTCATCAAGCTGGTTCAAATGGTCTAGCTCCTTATCCTCCATTGTATCCGTTCCTCAGCCATGACCCTTGGGCCATATCAGTCCGCGAAGATTGGAGACTATCTTTTACTCTTGTTCCGTTTCTTTCATGTCCCGATACCACCGGTCGGAAATTGCCTGATGGTTTTTGCCTTCTCCTCTGACCCAACATCCACGACCCTTATTCCGTCCAATCTCCGTTGCTCTCGCCTTCATCTGACCCTCTTCCTTCCTTCTAAATAGGGGTATGCAGAAAACTGGTTCGGGGCAGAACCGGTTTCAAACCGAATCGAACCAAAGAACCAGTTCGGTTCAGCTCGGCACATTAGGAAAAGAACCAAATGAGTTTATGTTGAAAAAATCGCATTGTTTTAAACCAATTCAGTTAACCTGTTTGAACCAAAGTGGTTTTAAAAAGGTTGGCTTTGGTTTAAAACTGGTTCGAACCGAACTGAATTGGTTTTGAAATGGTTCGGTTCCTTTGAAACCTGTTCGAACCGAATTGAATTGGTTTTGAAATCATTCAATTCAGTTCAAACCGGTTTCGAACCGAATTGAATGGGTTTTTAAAGTAAAACTAGTTCGGTTTGGTTCGAACAGGTTAACCTCATCAATTACACTTGGAAATTAACCGAACTACTTTTTGTCTAAAAACCGTATCAAAATAGAACCGGTTCGGGAAGAACCGGTTCAAACCAGTTTGGTTCCAATTCGGTTTCGGTTTGGTTCTCCCCAAAACGGTTCAATTGCACACCCCTACTTCTACATCGGCAGATCCATTCCTCACTTTTTTCTCTCATTCAAAACCGTCCATGAGACTTTCATTTCGCACAATTCCTAAGTTATAATTTGCAAAGTCTTTTTTTTTTAAAATTTTCTTTTTATTTGTTTACCTTTTTCTCTTTATCGGTGATCAAGGAGAAAAAAGTTATGTTATGGAGTAGATATCAACGTTGTATGGGAAATAAGATATACATAGCGGCTGTTCAAAGAGAGATTGCACTGCAATTTCGTATAAGTCAATTCAATTTAGGAGAAATCAATAAAGGGGCATCAATTTCAATAGCGACGCTTACCTAGCCAACATTTAGATCCGGCTCTACCCAAATTTTTCTTATTCAACCCAACATTCCCCACTTATCCGACTATTACTGAGCAGTTTTTGGATATCAAACGGACCTCCCTATAGTTAAACTTAAAACCAATGATATGTTATTGGAACAGATAGCAGCAAACATTTCATCTGGGAAAAGGCATCTTTTTCTCAACAATGTCTTTGTCTTTCCCGGCTGCTTTTCACTACCGCGGCTTGCTTCGAGTTCTCCGGACACCCTTCCGTCGAGTGTATTGCATACCTGCGACTAAAAACAGCTTTTGATTCCTTCGTATTGGATTGGTTGCTGCCATTCCCCAAAGATGTCACTTTTGGAAGTGGTTTTTGCAGATTTGACCTGTTTTTGCAGATTTGACCTGAACATAAACCTCTCGGGGTGACAACGTCTGTCGTTTTCTTTTTTGTCCATATCATTAGCATTCAAAAGTGTCATTAGTATCTGATTAATGTAATTTAAGTCGGGTCAGTCCAATAACAGCAAAACCCTTCCAGTATAAGTTTTCTGCATTCACAAAAACCTAAACCGAGATCTTCACTTAAGAGAACCAAGTTCTGAACTACTTGAATTAACTCATGTTGATTGATAATGTCTATCTTAACAAGGGACCCACCTTGCTAAGAGCTCTGTCCAAGATATTGTGCTCATATCCTTCAGGAGCTCTAGTAGTCTCAACAATTGTGCTACCGCTGATACTGATGCATTGGAAGGTTTAAATTTCGGTTGCCACATCCTTATCGACAAAAATCTAGAGTTTAGGAACCATGGGCCATCCCGCAACATCCAAATCCCATCTTCTGTGTTGTGGAATCTAGTGATGCATGTCCATACCCAATGTCTACAATTTCTAGCACTCCTCTTGGTCTCCAAAGCTCCCCAAGTTTTCGAGCAAATTAATGATACTTCGAAGATTTTCCTTGTAGCTCGTGGAGAAATGAATCCATATTTGATAACAAATGAAATGAATCGTGTAATATAAAAGAGTTGGATTCCCACTACCAACAAGATTATGCTTGTAATTGGATATGGACCTAAAGTCGTATATATTTACTGGATATTTTATATAGTATTAGAACTAGTTGAGATATGTAGCGGCGTGGGGCTTTTGGTTAGAGAACCTGGCAATGGAAGAAAAATAAACCTAGCTTGTAGGGAGTTGTATAACCCGATGACGGAAGAAAATGCTCGCCTCGTGGTCCAATTTAACTACGCTTGAGTATGAAGAAGACTATGCAGCTCGATCTCAATTATTGATGATGTATATTCATGCACGTACCAAATGTAAATAAGTTGACATCGGTAGATCTGAGTCAAAATCATATCGGAAAAAGAAAATTTGAATGGAGAGGGAAATTGGATCAGTATAGCTCTGATTCTCATATTTTCCTCTCACGTGGGAAATATCCTCGTCGAGAGAAGTATCATCCTCGGTCCTCAAATTGCCGCTCAGTATTGAAAGAGATTTCGTAAGCTACCAGTACAGAGCCGGCTAGATAGATAGTTGACCCCGCTAATAAGGTACTGATTACTAAACCCCAGTTAATCTCGGTGTTCTTTGCTTCCATATGTGAGGATTCATTAATCCGCTTACTGCTTCATTGCACAGTGTCGGTCTCCTATGATGAAAGACCGTGCTCTGCTATTTCGCTTGAGCTGTGCGTGGCATCAGATTTTGCAGACGGTATTTTCTCTTTCTATTTCTAGCACGCTTCCTACGAGTTTCTAATCTTTACCTTTGTCGCCATTGATGCCACCTGATATGGACAAAGGCATCGCACACCTGACCCAACCTCCGATATCCGAACCAACACCCAACTTCTTCATTCGGAGCAATGGCCGGCTTACTAATACTGGTTCTCGCTGACAGCTCCCGGGAGCTGGATGACTGTCCCGTTAAACCTTAGTGAAGTCTATAAATAACCCTAGCCCTTTAGAGTAAAAGAACACTCGTACTCTCCTCCAACTCTTTCGGGCCACCACACTTGGACCAGGCTTTCTTGCAGGCTTATCGCTCGAGCGCAGACCACAACGGACCAGGAAACGAAGATCCCCAACCCAATGGATTAGCCCCATCACTAACAACCCAAGTGTCTTAAAATATTCATAAGTAAAAGGGAATCCAATGCCATTCATAAGTGCACGAGTTAGTGAGATCAACTGGAGCAGTCATAATGGAGTACAATGCCATTGCAACTTCTAGTGAGGTGGGGGCTTGTAAGTAAAAGGGTTTAGAACAATCTCCTGGTACCAAACAAAAAAGTGACAGAGTACTTAGATGGTGTTGCATGGTGGAGAGATGCATATGGAGAAAGTCGGACAGTGGAAAGCAATCAGCAATTCGATAGCCCAAAATAAAAGAGAAGAAATAATTCTGTAACCTGTATAAGATGCTCCCAACCTTTGCTGTGCCCACGCACTTAAGCAGGCTTTTCCTCGCAAATCCGAGCAACCCAATTTTTTCAAGCTCATCAATTCTCACGCGCAATTAAGAAGGCTTATACGTCATCTAAATCATGCAGACACGGTAGAAGGGGTACATCTACTGCACCAAGAGATAGGGGTAATGTTGTATCAAAGCCGACAACCTGGTTGACTAAATGCAGCAGCTAACTACCATTCTCAAGAGGAATTAGTATTAATGAAAAGGAAATGAAGAAAAGAGAAGATAATTATGGAAAAACTGTGTTCGAGAATCTTTATTAGATTACAGGAAACTGGGTGATTAATACATTATTGTCTTCATCACCCTCCAAGGTAACTCGCTCTAACACATGCAAGGGTCTCGCTTGATTAATATGGACTCTCCCCAACAACATTGCCAGGAGGATTATAAAAACATATTGTTAAGCTGGTCCGATCCTTCACGCATGTTGCTTGAGCGCACCCCAACTCCACACTATCCCTCCATACCACCTGTTTTAATCGGCAAATAAGAAGAGAAAAACAACAGAATTAAAAAAAAAAAATGTACTAACTAAAATGTGCCAGTTGCCCCAAAACACAACGTGAAAATTGCATCAGTGACAGTAAATCTATGTTTAATTATAAAAAAAAGACAGTAAATCTATGTTTAGTAGTCATTGGGTGATCTGGAATTAAAATTGAAAACATTGGGTGATTGTAGTATTAACTTACAAACATGGAGAATTAAGAGAGAATTTTGATAGTGTTTCATTTTAGATTTGTGAATAAGAGAATGTTAGAATAACTTTTATATTTTTTTTTAGGGTATAAATAAGGTGCAAAAGGTTAAAAAAGGATGAAAAGAAAATGGAACAAATGAGTTTGGAGTATTCCGCTAATGACAATTGAATATATAAAGTACATGACCTCTTATTTTTAAGTCGGAAATTATTCTTGTTTTTGAAACTTCCAATATTCATCCACTCTTCCACCAACATGTCTACTTTATAATAGAAAAACAAATCAAAGGAAAAGGTTAGGTAGCATTTGTCCCATCCTATTAGTGAGATTTTGTATCCTTGTACGCCCCTTGTCAGTAGAAAACAAACAATCATAGTTCTTGACAGAAGGACCGAATGGCAGTTGAAAACTCACGATAAAATCTGAACTAATATTTAATCAGAAAATGTAGATTGCGAAAATTAAACCTTCAAATTATAGTTCACATAGTAATACGAATGCTTGCACTAATTTTTAGTAAACAAATAATTATATTTCAGACCTGTGTGTAGACACCGCATTGGTGATTAGGAATGCAGGAGTTGTCGGTGTGGTTGTAGAAGCTCTTCTCCTCGACCCAACCCTCCACGACGGCGCGTGGGGCCACCACCTGCCCGCTGGCCAGCAGCTGGTTGCCGCCGTACTTGCTGTCTGTCAGGTTGGCGAACTGGCAGCTCATCTTGTCCCGCTGGTACCTCACCAGCCGGCTCGTGAGGTTGGCCAGCACCTGGCTCCACTTTAGAGGGTCCACTCCGACTTCTGTCCTTGCTTCGTTGTGCGCGTCGAGGAACTCCTGGCTCGCCACGGGAAGAGCGGCCGCCGGGGTTGCTGACCCCGTTGTCGCCGCCTGTCTTATGGCCTGAACAGAGCAGTAGCACATTGCTAAGAGGACAAGAGAGAGCAAGACTGACTGAGCCATATCTGTTTCGTTCTTTCTGTGACCGATGCGCTAGGTTTTCTATCCCCTCACTTTATAGAGGAAAGAGACCTCATTTAAGAGGAGTCTCTGCTTTGATGTATGTACCCCTAATTAATTAAAAAATTTTACAAGGTACCGCCTCATAGTAGTGTGATAAAAAATTAATCGAATTATTTTAATTTATAATAATTATATTAATTATTTAGGTTATTAATATTAATTTATTTATTTATTATATTTTAATTAGTATTTTCTTATGCGGCATGATGAGATAGAGTGATATAAGAACTTCTCTTTTGAGAGAGAGAGAGAGGCTATAATGAATAATATATTATGTAGTAACACTGATATAATATTATAAATTAATAAAATTTAACCATTTTAAAATTTTTAAATAAAAACTTTGAATAAAAATTTTAAAAATATCAAATCTTATTAATTTATTATAACATGTAAAAACTAATATGTGATGTACACACGTTTCATTAAGTACTTTCTCTAATTAATGCGGGAACATGTTGCTCCCTTATCAAATGAAACGATTCTGATTGCACGGATGGTCATTGTGGGCTGACAGGGCAATCACCTATAAAAATTTGCTTAAGTTTGGCAAATCTTATATCTATTTACAGAGCAAAATTTAGCATATTGTTATAACTTTTTAAGTAGGGGTGTGCAAAAATCAGTTCGGGGGCTAAACCGATTTTGAACCGGGCCTAACCAAGAGAACCGGTTCAACATAGGAGGCAAATATTGTAACTAGATTGTGTGCAGGAAACTGGATTGATCCAAATCAACTTGGTTAATCGGTTTGAACCGAATTGATTTTAAAATGGTTCGGTTAGGTTCCAAACCTAGTTCGAACCGAGTTGAATTGATTTTAAAACTGTTCAATTCAATTCAAAACTGGTTTGAATGAAATTGAATTGGTTTCAAAATGGTTCAATACGGTTTGGAATCGGTTCGCCCATTGGTTTTGAATAGTATTTTTGCATTATTAAATGTTTTATATTAAAACCAATTTCAGTTCGTTCAAATTAGTTAATCACACCAATTATGCAAATGATTCAATTCCGGTTCTAGTTCGGTTCTCCTTGAACTAAATTTTTTTTTGCTCACCCCTATTTTTAAGAATAAAAGAAGAAAGCCTACTATATGTGTGAATATATAGGCTTGTGTAGAGAGCTCTTACCAATAAAGAGCCTCAAAATAGGAGAGAGAATCAAATCGAAAGTGACTATCATTAATGGGGATGAAATTGGAATCACCAACATGGACAACCCTAGTGAGACCCGCACAACTTTATTTAAGAAAAGGCCTCTCTCTGAAAGGGAGAGGGATATGAGTCTTACAAAGAGTTTAAGACATCTTGCCATCTCTGATGTGGGATTAATACCCACCAAATACCCACTCATGAGAGATTGAAGCATAGTTTTTTTTTATATCGATGGTATCCATTACCATAGTAGCCAACTAATCCACTGAATGATATATTATATGACCTAAGACCCACCATTAATCCCTGGATAATAAAATTGGAATGATACAAAAAAGATTAGCATGACCCTTGCGCACGGATGACAAGCACAAATTGAAGCATGGTTATTCTCTCAATAAGAACATCAACGATGTTCAAGGGACCGAAGATGCTAGCATGAAAAGCATTGGCAAGTAGCATTATCTGCTTTGAATGCAGTATGATCTACATTATTATGAATGAACAATGCCTTTTGAATAGGTCTTTTCATGGCCATATGATGGACCGTTTATGCTACGCTAAGCAGGCCATGTCGACCTCATTAATTCCACCTTATCAATTGATCCTCTTGTTTAGAGGAGATGATGAGTTGTGAACCCAAGCCTATCCTCAAACTGAAGTGAAGACCCTCATCCTGTAAATGGCAATAAAGGGTACCACTAGGAAAAATTGCACTATTGGTACAAAATTTTTTACCAATATAATGTTTTGGTACAAAATCCTTTTTCTGTTACTTCATTCCACAAAACGTTTTTAAAATATAATATTTTAGTACAAACCATTAAATTTCTCTAATATCGTTAATTAGCTTGATGTGGCAATGTGACGTGGACGCTTAGTCAGCACCACATGGAAATTTATCTGTCGTGGCACTATAAAATAAATTAAAATTATGAAAATAAATAATAATAAGAATTTCAAAATAAAAAAATTAATTTTAAAATAAAAAAGAAAAATCTACTTTAAAGCATAAAAAAAGAACTGATATGAAAAATTCAGAACAGAGATGGACGGGTTTTAAAAAATCGATAAAACACTCCAAATCGATTTGAAACGATCCGCTATTTTCAAGGATTGAATCCTAAACTCTACCAACATCTAAGACCATCGTAAAATGCACAAAATACATCGGAATCATAATTGAAAGATTTAGAATAGGGATTGGACATATTTTAAATATTTGACAATAGACCCGAATCAATTCGAAACTATCTGGACATTTCAGGAACTAACCCCTGGACTCTACCAACAACAAAGACTATCATAAAACACATCATAAGCAGAATTGAAGAATTCAAAATAGAAACTGGACAGATTTTAGAAAGTCGATAAATGACCCCAAGTCTATCCGAAATGATCTAGAAAGACTATCATAAAACACACAAAACACACCATAAACAGAATTGAAAAATTTGGAATAAGGGCTGGACATATTTTAGAAAGTTGATAAATAACTCCGTATCTATTCAAAATGATCCGGAATTTTCAAGAGCCATCTCTTAGCCTGGACCAACTCCTAAGACCGACATAAAACTCACAAAACACATCAAAAATATAATTGAAAAATTCAGGATAAAATAATTTTTTGTTTTTAATTTATATTTTTATGTTATTTTGTTTTTACTATTTTATGTTTTACATTTTAACTAGAAAATTAGAATAAAATTTTGAAGAAAAAAGAATGGGAGTGAACAGTGCTCGAGGTGTTGTTTGTCTTCTCCCCAAGACCCCTATTGTCTTACAGAGAGCGCAGTAACCCCGGCCAACCATTGCCGCCCAGAACGGTGGTCCACGACCCCCTCTCTCTTGATCATTGTCTTCTGCATCGATCCACTCTCTCCTGACATCTATTCCTATATGATTTATCTCTCTCTCTCCCCCCTTCTACAATCTCTCTCTCTCTCTCTTCGATCTCCCCCATGAGCCAACCACTGCCCATGTCAGTTGTTGGTGTAGTTGGTTGCACACCAATCTTCCTTCCCGATCCTCCACCTCTCCCGCAATCTCTTCCTCTCACTCCACCTCCTCTCTCTCTCTTTCTCGCACTCTCTCTCCCAGACCACTGTCGCGAGGACAACTGTTCGGTCGCTTGTACCTTTCCCTACCAACCATGCTCCCTGTCCAGTGTTTCCCACTGCTCCTGATCAGCCATATCCATCTTGCTATTCCCTCATCACCCTTGCCTCTGGCTCCTCCACTTCGTGCTCTGTTTGTCTGTTCTTTTTTCTTTTTTACTTCATTTTTATGTTATTTATTTATCTTATTTGTTCTTTCTTCCTATTCCAATTTTTTGGGTTTTGTGTTTGATGTGTTTTGTGTTTTTTAGGATAGTCTTAGGTGTTAGTAGAGTTTAGGAATCAGTTCTTAAAAATTCCAGATCATTTCGGATCGATTCGGGGTTATTTATTGACTTTCTAAAATCTATCCAGTCTATATTCTAAATTTTTCAGTTCTATTTCTGATGTGTTTTGTGTGTTTTAGGATCGTCTTAGGTGTTGATAGAGTCTAGGGGCCGGTTCTTGAAATTCTGGATCATTTCATATCTATTTGGGGTCATTTATCGACTTTCTAAAATTTGTCCCCTTCCTATTCTGAATTTTTCAGTTCAGTTATTGATGTGTTTTGCATATTTTAGGATGGTTTTAGGTATTGGTAGAGCCTAGGATCGGTTCTTGAAAATTCCGTGTCGTTTTGGATCGATTCATGTCATTTATCAATCTTTTAAAATTTGTCTAGCCCCTATTCCAAAATTTTTAGTTCTATTTTTGATGTATTTTATGTGTTTTAGGATGGTCTTAGGTGTTGGTAGAGTTTAGGGTCAATCATTGAA
Source organism: Lagerstroemia speciosa (assembly GCA_037672795.1). Taxonomy (NCBI): domain Eukaryota; kingdom Viridiplantae; phylum Streptophyta; class Magnoliopsida; order Myrtales; family Lythraceae; genus Lagerstroemia; species Lagerstroemia speciosa. The sequence goes on along the minus strand of CM075303.1, from coordinate 5,609,012 downwards.
AATTTCGAATCTTTTCGGATAGATTTGGGGTGTATTATCGATTTTTAAAACCTATCTAGTTCTATTTCGAATTTTCTAGGTCATTTCTTGTTTTTTGTTTTAAATTGGATTTTTTATTTTTATGTTAAAATTAATTTTTTATTTTGAAATTCTTATTTTTATTTATATTATTATTTTTATAATTTAAATTTATTTTATAGTGCTATGTCAGCTAAAGTTTTCATGTGATGCTTGAGCTTCCACGTCACATTGCCAAATCAGCCTAATTATTGGTGTTGGTGAAAATTTAATGGTTTATACCAAAATATTACATTTTAGAAATGCCCTGTAGTGCGAAGTGGCAGAAAAAAAGATTTTATATCAAAACGTTACATTGGTAAAAGTTTTTGTACCAATAGTGCAATTTTCTCGATACCACTATAATCGCATATTGAAAAATAATGAGAGCTTGAGGCCTTCGTAAATACCATGAGCACCCAACTCTATGAAGAGTCCCCTTCTAGAGGACAAGATCTATGCAGGTAATGCTCGAAGCGGATAATATCTCTAGCATAAGCCTTTTCTATGTACCAAAAATAGAGTGATATGACGCTACACTAAGTTGACGACATTGACTGCGCCACATTTAAAGAAGATAATACCTCATGCCAAGGCCCACCTTATTGGCAACTCCAGTCTCTCCACACCATTGGTGTTCTCGTTGAGGGTCGACCCTAAGTTTCCACCTCTTATGTAAATTTTTGATACGGTACTAGTCCAACATCGTAGAGGTATAGGAGTATTGAACTCTTCATATGACTCATGTCTTCCCCTTCTCCCTTAAGTGACACCTTTTCAAGTGCATCGCTCCATATTCTCTAGAGAGGTTGCTGAGATATAGGAGAAGAGGCGAAAGGTAGTTTTCCTTATATTCATAAGTTCCTTATCAGCTTACTTATCATCAACTGTAGCTTTTCACTGATACCTTGATAGGATTAGGATTTAATAGAAAATCAAAGTATCAAATGGACCTGACATTGATGTACATAAACATAACATAAAAAAGAGCGAATTCACTGCATAACACGACAAAATGAGGGATTGATTCTGTGGATTAATTGCATTATAGAGACCGCATATAGCGCATAGCACTGCGAGTGACTTTGAAAAAGCATTTCTAGAGAATTTTAAGGTTTCGAAAGATATTGACATGATATATCACATTAAAATTCGATTTTACATATTAGATAGAGATGTAAAATATATAACTTTATAGGAGTTTTCTCCCCAATTACAAATCGTAATTTATAAATAACTGAGCAGCAGATTAGTCAACTGACGGTTACCGCAAGCATTGATTAGTTAACAAAATGAATGAGATCGTGCCAAGCTGGATCATAAGGGACAAAGCATCATGGCTAAGTGTGAGGGACTGAGGATTAATCCCCCACATACGGGAATGATATTAAGTTGTCGTCACTACAAGAATTCCATTAATTACTGAGGGAAAGTTTTCGAGAGACTAGGAGGTCAAACAAGCAGCGATGGAAATTCGAGGGAGCGTTGTCTGTTAAAAGACAATTCGAGAGAAATGCGAGAGATCGACGAAAAAATTCGTCTAACTAGAATTCGAGAGACGTCAATAAAAAGTTAGTCGAATAATCCGACGACTTATCATGAGGGGAGCTCTCAGAAATGGGAGAAGGGTGCGCACATCAGCTTTGTTGCAAGTCGAACGCTTTATTCGAGAGACCATCGAGAGGCTTTCACGAAGTCTAGAATAAATCCGACAGATAATTATCGAGAGCTTTTATATGTGAGGCTCTCAATTAGTTTTCGAGAGCGTTCTCTCGAATCCGAGAAATATCCGAAAAAAACTTTTGAAATATGTAAACAAAAATGTAGTATCATACATTTTGTTAATGTTGTTTTCAATTTTTCATGATAAAAATAATTTTATATTATTTTTCAATAAAGATTTCATAGCATTTGAGAGACATATCTTTTTTTGATGAAGAACGAGGCTAAAATTTGGTAAAAAATTAATTGAAAGGTATCCCCTTTTCACTCTTAACAATATATATGTCACGTTATTTAACCTTGTGCATGAGAGAACCTTCTTGCAACTTCAAGGGCCATATCCATTGATGAATTTTTCAGAGTTTTCTCTCGGACTATCCCAAGAGAAATCCGAGAGAAAAGTCTAGCAAAATATAAAAAATGTGCAGTAAATGACAGACTGTATTGATAACTTATTTCGGCTTTTCATGATAAAGTGCTTTTGTATTGGCTTTTCAATAAGATTTCGAAAGATTTTTCAAAAATTAATTGAAAATATTTTGAAAAATTTGATAACTAATGATATATATATATATATAGAGAGAGAGAGAGAGAGAGAGAGAGCATATTGCTTCACCCCTTACTCCCACATATCTATTTTCCGACTATCACCATCCCATTCTTCGTTTTATTATGTTGCACATGTTTGGTTATCTTTCATCTTCATACACATCCCTTAGAATGATGATGTAATTCTAGACACATCTTACTTTGAATGACATTACAATCATCTTGGTGTAGATCGGTCGTTTGATATTTAAAGGTAAGTTTTTCAACTAATACTGTAGAAATTTATGATAACGAATATGCATTATATTTTTTTAACTATTGATTATTGATAGCATATTGTAATGTTGCATATCACAGATGAGTATCCCTTCGCAGAGGTTATAGATGTATGATAGACTATATCCTGGTCGAGCTGGAATCAGACAAGAGTTCTTAGATGGTGTTGAGGTTTTATAAATTATGCATGTAGTTTAAACACAATTCTTACAAGAGGGAACGATTAGGTGTCCTTACATAAAGTGTCGACATAAAGGAAATATTTTGGAACCGAATGATATCAGAATACATTTGTATAAGTCAGGATTCAAACTTCAATATTGGTATTGGACTGATCATGGAGAGTTTCCACCTTTGGAGGATAATACACATCCCAGTATGAATAATTACTAAGAGGTTATCATTGATGCGGCCAAGCAAGAGTTAGTTACCGATTTTGGTATATTTGAAGATGCATATGAAGATCATCATAGTACAATTTCATATAATGGGATGTCTTCTAATGACCAATATGTTAGTCATGAAGAAGAATTACCAAATGCAGAAGCGTAAAAGTTCTATGATATGCTAGAAGATTGTAACCGACCATTGTGGCAAGGTTGTACAGAACATTATGCATTATCCGTAGCAATGAGGCTAATGAGTATTAAATCAGATTGGAATTTACCTCGTGATGCTGTGGATGAGGTATGCAGATTGATATCAGAATGCACACCTGAGAGAAATAATGTTCCAGCAAGCTACTATAAAGCTAAGAAGTTAGTGCCACGATGAAAATTGACTGTTGTATGAATGGTTACATGCTATACTATAAACATGACTATGATAGAGATAATTGCAAGTTTTGTGGTGCTCCAAGGTACAGGGCACGTTCTCATGGAAAGAATAATGGTAAGCCAATACCAAATAAGAGAATGCACTACTTGCCCATCATTCATCGTTTGAAATGATTATATGCCTCCAAATATTCTGCACCTTACATGACATGGCATCATAAAAATCGAAGAATGGATGGAGTGATGTGTCATCCGTAAGATGAAAATGCGTGGAAGGAATTTGATCACACACATCCTGATTTAGTAGCTGAGCCTAGAAATGTCAGACTTGGATTGTTTGCGGATGGATTTAATCCTTTTTGTTATGGGTCTATTCCGTATTCATGTTGGCCTATCATTATTATTCCATACAACCTTCTAGTAGATATGTGCATAACATCACCTTATATGTTCTTAACATGCATCATTCCTAGTTCGAAGAGTCCAAAGCAAGGCATAGATGTTTACCTGCAACCGTTGATCGATGAATTGAAGTAATTGTGGGAAGTTGGAGAGACTACATATGATATTGCGAACAAACAAAATTTTCAAATGAGAGCAGTTTTGATGTGAACTGTGAATGATTTTCTAGCATATGGCATGTTGTGAAGTTGGATGACTGCCGGACAATTGGCATGCCCATATTGCATAGGACATAGTAAAGCTTTTAGATTGAGATATGGTGGAAAGTACAGTTGGTTTGATTGTCTTCGTCAATTTTTAGATCTTGGGCATCCCTATAGGAGTAACTCATATAACTTCATTAAGGGAAGGATAGAATTAGACTCTTCACCTCAATCATTGAAGTCTTATGAAGTGTTTGATATGGTGAGTAATTTACCGAAAGTTCATGAAAATGGTCAACTACCTATTATTCCAGGATATGGTTCCTACCACAATTGGAAGAAGCAATCAATTTTTTGGGAGTTGACCTATTGGAAGGATAACTTGTTGCGACACAATTTAGATGTCATGCACGTTGAAAAGAATTTCTTTGATAACATATTCAACACAATTATGGATATCAATAACAAGACCAAGGATAATATTAAAGCTCGTAGAGATTTGCAGGAGGCCATAGCTTGAACTTGTCAATAGAGGTAATGGTCACTGGTTAAAGCCAAAAGCCAAGTATGTTTTTTCAGTTGATCAGAGAAGAAGAATTTGTGAATGGGTAAGTACTTTGCAAATGCCGGATGGATATTCATCCAATCTTGCAAGATGTGTGGATGTTGTTCAGGGTAAATTCTTCGGTTGGAAGAGCCATGATTGTCATATTTTCATGGAACAACTATAACCAATTGCATTTAAAGAATTTCCTGATAACATTTGGAAACCACTAGCGGAACTCAGCAAATTTTTCAAGGATCTCTGTTCAACTACGCTTCGTCATGAAGATTTGGAGCGAATGGAGAAAAACATCCTGATTATTTTGTGCAAGTTAGAAAGGATTTTCCCACCAGGCTTCTTCGATTCAATGGAGCATCTTGCAATCCATTTGGTGCAAGAAGCTTGCAATGGTGGGCCTGTACAATTTCGATGGATGTACCCATTTGAGAGGTAAAGTTAAATTCATGGTACTCTACTCATATATTATATATATTGATTGAATTAAAAATATATATATCAATACTCTAGAATAATAATTTTTCAATAGCATTTTATATAGGTACCTTGGCAAGATTAAGAGGTTAGTTAAACAAAAGGCACAAGTAGAAGGATCGATTTGTGAGGCTTATCTATGGTGAGAGACAATAAATTTATGTTCATTTTATTTCCATCCCGATGTCTCACACACGAAGGAGGGTTCCACGACATGATGATGGTGGTGTGAATACATTGATTCCAATAACATTATCTATTTTCAATCAACCCGATCGCCCGTCTAGAGTTTGTGCAAAAAGGTGGTTAATAGATAATGAGTTAAAATCTATAACATTTCATATTTTATTGAATTGCGAGGAGGTTAAACCATTCATTGAGTAAGTATCTCAAAATTTAATATTTCATATACAACAATTTTCTTCAATTTTTATTTATGTATTCTAATCATTCGTATTATTTGTTAGTACATTCCTTCAGAGTAACAATATTGATACCGCTCATGCTAGTCAAGCAATTGATGAATATTTTGCTATCTGGTTCAAGGAATATGTAAGTATAAATTATTATATAAATCTTATTATAATAATTTATTAAGTTTATATATTGCATTTACTTTGACAAATTTTTATTTGCCTTAGGTTCATGATGCGAGCAATGGAATCACTGATCCCATGTTGTATGACTTGGCCTACGGTCCAAATAGACAAGTTAAGATGTAGCCAACATATTTTGTAAATGGTTTCAAATTTCACACCAAAGAATGGGGCTACAGGAAAAAGACGATGAATATTGGTGTTTGGGTGAAAGGAAATCTTGATGAGGAGGGAGAACAAAATTTTTATGGGATATTGCAGGAGATTCTCGAACTACAATACAGTGGAGTACCTGAGAAACAAGTAATTTTATTTCTTTGTGATTGGTTCGACCCTCCTCCAAGGCATGGTACACGTATTGTGCATCCCGAGTACAAGATTATTGAAGTTCATCAAGATAGTAGATACAGAAAGTATGACCCTTTTGTTATTGCACAGAAGTGTCGACAAGTTTATTATGTTCCGTATCCAGGAAATATGAGGAGTAAAGTAAAGTGTTAATTGCCAAAAATGACATTGCTCCTCTACTTTATTTTAAGAGTAACACTAGTTTATAAATGTTTGAAAAACTAGCACCTCTTTAGAGAGAATGACAATAATGTCCTTTTGAGGGCTTTTAATTTTTAAAATTTTCAGCCATTCCCTCCATTCTCTCTCTCATTCAGCCATTTCTCTCTATTCTCTCTCTCTCTCTCTCCTTCAGCCACTCTCTCCTTTCTCTCTCTCTCACCGGAGCACGTCACCGGAGCACGGGCATAACACCGGAGAACGGGCGTCACACCGGAGCACGGACAAGGGCACGGGCATCGCCGGAGTATAGGCACGGTCATTACCTAACCATCCCACTGAAAAGTATTGAGCCTTGTTGAGGTATTTTGTGTTATTCTCCCAGTGAAAAGTATCCCAGTCGCCGAAACTTTTTCGGGACCTATTCACCATTTTTCGGGACCTATTCAGATTTTTTCGGGACCTATTTGTAACTTTTCGGGACTTGTTTATCGGTACCTATTTAGACTTTGTGAGGACCTATTCATGATTTATCGGGACCTATTCCAAATTTTTCGGGACCTATTGACAGGTACCTATTTAGACTTGAACGAGACCTATTTATGATTTCTCCGGACCTATTCATGAATAATTTTACGGACCTATTTATCAATATCTATTTAGACTTTATCGGTACCTATTTAGACTTTGTGAGGACCTATTCATGATTTATCGGGACCTATTCCAAATTTTTCGGGACCTATTGACAGGCACCTATTTAGACTTGAACGAGACCTATTTATGATTTCTCCGGACCTATTCATGAATAATTTTACGGACCTATTTATCAGTATCTATTTAGACTTTATCGGTACCTATTTAGACTTTGTGAGGACCTATTCATGATTTATCGGGACCTATTCCAAATTTTTCTGGACCTATTGACAGGTACCTATTTAGACTTGAACGAGACCTATTTATGATTTCTCCGGACCTATTCATGAATAATTTTACGGACCTATTTATCAATATCTATTTAGACTTTATCGGTACCTATTTAGACTTTGTGAGGACCTATTCATGATTTATCGGGACCTATTCCAAATTTTTCGGGACCTATTGACAGGCACCTATTTAGACTTGAACGAGACCTATTTATGATTTCTCCGGACCTCTTCATGAATAATTTTACGGACCTATTTATCAGTATCTATTTAGACTTTATCGGTACCTATTTAGACTTTGTGAGGACCTATTCATGATTTATCGGGACCTATTCCAAATTTTTCGGGACCTATTGACAGGTACCTATTTAGACTTGAACGAGACCTATTTATGATTTCTCCGGACCTATTCATGAATAATTTTACGGACCTATTTATCAATATCTATTTAGACTTTATCGGTACCTATTTAGACTTTGTGAGGACCTATTCATGATTTATCGGGACCTATTCCAAATTTTTCGGGACCTATTGACAGGTACCTATTTAGACTTGAACGAGACCTATTTATGATTTCTCCGGACCTCTTCATGAATAATTTTACGGACCTATTTATCAGTATCTATTTAGACTTTATCGGTACCTATTTAGACTTTGTGAGGACCTATTCATGATTTATCGGGACCTATTCCAAATTTTTCGGGACCTATTGACAGGTACCTATTTAGACTTGAACGAGACCTATTTATAATTTCTGCGGACCTATTCATGAATAATTTTACGGACCTATTTATCAGTATCTATTTAGACTTTATCGGTACCTATTTAGACTTTGTGAGGACCTATTCATGATTTATCGGGACCTATTCCAAATTTTTCGGGACCTATTGACAGGTACCTATTTAGATTTGGACGAGACCTATTTATGATTTCTCCGGACCTATTCATGAATAATTTTACGGACCTATTTATCAGTATCTATTTAGACTTTATTGGGACCTATTCATAATTTATTGAGACCTATTCATAATTTATCGGGACCCATTCTTGATTTGTCGGGACCTATGCAAAGTTTTTCGAGACTTATGTTCATGTTAATGGATAGGTAACATGGAGCGTGTCTGAGTGGTGATTATGTTCAATGGAAAATAGGAGTGTACAGCTAATGGAGGTTGTCGATATTCGGGGAGTCAAATGAAGTCTAAAGGAATAATTGTTCCAATGAGTATCTCATATGATGAGTTGTATAGAAAGGTGCAGTCCATTGTTCCTCATGACAATAGCCGATTTATAATGAAGTTGCATTCGACAAATATCGGAGGAGGTGATGTTCCATATCAAATGGATGTGGAGAACGATGAAGATCTGGAGTTTATACTCAGTGAGAAAAGATATCCACCTCAGATTTGTGTAAGTTTTGTTACTCGATTAGATTGTCAAGAAGTTCCCCATCAAGTAGGCATTGGTGAAATAGGCAATGCATCCTTCCATGGAAGCAACCAGCCCCAAGTAGGCACGTCACCTGCACCACCCGTTTATGAAATTAATCAAGACAATGAAGACCGATATGTGCATGTCTACGAAGTACGAGATACTTATGTACATGATTTGTTGGAGGAGGAGGAGGCAGGAGTGCAACATGTTCGGAATGACCAGATCCCATATTCTGAATCTAGCCGCCAAGGAGTTCAAGATGGGATAGGTGTACTTGGACAGTCAAGGGTTATGGCAGATCTTCCTAGTTGTGGCCTAGAAGAACAAGATACAGTGCAACCATCTGCTGAAACAAATACTGATTGGCATATACCGGGTGCAGATGCATTCATATGGCAGGGAGATGCGACAAATCTTGTGTCTGAAGCAAACACAAATGTCATTTACAAGGGACAGTTCTTTCCGAATAAGAAGGACATGCAAAGATTACTCGGCCTATATGCCTTAGGACGAAACTTTGAATGGCGAGTGCATAGGTCCACTAAGTCATTATTTCACGCAGTTTGCAAGGAGGCCAACTGTTCATGGAAATTCCGTGCCATTCGGATAAAGGAAGGTACCTTTTGGGAGGTACGTGGGTGGATCGATGAGCACACATGCACACGTGATGAGGTTCATCGATACCATCGCCAAGCAAGTGCTAGTATCAGTGGGGAGGTGATTGCGCCAAGATTGTCCAGTGTTCAAGGAAGAGTAATGAAGCCTAAGGACATTATTGCGGACATGAAGGAGATGTATGGAATTCAAATACTCTACAATAAGGCATGGCAAGCATTGCATTACGCACTCTCTCTGACATATGGATCTCCCAAAGACTCTTATCAATTGTTGCCATCATATTGTCATGCTTTGCGGGAGGCGAATCCGGGCTCACATACGGACCTATACATTGACACCGATAACCGCTTTCTATATTTTTTCATGTCTTTCGGGCCAAGTATTAGAGGCTTTCAGCAATATCTTCGACCAATAATTGCCGTCGATGGTACCCATTTAAAAGGTCGTTATAAGGGCACGATGTTTGTAGTATGTGCAAAGGATGGCAATGACCAAGCATATCCTTTGGCTTTTGGGTATGGAGATACAGAGAATATTCATGCGTGGACATGGTTTTTTCGAGCATTAAATGTGGCCATTGGTAATATTGAAGAGTTGATGTTCATATCTGATCGTAATGCCAGCATCGCTGAAGGTATTCGAACAGTGTTTCCTGACGCTGAACATGTCTTGTGTTGCTGGCACATTTCACAGAATTTAGTTAAACAGTTCCACCGTACTGATCTGAAGGATTTTTTCTGGGCGGCAGCAAAGAGTTACACGGTACATGATTTTGATAAGCACATGGATGAGATTAAACGCATGAATTATCGGTGTTATGATATGCTTATGGAGATAGGACCACGTAAATGGTCTCGTGTTCGTTGCCCATTACCTCGCTACCAGTTGATGACAACGAACATTGCGGAGTGCCTCAATTCTTGTCTTAGATTTGCTCGTTGTTTGCCAGTTACGACTTTGGCTGAGTTTGTACGCAACATGACACAGAGATGGCACTGCGATCGGAAGAATATTGCTTCTAGTTGGACATCCCGATTAGCGAGTGTTCCGCACGCCAGGGTAATGAAGATGGATTCTGATGCCCATCATATGACGTGCACTGCGGTCGACTGGAATATATTATTAGTAAGGCATCGCTCACTACAGTGGATTGTCGACCTCCAACAACGGACTTGCACGTGTGAATTTTTCCAACGAGAACGTCTACCGTGTGCCCATGCCCTCGCTGCAGCAAGGTTCTTTTAATTTCCTAGTCAAATTTGACCGACCTTTGAATTTTTGTCATTTTAACTGACACTACTCCCATTGATTATAATTGCTTCATTTGTCAACAGAGGCCGAAACGTAGATTGGACTACTTTATGTGCCAATTTCTATTTGTCATCTTATGTTGTTGGGGCATACTTCGAGCCAATCATGCCTGTTGGTGGGCCAACACAGTGGGTTGTTCCTGAGAACATACGTACCATGGTTATTCTTCCACCAGAGATGCTACCTCAATCAGGAAGACCTCGTAGAAGTCGTATTCCTTCATCATCAGAGACACAAACTAGGAGGAAGTGTAGATACTGTGGATCGTACACTCATTTGTCATCCAGTTGTGCAAACAGAGTTAGCAGCTCAGATCAGACGAGTTCATCTAGTGGAAGGGTACGTACATCCAGTCATCGTCGATGCAGAATTTGCTAGCAAACAGGTTATAACAGGCAAACATGTCCAATGAGAATAGGCCTACTTGACACCGAGGAAGCACAAACATGACTTTCTCATGACTGTTAGTAGCAAACTATGTATGTCACTTCGGACATACCAAAGAAGCACTCATGTACATTTGAGGACCTATCTTAAATTGTCCCAATGAACAATTCGGGACCTATTTTAGATTTCTCATGACCAGTGTGTAAGCTTTTTCATGACCTATTTAAGATTTTTCTGGATCTATTTCAGACTCGTTGAGAACAAAGTCCCAATGAACAATTCCGGACCTATTCGAGATTTCTCTTGAACGGTTTCATATTTCTCATGACCTATTTAAGATTTTTCGGGACCTATTTCAGACATCTCAGAACAAAGTACCTCACGTCCATTTCCGGACCTATTCAAGATTTCTCTTGAACAGTTTCATATTTCTCATGACCTATTTAAGATTTTTCGGGACCTATTTCAGACATCTCAGAACAAAGTACCTCACGTCCATTTCCGGACCTATTCGAGATTTCTCTTGAACAGTTTCATATTTCTCATGACCTATTTAAGATTTTTCGGGACCTATTTCAAACACTTCAGAACAAAGTACCTCACGTCCATTTCCGGACCTATTCGAGATTTCTCTTGAACAATTTCATATTTCTCATGACCTATTTAAAATTTTTCGGGACCTATTTCAGACACCTCAGAACAAAGTACCTCATGTCCATTTCCGGACCTATTCGAGATTTTTCTTGAACAATTTCATATTTCTCATGACCTATTTAGGATTTTTCGGGACCTATTTCAGACACCTCAGAACAAAGTACCTCACGTCCATTTCCGGACCTATTCGAGATTTCTCTTGAACAGTTTCATATATCTCATGACCTATTTAAGATTTTTCGGGACCTATTTCAGACACCTCAGAACAAAGTACCTCACGTCCATTTCCGGACCTATTCGAGATTTCTCTTGAACAGTTTCATATTTCTCATGACCTATTTAAGATTTTTCGGGACCTATTTCAGACACCTCAGAACAAAGTACGTCATGTCCATTTCCGGACCTATTCGAGATTTCTCTTGAACAGTTTCATATTTCTCTTGACCTATTTAGGATTTTTCGGGACCTATTTCAAACACCTCAGAACGAAGTACCTCATGTCCATTTCCGGACCTATTCGAGATTTCTCTTGAACAGTTTCATATTTCTCATGACCTATTTAGGATTTGTCGGGACCTATTTCAGACACCTCAGAATAAAGTACCTCATGTCCATTTCCAGACCTATTCAAGATTTCTCTTGAACAGTTTCATATTTCTCATGATATCTCAACCGACATCACTGCACATAAACTAGATGATCTTAACATGCATGTCATTGCCATAAGATGAGGTTAGTATTACAGTCAATGTCAATCCCAACATAAACTAATAACAAAATATCAAAATGCTTGCTCCTAAGGTTTCCTAACAACATCACAGACGTCATAAATGATGATCTTGGTCGGTGTAGGGGCTGCGAAACACAGGTGCCTTCGTTCGTTTCCCAGCACGAGTTTTGTACCTCTTATTCTGGCCTTGATCCTACAATCATCAATATATTCTGATCACGACTGTACACCATACAATATATAATCTAACATATCAAGGCCAGCTATCATAGGTCTTTTACCTGACTTGCAGATGGAGCTGTTGCAGGTTGCGGTGAGGCCTCATTTGTGAATGGAGGTACTATAGATGGAGGTACTGGGGATGAAGGAGATGGCTGACTTGCAGAAGGGAACATCGAAGGATGGGTTGCTAAGGGAGCAGCTGCAGATGGACGTGGTGGGTACGATGAATGTACGAGGCTTTTCATGTGTTCCAATAACCGAGCCTCAGACGCTGCAATCGCAGTGTCAACATGTCTATGCACAGCTTCCACCACTCGTCTCTCAGATGCTACAATACATGCTCTCATTCAATCTTCCATAGCCTCGAATGAGAAGTCATGCTGCTCACGTTGGCCTCCCTCTCCCTCCTCACCCTCAGCACCGTCATTCCTATCAAAGTTCTCTCCAAACGGTTCATCTGGACACAATTCCTCCACCGATGGCACCCGTCAATCCATGAAATACGGTTGCTGCATCTCAACATTTGTCGGCTCAAGTGTCGGGAGCACGTACATCTGTAAGTCATTTAATATTTTGAGATATCTGTCATAAAAATTATACATCTACAATCACATAAACTATCAAGTACATCTCACCGTGGAAGTGAAAATGCTTTCGATCGTTCTCCCGCCTGGACGGCCTCGAAAAGTCCACCGACAAATTCTCGGTCTATGTTCCATTCAATCACGAATCCTTACATGAGGTAGGATTCGAACCACGTCAGGAATCATTTCAAATGCGAGGATCTGCACACAATAATAATACAGGTATTATTTTGTTCATAATTCCACTTAACTAATATTTAGATTAATTATTTATTATACCTGCAGCACCCATGTAAATCCACAGAAGTTGCACTTCCAATTTCCATCCACCTGCTCCCGATTGTGTAGAGCTTGCCGGAACTTCTTAATCGAGTACTTGTATACAAGATTCCCCCATGGAAAGGAATCAAACTGGTCTAAGTTCTCCACCAAGCCCCACAACCAAGATGGCACTATGCGTCTCTTATCAGTGCCCCACAGAAATTCTCCCAACAGACATATCAGGGACAATTTAACAGCGTCGAATTGTTCCCTGAAGTTCCCACCAACTAGGACGTTCCGAACATCAGTGTATTGGACATCTGTCTTCCTCCGAAAATAACGAGTTCGGAGACAATGAACAGGGGATTCATATTGCTGTAAATTCGGGCAAGCCCCGAATTTTAAGCCTGTAATAAGGCAGAACTCCTTTCTCGACAACTTCAGCAAATGTTGTCGCCCAGTAGCAAACCACATTTCATCTCTCGGCCCATTATGTTTGATTTCCCTCAATAGCAAATATACTACTAGCACACCACTGAACGCCATCTCGCGATCCATATCCAGAAAATGCCCTAGACAACTTTGTCTGAATCGGGCCATCTCCTCTTCATTGGTAAGTGCACTCTCAATATCAGCTAACACTTGCATATTGTTATGCCGGTTCAACTTCGGCACAAACCAGTCGGCACGAGGAATCCTTAAATTTTGTTCCATCTGCACAAATCAAAGTATAATTAGATCCAACGAACTACAAGAATGCATGAGGGAATTCAAAATCATCGATGCCTATAGAAGCATAAAACATAGGTAATTCCTCCTACAGTAAAGGTCGGACAGAAATTTTAGTCCAAGATTGATGGTTGTAATCACGCAACTTAGCCACCTTCTAGGATTTGCCAATTGATGAGAATTAATCCATCCCAAAAAGGGACTGACCCAGGACGCCATCTATTGATGTATGAGAATTTTCGGGCCCCTTTAAGGGAATGCAACAGGACACCTCCAACTTACAAGGTTAGTAAATCAAAAGCCAACAGCAAATTAGATGGACTTAACTACTCCGAGTATAAATCACTTGTAAATCTCATAATAAAGCAGCCAATATACCCACGTGTAGTACCCTCAATACACAAGCATATGGCACACTTAAAAGATGACTTCTTGATCCCATTACAGGATGAGAAAGCCTGATGCGTAATTTTCTAATAGGTCTTGATTAATAAGCATATCATCTGATTATTTTGTAAAATCAGATCATCTACACAATATTTTCCGTCATGTACCCAAGCAAGACATACTTGATAGAGCATAACCTGGATACGGTAGCTGAGGGAGACACACAGCAGTTGAGGGAGACGCACGGCAGCTGAGGGAGAGCACGACAGCTGAGGGAGCCGGGAGCTGAGGGAGAGGCACGGCCGGCAGCTGAGGGAGAGCACGGCGGCTGAGGTAGCCAAGGGAGCCGACAGTTGAGGTGGGGCGGAGTCGGCGGCTGAAGGAGCTGAGGAGGGTGGAGTCGGCAGCTGAGGGAGCTAAGGGAGGGCGGAGTCGGGAGCTGAGGGAGCTGAGGGAGGGCTGAGCTGGGAGCTGAGGGAGCCGGTAGCTGAGGGAGCTGAGGGAGGGCGGAGCCGGCAGCTGAGGGAGAGGCACGACCGGTAGCTGAGGGAGCCGGCAGCTGAGGGAGGGCACGGCCAGCAACTGAGGGAGCTAAGGGAGGGCGGAGTCGGCAGCTGAGGGAGTCGGGAGCTGAGGGAGGGCTGAGCTGGGAGCTGAGGGAGCCAGTAGCTGAGGGAGTCGAGGGAGAGGCACGGCCGGCAGCTGAGGGAGGGCACGCCCAGCAGCTGAGGGAGCTGAGGGAAACCACCGCCGACAACTGAGGGAGCAGGGAAGGGAGACCACCGCCGGCAGCTGAGGAAGCAGCGAAGGGAGACGGCGCAGGGGCTGCTGAGGGAGCTGGGAAGGGAGAGGCACGGTGCAGGGGCAGCTGAGGGAGCACGGTGCAGGGGCAGCTCGGTGGAGAGGCACGGCGGGAGGAAGAAGAAAGCAGCTGAGGGCTTAGAGGAGTTAGGGTTTTGAAATGACAAGGGTAGGATGGGAATTAAAGAAAAATTCACTTAAAAGACTTAAATAGTAGTGCTATTTTTTCAAACTTATATAAAGTAGTGTTAGTTTTAAAAATATCCTTTGGAGTGGTGCTAAAAATATTTTCACCCCTAAAGTAAATTGGTGGTTATTTAATCAAAGGCAACTAGATGTGTTGAAATTGAAGACTCACTTGAAGTGGCATATCAAAATGACTTGCCATCACGTGTACGTCCTGTAGTACATAATGATATACTTGAACCTTTGGTTGATAACAATATAATCTAGGGAAGATGTGCATCTCATTGGAACTCATGATGTACTACTCGATTGCGCATTAGATGAAGAAGAAGAAGACGAAATAGATGAAGATGAAGACTGTGAAGACGAATACTGTGAAGATGAAGATGATGAAGATGAAGATTGTGAAGATAATGAAAATATTGAAGAAAATTCTGAATAGTCAAATAAATTATTGTAATATGTATTGTTTTAGTCAGTAATAATATCGAAACATTTGTACTTGTCCATCTCTCGACCTGTTTAATAGAAATTCATTACATATTCGATGTAATTTGTATTGAATTTTCTGAATAAAATCACGAAAGCAGTAGGTTTTATTCGGATTAACAGTTCATTGAGAACCATACATTCTATTCATCCCGGACTATTTGAGAGAGTTCATTAATTATCCAATATCCTACATTTTTTTGTATGGAATTATGAACCTGAAAGATTTTATCCGGATTCCTTGTTCTAGAAATATTTACATGTATAGTCAAAAAAGTTATCTGTAAATTAGGTGTTGTCAATCAAATGAATGACTCGGATTTTCTGCATGAAATCACGAATATGGTGGATTTTATTCAAATTCCTCATCCGACAAATATGCATCGGATTTCTCTCGAATAATTTGAGAGAAATCCATCAACTGTCCATCTCTCGGTATGTTTAAAAGCTGCAATTCAAACCAGATTTTCTGAATGAAATGATGAGGGCACGGGATTTTATGTAGATTCCTTCTTCGAGAGATATACATCGGATTTCTCTCGAATTTATTCAAGGGAAATTCGTTAACTATCCATCTGTTATCTGTTTGAGAGAAATTCATTAAATATCCAAGGAAATTTGTCTCGAATTACATGTATAGTCAAACAAATTATCTGTAAATTAGGTGTAGTCAATCAAATGAATCACTTGGATTTTTTGCATGAAACCATGAATACAGAGGACTTTATTGGGATTCCTCATCCGAGAGACATACATAGAATTTCTGTCGGACTATTGGAGAGAAATTCATTAAATATCAGATGAGAAGTTATTCGAATTCCTTGTTAAAGAGATATACATCGGATTTCTCCCAATAAATATTTGTAGTCAATCTGTAAAATGTGTATAGTCAATCAAGTGAATGATGTTGACACATTTTTTGACAAGATGTGTAAAAGATATGGTCAGATTTTCTTAGTTACACTCATTATATATTTATATAATATTTTTATTTTATATTTTAATACTATAAATATT
Source organism: Lagerstroemia speciosa (assembly GCA_037672795.1). Classification (NCBI taxonomy): domain Eukaryota; kingdom Viridiplantae; phylum Streptophyta; class Magnoliopsida; order Myrtales; family Lythraceae; genus Lagerstroemia; species Lagerstroemia speciosa. The sequence continues at coordinate 5,592,155 of CM075303.1, read as the reverse complement.
AGCACCTTCCTACTTGTTTACCATATGCCAAGCAAGTTCCACCACTTCTTCATTTGAAGGTGATGCAAAACTCTTTAGCAACTTTTTTATATTTATATATTACATATCTTTACTTAATGTAATGGTAATTATTTTGTAGATGTCTCAATCGAATAACTCCAAAAAGAATAAGGGCAAAGGTTGAAGGACCAACTGGGATGGCACATCGGGTTCTGCACATATGGCAACCCCACCAACGGAAAATGCAGACCATTAATTAGCATGTATGACTTATTATTTGGTGACAGTCAAATCATGCCTACGCCTAGATTTATATCACCCGCACCAAACACTTTAGATCCTTCGTTGGAAAACCAATTTGCTCGAGCAAATATTAGAGAGTTTACTGCACAATTTTTTTCACCATCTTCTTCCCAATCATTGAAATATCCTTTCATTGAGGCTGTTCAATAGAACATTCCCCCACAAGGAACTAGAATGGATGCTCCACCAATGCATTTTCCTTCACTGTCAACAAGGTCATCAACAGAAACAAGTGCACAATCTTATGAGGAGAATACTACCGATAAGCAATCCTTCCAAGAATCTGCAAATCAAGGTCAAAGAGATGGCAAAATATTTTGCACCATGAAGGAACCCAAGGGTAAGATGTTAAATTATATTTTTTCATTCGAGAAAGTTATAAAACTATTACAACTTTATGTAATAAAACAATGAATGTCTATTATTTTTAGGTTCTTTCCTAACAAGGATGCTATTGCTCGTCTATCTGAAGTCATCTGCAATAAGATGACTGCTTTTCATAGCAGTTGGGGGAAATTCCTTACAATCAACGTCGGGATTGGTTTCAAGAGTGGAAGGTATTATTACAACTATATATACGTATACACTTATAAATATAAAATTAGTTTATTACATAAGACTTTTCAAATTTTGTCCTAGAAATTTGTGACATGGGAGCCAGATGATGAAGAATTCATGTGGAAAGCATTTAACAAAAAAGGAGCAGCTCGGTTGAGTGATATGTATAATTGGTGTAAAAAGAAGGATAAATGTGCACCCTGGATGGGGGCCAAGTTATGGGAAGACCTTAAAGAACATTGGCGGTCGGAAGAATACATTAAAATCGTTGAATGGAACAAGAAGAACAGGAAATCTGAGAGAGGAGGTTCTCTACATAAGGATGGATGCCATTGCCGATATCATTCGGGCACGCATGGTAAATTAACCATAATATTGTTGTGTATTCTTATATTTGCCTATTTATTTTATTATACACTCATGAGAAGTAGCTCAATTAAAAAATACATTTCTGATAAAAAGTTCAATGCAGACTAAGCAATTGGGGAGAGAACCCACGGTCTATGAATTATTTTGTAAAATGCATCGCAAGAAAGATGGAACTTGGGTAGAAAGACGAGCAGAGGAAATTGCGTAAGTAATAGAATTTTGATATAGTATTTATGCTATAATAAGTAATTATGGTATACTTTCATAGTAAGTAAAACATTAATATGTGCATATTTACATGGTAGAATATGATGAGGTATCATGAGCAGTCATAAAGTGACGAAACGAGCCCACTATCCCAACAATCAATCATGAGTGCTTGAAAAAATGCAGTTGGAGGCCGCTAGAAAGGTCAGGTTTATGGGATAGAATACTATTCAGAGTTGGGGATTGCATCAGGTAATTATGAAAATATAGGATCGTCAATTGCTTGGGCAGAGTAAACGGAGGACATGCATTTACACATCACCAAATTAAATGAAGATGTAAGAGCTCATGTCTTGATGAGATCAATGCTGTGCAACAATAGTTAAGCTTGCAGGAACAACAAGTTCAGTTGATGCAAGCGGCACAACAAGCCCTACAACAATCACATATGCTTATGATGCAGCACATCAATAATTTTCCTCAACAATTCATGCAGTCACAACTCTAGGGGCAGCAGCCTTTCATTCCAACATTTGACAACTTGCATTGTTCGGAAATGTGCCTTCTCCAAATGACTTTAGCAATATAAGAGAGCAGGACAAAGAAAATTCTTCGAGCGATGAAGAGCACATTTCCGGATTGGCTGATGAGGAGTGACTGTGCTTGTCGTCCAGATCATTAGATGGGACGTAATTGTACTTGTTCTCCCAATCGTTTGCTGAGGAGTGACCGTACTAGTTGTTTGGATCGTTTGGGGAAGGAATGACCGGTATTATTGTAGTTTTTCTAAGTTTTTCTTTGCAGAATGTTTCGTAAGCTTTCTTTGTCTGGATTGTCAAAGAAGTTTCGCTATACTAGTAAAATAATTTTATCTATGTTATAGTTACCTCATATTTATTATTATTATTATGCACGGTTAAACTTTAAACCAAGAGAGCAATTTGTACAGTATGGAAATAAATATGGTACCAAATTGTGTATTTTTCTGAGAAAAAACTGGGAGATTTCTCACAAATTCTGATTTTGATTCAACGAGAACATCGACAGAATTTGTCTCTCGAATTTTTTCACAAACTTTTCGACGGAAATTCGATAACATTCTCTCAAATATCCTTAGTTACAAAATTTGCCCGCCTAAATCTCCCTCCATTCTTTTGAGAAAAGACCGAGAGATTTCTCACGAATTTTGATTTTTGATTCCACAAGAACATCGATAGAATTTGTCTCTCGAATTTTTTCACGAACTTATCAATGGAAATTCGATAACATTCTCTCAAATATCCTTAGAGCCAAAATTTTCCCACCTACTTTTTGAGAAAAAACTGAGAGATTTTTCACGAATTCTGATTCTTGATTCCACGGGAACATCGACAAAATTTGCCTCTCGGATTTTTCCACGAACTTTTCAACGGAAATTTGATAACACTCTCTCGAATATCCTAATAGCGCCAAAATTTGCCAAAAATTTTAAGTTTCCCGCTAAATCTCCCTTAGTTCTTTCCTATAAGTACCTATATTCTCTCTTTTCTATCATCAGTTCTTCACTTCCCTAAAGGGTGAGTGTTTCACATCCAAAGTTTCCCTCTCCCTTATTTTCCTATCTTCCCCACACTTGTTAACATTCATTCCTTTTCTTTTTATCTTTTTTAACGTATATGCACATCTTGTTCGGTGGAAAGAGTTTGGAAGATTGAAGTGGAGATGAATGACATATTTAAGGTTAATCTTGTTGTTCATATTTCAATATATTTATTCTTATAAACTTCTGAATTTTGGATCGTATTTATCTTACGATGATGAGTAGGAGGAAAGAGTTGGTGATGACAAGGGAAGCAACTAAGAGATCGAACGTTCAAGCTTGCATTCGATGAAAGATGAGGCTGAGGTTACCTTTTTTTGTTTCCTTCTCTCTTATTGTTGTTTGAGTAATCATGGACTCTGTTGTTGATTGGAGAAAGACCCGCAGCCATCAAGCTGCAGCAACTAAGGGGCTGCCAAAAGCCATTTGTTTAATGATCTTTTTAATAATACTATTATAATATGTATTTGTATGCACCACAATGTAATGTTTTTGCATATGTTAAATTTAATTATTTGTCATCTCCAGTTGTAATGCCAATTATATGTATATGTGTCATATTTATTTTAATCTTAAAAATTGAATAGCTAAAAAAAATAGAGAATATATAGGAGCAGAGTCCCAAAAACGTTCTCGAATTCCCCATGAACTTATCGATGACAATACATTCTCAATTTCCTCACGAATTTGTCAATGACCAATATGTTCTCGATTTCCTCATGAATTTACCGAGGGACAATATGTTCTTTATTTTCTCGTGAATTTACTGAGGGACAATATGTTCTCGATTTTCTCACAAATTTACTGAGGGACAATATGTTCTCGATTTTCTCACGAATTTACCGAGGGGCCATTTGTTCTCGATTCTCACAAATTCACAAAAAGGATTTCCTCCCAATAAGATGACTTACGGACTATTTTCTCACAGTTTTCTCTCATATGAACCGACGAACAATATTTCTTGGTTGTTGCACGAATTTACCAAGCGATAGCATTGTATCGGTTTTCTCTCGAATTAAGCGAGACAGACTGGTCTCTCGAGCTACTCACGAATTATCCAACCTCTATCCTTGGGAGTCGGAAAATGCAATAGGGCCTTTACCGATGGAGCTATTTTTCATGAAAAGTTGTCGGTTTTTTAGAATTTTTGACGAGAATTCGACCACTCTTCAAAATTTGCAGGAATTCTTGTAGTGCGTGTTGTGTTTCAAAATTTTGATTAAGAAGCTACGAGAGATTAATAGATATTTTCGTTTTCCTCTTGGACTATTGAACCGTGGGATATCTAGGTATTATTCATGGGTTGGATTATTTATGCTATGCCAACCATGTGTTTACAATGGATTTTAAACTTCGAAACTACATGTAAAATCTGTAACTCAAATATAAGAATAAAATAAATCTCAATAGCCATAATTACATGATGAATAATATAAATAAAATAACCTTGAGAAGAGAGTGCTTGAGTGTATAAAAAATATCACAGGAAATGGCAAAACTCGGCCTTGCATGAGGCCCCGTTGCCAACTGAATCGGCCTCCGATTTGCACCACGTGCAAGGCGAGGGTAAGTCATTTAATATAGTTAAAGAAGTTGCTTACCGTAGAAACACTCATTAATTATAAATTGTTCTAAATTGTCATGCCTTATCAATGTGGAATAAAGTTCCCACCATTCCACCATGGGCTCATATGGGCTTAGCCTCTTCATAGACTTTCTAAACCCATTACACAATTAAATCTATGGACTTAAACCCTATCAATACCCCCTTCAATTTATGAGAATAATTTCTCATTCAATTCATTACCTTTTTTGCAACAAAATCAGCTACTGACTTTTAATATTGCTGACCGCAAGACACTGTGAGCAGAAAATCCAACATTTAGTTGAGTAGTATATTGTGATAAATCTTTCTTTTCTACCACAAAAAAGGGAAAAACTTTCTTTCCTTCTCCAACTATATAAGGCAATCAGATTCTCCCTTTTTCCATCATGTTTAGCAATTTAGATAAATCTAGGGGGAAATTGCACTAATGGTACAGAACTTTTTGAACATGTTCCAAATCAGTGGAAAAGACATTTTTATGCCTAAATAGCACAAAATGTTTCAGGATTGTTCCTTTGTAGTATATTCCGTGAAATTCTCATTGACGGTGTCAAAAACTGATGACGTATCATCTTACGCGGTGAAATGTTTCATGACATGGACAATTCAAGTTTTCAATTTGTGCAAATTGGTACAAAATATTTGTAGTTTGGTCAGGTTTCGTACAAAAAGTTTTAGAGTGGTGTCATATTAGTACAAGTTATAGCAATCATACACAAAATACTCGAGATTTCCTTGTTCTTTTAGAATGCAAGAAATAAAATGATGGAAAGGAATCACCGAGAGTTGCCACCTACAATAGCTACATGTCATGGCATCTAAGTCAATAGCAAATAACTTATCACGCCGAGAAACACCGTACTTTCTTGTACCTGTTTCAAATGGCCAATAGTTAGAAACTCATGACTTAAACCTTTCCAATTTTTTTTAGAATCCTTGGACAAATATTCCTAGTGTACTTCTCTGCTCGTGTCTTAGTAGTCATATGGAGTTGTATATATGAAGATGAGATTTTACTCTTATAGAATTGTGTTCTAATAAATTGAAAATTTGTTTTCTCCAATATTATAATGTTTGAATTATTGCCATTATAAAACTACCATCATAGCGGTAACTACGATTATAATAAACAATGTAGTAGTAATTTTGAACTACTATGGCACCAATTTAAAACTTTTTGTATCGAACCAAAATGAACTAAAAACATTTTGTACCAATTTGCAACAAATTGAATATTTGATTTGTCCACGTCATAAAACATTTCGCCACGTAGCATGACATGTCATTGTGCTACTATGGCACCAATTTAAAACTTTTTGTATCAAACCTAAATGAACTAAAAACATTTTGTACCAATTTGCAACCAAGTAAAGATTTGATTTGTCCACGTCATAAAACATTTCGCCACGTAGGATGACATGTCATTGTACTACTATGGCACCAATTTAAAACTTTATGTATTGAACTTGAATGAACTAAAAACATTTTGTACCAATTTGCAACCAACTAAAGAATTGATTTGTCCACATCATAAAATATTTCGCCGCGTAGGATGACATGTCATTGTACTACTATGGCACCAATTTAAAACTTTTTGTATCAAACTTGAATGAACTAAAAACATTTTGTACCAATTTACAACCAACTAAAGATTTGATTTGTCCACGTTATAAAATATTTCGCCACGTAGGATGACATGTCATGAGTTTTTGATGTTGTTAATGAGTATTTGACGTAATGTACTACAAAGGAACAATATTGATGCGTTTTGTACTATTTGGATATAAAAATTTATTTTTGTACCAATTTAGAACATTTCCAAAACTTTTGTACCATTAGTGCAATTTCCCCTAAATCTAGCTGTAAAGAAAAGAATTTTAGTTTCATGCATTCCTTCATAACTTGAGATATAAATATTACGGATTTCTTTCTCAATAATTAAATTTTATGTACCATCTTTTCCTATATCTTTGTGACCCATGACCTGATTTCAACCCAACCCCCCCCCCCCCCCCCCCCCCCCCCCCCCCCCCCCAAAAAAAAGTATGATTGCATGGATGGAAAAAAAGAGTGGAGTAATAAATGAGTCAATAAGCTGAAACCGCAGAATCAATGCACACGACTTGTTGGACATGGGAGATTTCACCGTTCATTCATTACAAGGGACAAAGAAGATTAACCACTCCACATGGGGGGACACGTGCACTTTATAGTTGCCAGTGACCTTAAGTGGCTATTGCACAAGCGAAGACACGGGTGGTAGCATTTACTTTGACTATTAAGAATCTATCTGGAGAGTGCGCAGATTGTAGAACTCCTCTGCTATTCTAAACTAGTTAATTACTACAGACGTAGAATGTCTAGAAGTAATTCTATCAATTCGTGGTAGATAACCATTCAATACCAATATTTTTATCGTTATGAATTCTATTGCCAATTTACCTCCTCCATTTCTCTAGTTATATATACTACAAACTAAGGCATCGATTTAGTTTTAGTATAAGCACTCGGTTGTATTTTCATTTTTCTTTAAAAGCAATGGCCAGTTTCTTCAAATGAGTATCTAACTATGTTCAAGCAACTAAATTGATCTTCTTTGAAATGTTATTTTGATTATATTCATTGATCACATCACATATATACACAAAATTTACAATAATTCTTGTTTCACGTGATTTGGTTGGCATTCCCCTTGTAAACCTTTCCACACGATGTAGAGATTACTCTGGCATGTCATAACTCATTATCAATTGGTAAAATCACCAATATGTTGGAGAGGATAAGATGTATTGTGCTAGAAGTTTTTGCCATGGTTGAAATTTTCGTTAGGATAATATCATAATATATTTAGTGGACATATTTAATGATATACTAGGATGTGGTCTACACTTTGTAGAACCCAGCCTATGGTAAGGATTCAAGTCAAGGGTTGTGGGTTCGGCAACTTCGATCATGACCATATAGGATTAAAAGAGATCGGAGTTAAGATTTAAGATGAGAAATTGGAGGAATTGGGGACGGGAGTGGACTGATGGATGAATGGAGGGGTTAAAGCATGAAAAGGTGATATGTAAGATTTGTATTATAGAGGGATGCTTTATTTCAGAATGAGATGATTGAAAGATTGCAAATGTTGAAGGAGAAAGAACGAGATCGTTCTTGAGTTCTAACATCTTTTAATGGTGAAATTTGGTGAGGGCTGAAAATGCAATTTCACTTAAAATAATGAGGAATGGCAATTTAAAAATCACAGAGAGAAAGAGTCAAACCTTGACCCCATGTATGGGGGAGCCACCGAAAAACCATTGAGCTATCACTGCATCCATGAGCATTATCCAACCAAGGATTATATATACTATATTGAAAGTGGGACACATGTACAATGTTGCTTGAAGTGTACCAGCTTTAATAAATAGTGTAGATTCTATAAATATAATTAGACATATTTATAATATTTATTAAATAACGGCATTCTAGATTATTTTTACTTTTAATGTATCTAAATTTTATTTGTATTACATTGTAAAGGATATTTACTAGAGACTAAATTGATTAATAAAATTGAGTGTTTTCCCCTTTAATCATTCTCTCAGTATTCATGTTGAAACAACGAGACTTGATCTCCATGTGCGATCAACGATCCCATCACCACTGCATCATCTCTCCATTAGTTATATTGAGTTAGTTGCAATTTCTCAATCTTGCAAGAGGCAGGTCTGAAAAAAAGGTCATGGGAATGGTGCCTCTAACTAGTGGGTCATCTTAGACAAAACTACATGAGGAGGAAAGGCAAGCTGGCTGAGTGGTCCGCTAATGTAGGAGAGGAAGAGGTGGGGACTGAGATCCTAACAACAATAGCATATTGGAGTAAGGATCTGAAGAATTCACAATATTAGGTTGGTCAAGTTCAGATTGGTTTCTTGATTCAGGTAGTTATTCCATATACTCTTATCAATGGTTACCACTTATCATCCGGTTATAGATGATAAGATTCATAGGGAAACACACAATCATGTAGGATTGTTAAGTTGGAATGTGAGAATCAAGATATAAGATAGGTGTGAGAGAATTTTAGCTAGTCTTAGGCATGTCTAGGTTTTAAAAGAAACTTGATTTTTCTAGGAACATTTGACTGATGCAGGTGCAAATATAAGGCCTTGGGTGGAGTGTTGAAAGCATTGTTGGAAGCATTTGTTGTTGTGGGAGTATTATATGTCTCACAAGTAAAGGCCGAGGCCATAGAAGTGTCGAGGGTGAAACTTTCAAAAAATACTTAGATGATCTTGGGAACGAAAGGATGATCAAGTGCATTATGTTGTTCTTGAAATCCTTCTTGAATAAGCATATGTCCATTGGTAAACTTGAGGTGGTTGAATAGTTTAAGGATAGAACCTTAGAGAAAGTAGAGGCACCTGGAGAAATGTGAGATCGATGAAAACAGTCTGTGGCTCTCATTCATTTGCTAATGTGGATTTAAGGACCATGGAGTACGACAATGACTACAGTTGAGGCTCAAGTTGAGTTTTCTTACATGGTCCGACATAGAGGCTCAAGCTGAGTTAGTATGCCCGAATCGAAATTAGTCGGTCAGATCGAGCACCTCAAGACCAGTTAACTGACTCAATGCAGTCAATCGGGGTCGAATAATGTGTCCCCAGTTAGTGAGGCTGCTAGTTCTGGTTTATGTTGATTCTTTGATCGGTTAGGCACAGTGATAAAGTCGGTTACACTTTTCCATGAAGGGTGGTTGCTAAATCACGTGAAGTAGAGTCGGTGTCGATTTATTTGGTGGCACCCAATACTCACTTTCTTGATTTAGTACTGTTAGCTAAGGCTAGAGACAGGAAAATAGATAAGATGAGACCAGCAAATGCTAACACAAAAGGTGAGACCGGAACCCAATTGGAGAATGGGCCAATTGATTGATAAAAATGAACATTGGCTAAGGTTGAGAAATGAATTCCATATTAGACAAATAATGAAAAGAAACTTGATTTATAATAGAGTATGTACCACCGTTCTATCAACTTGAACTTTAGATTGGATATGGGCCCAACATCTTTTGCGCTAGGTGGATATGGTTTCATGAGAGCCAACCTAAATTAGATCTGAGTGTGGGACTTATGGTCTATTAAGCTCAAGACTAGAAGGAAAAGTGTCTGACTCATGGTTACATGTCCCCTCGCAAGAGTACGAAAAAAATACCCGGCTTGAGTAAGTTATTGAGAACGGGTATTTAAAGGTATATGTCATGTAAAACGTGATTGCGGGTGTTGAGAAATGAATTTCATATCAGATGTATAATGAAAAGAAGCATGATTTATAAGAAAGTTAGTACCGTAATCCTATTAGCTCGAACTTTTAGGTTGGATATGGACCCAATCTCTTATAGGCTAGGTGGATATTTTCTAGCCGAAACACATTTTCTCACTTCATCTTTCCTTCTGAAAATGTAGCTCGGTAGAATGAGTCGTCTGAATCCGATTGAATTTGGGTTTTTCTTTCATGGTGGTGGGGGTCGGTTTTCAGGAAATGTTATCTAATTATGAAAATTTCAATTGTTAGGAAAATCAATTTGTCACACCAGACTTGACTGATGAGGAATGACCAAAAGGTAGTAAATGAACTCGAGAGAGGTAGAATTGGAGTTGCCTCCCTGTGAGCCATTAGAAGACGGTTATCTAGTTCCTCACAAGATTTTTTTAATTTACTTAACTTGACTCTCGTTGTCAAATGGATCAAAGATTGGAAAGGTCTAGCGAAATATCACCCCAATCAGGCTTGGATTATATCAGCCTCACTATTTCAGTCTCATACAAGATTCCCAAGGAATTTAGGGGTAAGTATTCTAGCCGGTATAGTTGTGACATGCAAACCATTTAAACAAACTATGATAACTTGATACACAGTGGAATTTAAATTTATTGATTTAGATAAATATAGAGAAGAAACTAAATGATTATGTCTTTTATTAGAGGATAACACAAAATGGAAATATTACCATCATCCATATGTATTCATTATGATAGTTAATCAACTATTGAAAGAGCACATTGTCACTCTTGAAACAAATATTATCAACTGGAAATATTATTATTGTCGATGCAAAGTCAATGAATAATATAATAAACTAGCTAACTAAAGGATTAAATAATGAGCTAATTGAGAAAATGTCCAGGGAGGGATGGGACATAAAACAATGAAAGGAAAATTATTATAAAGGGAAACCAAACCTAATTGACCAGAAATCCCAAGATTTAGGTTCAAAGGGACTATCTAATTATAAACTTTTTTTTGGGTAACGGTGTGATCTTCATTACTTTGTAATCAAAATGGAGCAGTCAAAATTTACATTTACATGTAGCCAACCAGTTTATATACAAACAATGCCCAAATTAATTGCTACATTCAAGCCCCGTAGTCTATGCTCCAGTCGCGGTAGCTAAGAGATCTTCAATCTCACTGTGCCCACTATTAAGCGTGTTAGTTCCCTAGCTGATCGCTACTTCCGCTCAAAGATACGCTTGTTCCTTTCGAGCTAGATGGAATGGACATATTGAGTCCACAAAAGGCGAGCAGCCACTGAGTCAAGTGTCTTGCCCCGTTGCAAAAATAGCCAATTTGCTTCAGCTGACCAGTCTCCTGTGGCTCGGTTGATTCCTGCATTAGCCAGAATAGCCTGCTAGATTTGCTAGGTAGATACACAAGAGAAAAACATGTGGTCTCGAGTTTTGAGTTGGGTTTCACAAAACTCGCACTTCTCCGAAGGCAGTTGGACATTCCATCTGAGCATTCGACTTTTGGTGGTTAATCGATCTTGCCATGCTAGCCAACTGATTGTCGAAGCTCTCGGGGTGTTTCCTACGAACCAGATATGCTTGGTCCAGGTTTGCTTCTCGGCTATTCCACGAAGTCTATCCCAGGCACGCTTGGATGTGAAGGTGCCTGATCTATCAAGGAGCCAGACTAATTTGTCTTGAGTGATAATGTTCAATGTTGTGGAGAGCCGAGCAACCAAGGCAGCTTGAGGATCTGTAGAACGGGGCCATCTCCATCCTTCTCGTCTACGTACGACACTAACTGGTGCACTGGGCAAAACAGTGGGGAAACAGTCATATCCTCTAGTGCAGTAGGAGAACTAATGATAAACTTTGTTAGATCATTGGGAGATTAATTCTTAAACTCATTTCTTGAAAAGAAGCAGTAACATAGGGAAGATGAGGGATAGCATTTTGTTGATTTAATGGTTTATAAGTAAGTAATTAGATCACTGTAAAGTTTATAAATCTCCTATATGAGAGAAGTTGGCAGCTTCAAAGGAGAATTAATGGTTTAATTCTTTAGAAACTCCAAAAGGACCAAACGTATGTTCATAGACCAAACAAACATGACCATGAGAATTAAATAGATATTTAGTGGATTCTTTTATGAGGTATATCATCCTCTACAAATGAAATTACGAAAATTTAAGGACAGTATGTTTACTGGATAGCTAGTAAACCAAGATACACCTTTACCAAGGAAGGTTCAAAGGATAACACATGCCTCTTCCAAGTAGGATTCCCCAGTTGAATACAATCATAGAGTCAAAAACAAAAATAATTTCCATTCATACTACGCATTTTGTAAGAGTGGCATGTGTGAATGAGAAAATGGGGTCTCATAAAATTGCAAGAAATTGAATGGCTAAATAAATCTATGAACTAAGATTTATAAGAAAAATTGGGCTAAAAGAAGCCCCAATCATTCACATTGGGGAAGGTATCTCACATTGATAAGGCAAGGAAATTTGAGTTGTTTATACGTATTATTTATCCTTAAATAGGAGAAATTCTTAGGTGATAGTACCCCGCCACAAGACGTGAGGAAGCTTCAATTAAAATATAACAAATGAACGAATTAGTATTAATCATCTGAGCAATTGCCATAATTAATACTGACCAAAGCAAATTGATTCTTCCTTACCACGTCATTGTGAAGTAAGAGTATCTAAGATTTTTTCCTTAAACAGGTAACCTTCAGAATTGCATTTTACGTTTTATGGCCTCTTCGAATGTTTGTGTAGAGGGTGCAGATGGAGGCTCGGCAAACTGCACTCGTGTACAAGCGCATTACATGCATACATCAAATATCTTTTCAGAAAGGAGCCCTCGCATGAGACTGAATTTTACCTTCTCATATAGTTTTTTCCTTCAAAAGCAATAACCTTTTGGATTCTGTTTGAAATCCATTCTGATATCAAAGATGGATTGTGACATCAAAGGCCTGTTTGATTTGTTGTAAAATTCTAAACTTTATATGGAAACTTTGTATTGGAACCCCCCTTTTTTTTACCATGTTTAGATATATAATCCAACATATTTTCATTCTACCAAACTTTTTAAATTTTTCCAAAGCCAACCTCATTTCCAAAAATCACAATGCAGATAAGGAATTCTATATTCTCAGATTCCATGCATTGAAAAACCAATTTGCCTAACAGTTAAAGGTCAAATTTAACACTCCTTTCTCATCCTATACAAATAACATCGCTTTGTAACTAATTTTGAAAATGGCACCAGTTTAGGACAAATGTCATATTTACTCTTATTTGAACTTTAAAGAAGCATTTCCATCTTCCAAAAAATCAAATTCTTTCATTCCTCCCTACCTCCTTTTCTCACCACCCCATCATTCTATCATTCTCTCTGCTCACTTCTCCACCATTCTCTTCTTCCCTCCCTCAAGAGCAATAAGCACCATACCCAACCCACCCTGAATCACATCCCTCTCCCAAATCAAGCAGAATGGGTTTTCCACAATTCCCTTTAGAAACCAACACCCCCCTCCCCCCCCCCCCCCCCCCCCCCCCCCCCCCCACCACGATGTCCCTCCACTCCCTCTCTCCTCCTTGACCGAGCCGCACCACCATGAGTCACCGCACTCAACCGAGCTCACGAATGGAGAGCAACACTTCCAAGACAGATCGAACCTGAGCACCTTCGATCCATGCCATTCCCGTCCATCCTGAGCTTCATCAAATCACTGCCGAGCTCATGCCTATCGATGCTTGATGTCATTTTCGTGAATCAGCAAGATTTTAAATGTGCTAGTTGGTACACTTTGCTTGATGTTAGGAAGAACGAGATGTATTTGATATTGGTTAAGTCTTGTTGCTTGCTTCCCACATATTGTAAAGAGCAACAGCAACTTGGGACTTTTTAAAACTAATCGAGACCTATTTATGCTACATTTAAACTTATTTTAATACACCAAGACTTATTTACTGTAAACACGGACCTTTTTAAACTAATTGAGACTATTTATATTACATCATGAATTATTTATAGTAAATCGAGACATTTTTAAACTAATGGTAACCTATTTGTAAGGACTGAGATCTCTTTATCATGCACGAGGACTTATTAATAAAGTATTGGGAGCAACATGGGAAACAAAGGGTTTCCCAAGACCTATTTGTACTATGTCGGAACCTATTTGTAAAGATTTATAGTACATTGAGACCTACTAATAAAGTATTGGGAGTAACAGGGGCAACAAAAGCTATCTCCAAACCTGTTTATACTATATCGAGACCTATTTATACTATATTGAAACATATTTATACTATACCATGACCTATTTATACTATGTTGGGACTTATTTATACTCTGTCGGACCTAATCAATATTGCTTCCAGACCTACTGGACATATGACTAAGGCATTGTATATGGGGACCAATTTATCTCACTACAAGGACCTATTTGTATGTGCATTGGGACATATTCAACTCTTAGGGGCCTATTTAACTGAGAAGGAAAATAGAACTTCTCATCATATTTGACTAAAGCATTGTTTTCGAGATCTATTTATCTGTTATCGAGACCTATTCAACTTTTATCAGGACCTATTTAACTGAGGAGGAAAATAGAATTTCTTATTACATCTGACTAGGGTATTTTTTTGGGACCTGTTTATATCTTACTGGGACCTTTTCAACTCTTACTGGGACTTATTTAACTGAGATGAAAAATAAATCTCATCATCATATCTGACTATGCATTGTTCTTTGGGGATTATTCAACTCTTACCGGGACCTATTTAGCCGAAATAGAAAATAGAAAAACTCATCATCACATCTGACTAATGCATTATTCTTTGGAGACCTATTTATCTCTTACTGAAATTTATTTATCTTTTATTGGGACCTATTTATCTCTTCCCTGAACTTATTCAACTCTTACTAGGATCTATTTAACTGAGATGAAAAATAGAACTCGTCATCCATCTAACCAATGCATTATTTTTTAGTACCTATTTATCTCTTACCAAGATCAATTCAAATGAGGAGGAAAATAATATTATTAAATATGATAAATTTCCCAACAAACATTCTTCACCCAATAAAGAGTATAATCCCAACAAATACATAATTCTTCACACATCTGGGGAAGGGTCCTTCCCCTCAGCAGGGCCCATACAAAGCTTCAATTTTTAAGTTCATTCCCAAATAAGTTTCATTCATTTATTCAGCTACACGATGAGTTGCTTATCAAATGCTTGTGCCGATTGTCGTGCTTCTCCATGAACACTCTCGAAGCTCCCTCCACAGTTTTCCTCCATGTCTGCACATACCATCCACAAAAAAAATGGAAATTCATCAATATAAATGTTGAAAAGACCGAACCAAAATTGGTCGGATTTTATGGTTTTTTTTTTTTAAAAGAAAATCGGTACCTTCTCGATGGCTCCAAGGAGAGACTTGCTCCTCAGTTCTCCCGCCATAAGCTGGGATGACCTCACAATCTCGAGCCGCCGGAGAAGCGACCGACCTCCTCCTCGCCGCTGCAGGCAGGAGCCACCGCCTCTCCACCAAGCTATCGCCACAATCGTAGTACTCGCCTGCCTCGACAAGGCCAACACATGTATGGGAAGAGCTCTTCCTCCGGCGCTCGAAACCCTCTCCACCAGCCAGGGCTTATCCCCATCTCCCTCGTCACCGAAGTAGGCAAAGTTCCTCAGCAGCTCGTCGGGGCACTTCTTGCTCGCGTGCTGGACGTTTAAAGGAGGAAGGAAATGGAGAAGATTCCCAAATATTCTTTCTCTTGGAGCTGCTGAACGAGGCGAAGTGGCTGCAGAGTTGAGAGCAAAGGGAGATAGAGAGGAATGAAGTTTTTAGGATCGAGGGATAATGAGAGGGGTAAAGAGGGAACATTGAAAAACTATTAAAATTTCTCTTATATGCTAGTCTTATTATTAAAAAGTGTTATAAAGTGGGACTATTCTTGAAACCTCTCCATCAAGTGGTGCTATATAAATTTTCACTCCTTTGCCTAATAAAAGACACGAGAAAGGAACATGAGAAAAGAAAATAGAGGGTATCTTTGTAAAGTAATATTTGCAGCCTGTAATATTAAATATTATAGTAGCACATTTTCAACAACTTTTTCAACAATTTAAAATAAATACCAAATATTATAATTTTATTTGCAATATACATTTCATGTTAAATAATAATTTTTTTCATATAATTTAACATTTCCATATAACCAACAATATTTGAAACAAACACCGTAAGGATGAATTAAGTCTGCACATTAAACTAGCAAATTAAGGTAGTCACCTTATTAAAGGTGAAGTAAGGCAGCCGGCCGTATTAAGCGAAAATAAAGGCACCAGTTCAATGGCTTTAAAGGACGGTTCAAGGAATCGATGCCATTGGATCGAAATTTGCTCTCATCTATAAACTAAGCCTTTTACTCAGAGTTTCATGCAAAATTTACGAACTAAAAAGCAAAATCTCTCATATTTTCGTGCATCATTTTCTCCAGTGTTCTACTATTTATTCAATTCGCCAGGGGAATTTGAAGTACGGTTCTACTCTCAGCTCCTTGTGTCATTATATGCAGACATCCACGTTACCTCGGCACGACCATGAAGGATCAAATATGTTTTAGAAGTGTTGCAACTGTTGCACGTCTCGATTATTCGTATTGTTTGTATTTTCGTTCAAGAAAATTCTTCAAATTACCAATGAAGAAGAGGCAATATTGGAAAGCAAAATTTATAATTTAGTTCACGACGATGTAATCATCATCAAGAAGGAAAGTTCAATTTTAACTTTCAAGAAGAAAAGTTTAATTTGGCTTTTAAATTTATTAAAATAATATAAAATAAAATTTAAAGAATAAAAAAGACAAAGTAATGGAGAAGTTGCACGGCAATTCTATGCCTATATATATATATATATACACATATATATATCAGGGTACGTGTAAGGGTAAGTGGTGTGGTGGCAGAACGAGAACAATGGAGCAGTATGAACGATTGGAGAGATGAGGATGGACAGTGGAGAAATGAGAGAATGCCATCCGAGATAAGTCTGGGCGGTGTTTATTTTTATAAGAGTACTGGTCGACATGTTCTCTCGGTAAATCAATGTCTCTTACATTCCATAACTTTTCCGTTGCAGTATCTTTTACGTTTTTTAAAGCACCGACCATCAATTTCTTCATTGACATACATATACTGAACAAACTGGGAGACCAAAGCGTTCACTGTCTTTCCAGGAAGGAGAATGGTCAGATATTAACAAAGTCTAATCTGGAAGGACTGCCTTTTGTTGAGTGATTTCTGCAAGCCGCCACAAGAAAAACATTCATAAAGCAATATACCATAGTTCTCTAATAGAAAAGAGAAGTGATTTGGACAAAATGAAACAACAAAATCCATTTGACTTTTACAGATGATTACTACTCCTTAAATCTAATTGGAATCCTTCGTCAGGGGCAGTGAATGATTGATTCCTATTTAATTCTCCTCGAGTCCTCCAAAGTAAAAAGTGCGGGATCTAGAAAGAACCGTCCACCACTTCTACGGCCCTGTCCCCGTCATCAGTGTACTTTGGGCCAAGCGCTGTTTGAACTCTTTAAGAAGCAAGCTGAAATTACCAAGAATCATCACCGAGATGCGGATCTCCACAATGCTTGGCTAGCTTGCTGCTTCAAGTGGAGAGCTGTGTTTGATCACAACATATGGTATTGGAACCTTAGAAAATTCCATGCAAATAGCATGGAATTCAATGTTGGATGGATTATAAGTGCTACAAAGTTGCAGCATGTGATGTAGGGAAGTGTAAATGGAGATAAGTGTTGAAATAATTGTATAATGGAAAATACCTTCCATGTCAATAAGACATAGATGCTCACACGCCTTACAAATACTCGCCTACTCGAGCTTACCATCACTCGTTTTCTTTACATCATCTCTTATGTCTCAATCTCTCTTGCTTACTGATATATATATATATATATATAGATATATAGAGTATAATGTGGCCATCCAACAACCACACTTCTTTTTAGTATTTTATTTTATACAAAAGTCAAATTAAAATTTTCTTCTTAAAATCAGTTTGAATCTCTCTTTATTTAGATGGTAACTAAATCTCCATAAAATAAATATAAATCATTTTTCAATTTCCTTCCTAATTTTCAATTTGAGAAATTTCCTTAAATTTCACAAATTTACCTGTTTCGTTTATCTTTTAAATGTTAATCTTGAATAAAAAAAATTGAAATCGAATAAATTCCCTGTTACCAAATATGAAAGTTACCATGTGGAAAAAATCATAAAAAATAACAAAAAAGGAAAATATGAAAAATCTCATATTTTAGTTATGGAAATTTGAGTAATTAGAGTTTTAGGACTTGCTTTTTGATCATTTTTAAAACTTATATTTTCCAAGATTTAAATTTTTTTGCGGGTTTATAGGTTATGGGTAAGGCTTTTCTAGGATTTAAGGTTTTTGAAAATTTTTTATTTTTCGCATATTCCGATTTTATATTTTTTAAAATTTTTTGGGAAGTTTAGATTTCATTATTTGCTATAACTTTTTATGAAAATTTATTTTTAAAGGGGGCATTTGGTTCATGTATTGTTAAATTATGAGAGAGAATTGGATTATATAGAAATTATTATTTTATATGAAATTTAAGTTATAATATGGAATTATTATATTTTTTAAACATATTTAGATGGTTTTTAGGATATCTAAATTTCATTATTTTTAGAAATTTTTAGAGTATTTTAAATTTCAATATTTTGAAACCATATGATTTTTCATAAATAGATTTATTATAGCTATTTGTGACACTTTATTCTAAGGGGGTGTTTGGTTTAAGTATTGTTAGATTACGGGATGAAGTTGGATTATATGGAAATTATTACTTTATGTGAAATGTAAGTTGTAATATAAAATTATTGTCCTTGGTAAGTGTTTTATTTTATGATTTTTAGGATATTTAGATTGTTTTTACTTTTTAGGATATTTAGATTTTTTTTACTGCACATAGGAGACGCATAAATCTAGAAATGATAGAAGGAATGGGGATAAAATATCACAAAAAATTTCATGGGTGAGATTGAACTCAGGACTTCTAGGACACTAGGCGAGAACCGTACCAACTGTACTACACTCTCTTTCTCAAA